>MZZL01000065.1:0-290736 GCA_002749535.1 Apophysomyces variabilis | reverse complement strand
CTGTAATTGTTTAAGCACTATAAGCATGACCCAAACCATTGCACCTTGGTTGATGGGAATGGTGTGAATTATGTTGCTGTGTTGCAAAGGATTAAAGTCTTGTCGGCAGCCAGCAGCTTGGTTGAACTTCGTATTTTTCATGATCGCATCTGGGAAATCAGTGTGTGTCCCGATGAGAAACTTCCAACTGTCAACCAGATATCCAAAGCATTTCTTTTTGCTTATGCTTTTTATATCTCCAGTTTCTATCCTGGCAGCAACATATGTAAGTACGTTCCAGTAGTAGAAACACAGCGGTGCAGCCTTTTTTCTTTCTTTTGGGACAACGGCAAACTCAGCCAAATGCTGATGCTGGCCTTCCAAGATTATTGTTATCCAAACGGTGTTCTATATTGTTGCTTCAGCTGTGCTGGATGATAATGACAACATCTACGGCGTACAACTTCTACTACTTCACGTAATCAGAGTCTCTTACATTTTTCTAGTGGAGTTAGTCTACTAACAATGCTTAGCACAGCAGCTATATTAAATCAGCCTTGTTTAATTTTGCAACCAATACTTTATTTAGTTTCATTGCTTGTTTGTCATCGTTTGAGCATATCCCGTACATTACTTTAGTGTATGGAGCCTATCTGATTTATTTTGTTACCTTCATAACTTTGCTTTATAGTGTTGTCTTGTGACAAGATATCAGTCAAGACGAAATCATAAAATTACTCTCCAAGCCGGAGCCTCCCGTTTGCTTTGCTTTTCGGCTCTATCACCGAACTGTGCCACAGCTTTTCAATACTTTCTCCAGGTATTCCACTTTTCACAGAGGCAGATACCTAGATATCTCAAGTATTTCGCAGGCTGAGTCAGAGGCGAGCCGAGACGTTGATACTGGAAAATCCATGCTAGCTTTGCATCATACATACCATATCTCTCGCCTTCCTTATTGATTAATTCAAATAGGAGTACAAGCTAGAATTCGCAACGGAAGATTTGGTTTATTTCATTGCAATGATCGTGTCAATCTTCCCTCTTCTTCATGTCTCTCAAAGCATTTGTAGCTAAAACATTAAACGAAATAACAATGGAAGCGATAAACCACACTAGAAAAAGAAATCTCTTTAAACGGACTGCACATAAATCACACGAACAGTTTTGTTTAGGTAAGCAAGAAAAATGTCGATTTCGTTTTTTAATGGTTGCAAAACTGAAAGTTTCTAGCCAAGATATTACTGCTGCATGCGCGATTCGTGGGACAATTTATTCAACGACCATTGCTTTACCGCTCTTTGTTATTCCATGACATTGACTGTCTGGTCCATCGAACATGTGCTCATTTCGGACATCTTATGTAATACATTGATTATAGTCCGCTTGAAAGAAACTAATGCTCTGCAGAACGAAAGCATGTTATTGCGAGATCTATGTATTATATATCTTTATTGCTATTATTTACCTGTTTACATCACTACTCAAAGAACTCCCGTATCTTTGATTAGCTCTCCGATGAATGATTTATCCGGATGCAGGTCTATCAACCACGCTCTCCACAGATCAATGACTGGCACAATATCCCTGCTTAATGTGTAACGCACAAATTCAGTACCGGCTACTGTGTTTGTCTGAAAAACAACTGGAGCAGAACCAACATCAGCAGGGGCAAGTTCTTGCTGGCTATCTCCGGAAACGAACACCGGGCACACTTGAAATACCAATTGCATGTCATGGCGTAGATCGTTTATACCTTTCATGATGTTCATGTATTCCACAGTTTGCAATTCTCGTCGTGTGGTCAGCATACTTTGCAGTACGTCCTGTGTAGCATGAATTTAGCTTTAATGTTCTGCAAATGCAGACTCATCAACGGCGTTGCTTGCTATGAGTCACATATCAATACACTACCAACCCATGTTTATGTCCTTTTCAGCGCGAACTTGACCCCTTCCTTTGACTCAAAAGTTAATTAGGATAACACAAAGGTAACCATTCAATAAACGTTACGTAAATTAAAACAAACTACGGATGATCAACGGCTTTTGTCTTTTCCATTTTCGGAACCTTTCAGATAATACTGCTATATGGAGATATCTCGATATTGGAAAGGTTGCCAAGCAAAGCTGTGATTCTGTTATTGCGATTAGCTACCTATATACCACTTTATTTGCTATATTACGGTATTCTTTTGTCAACTTTAATACTGTATTATATGTCTAACAGTCTGTTATAAGCAGCTCCTCTTTTCCCTTAGCTACTGTCAAAACTGTTTCATGTTCATTTATACTAATAGCTTATTTTTGCTAATATTTGTTACATGGACAGAGTTCATTTATGGGATACTTCACTTGGGGACACTACACTATGGGACATTCTAGTCTACATCACTCCGCTATCTCCATACTACACTCCATCTGTGTATAGTAACAATCGTCACCTTTATTATAGAAAATACGCAGAATTGGGGGGACTGGACTGTCCCATTGGAGTGTCCTCAGTAATTCCCTCAGCTTAGATATTGACCACTGGGAATTACTACGCGCACTAAAAGTTGGTGACCTCGCGCACTAAAAGTTTGGGTCACTTTAATAGCTTTCCCTTTTCATACGGCGTCAACCAATTACCGCCGCCGGCTCCTCTAAGGCAATGCCAGCTTTTTAGTGCGCGAGCTGGCCTTTACTCGCCATACATGACGCGTCACACTTTAGTGCGCTAGATGGCCATATACTTCGTGTCAGCTTTTAATGCGCGAGATGACCGTATACTTCATGTTAACTTTTAGTGCGCGGGATAGTCTAGCTAACTTATAAAGAAAGCTCATTTATATTATTAAGGAAAGTTTGAACGTTATTTGACACGAGTTGAATTACAGCAACAATGGATTAAACATTGTTACAAAAGCTTCAAGGAGGAAAAAACGAAACTACTTGCAATTTTGATCATCTAAATATGTCAATTACAAAAAATCTAACCAGCTAATAATGGTACAAAGATGACATAGAAATAAAAAAAAATGAATATAATAAAAGAGAAAAAATGCTAGCGAACTACAATATATCAGGATGATATTCAATTTTGACAGCTTGTTTTCTTATGTGCAGATATCTCCATATGGTTTTGTAAGAGGCCATAGGGAGTTGCAGATCTTGCCACACCTTTGCGTGTCCCGACATCACGGGAGGCCATTCGATCTTTATACTGGGTTTGACCATAATGGTATCCCAGTGAATATTGTTGCGATAATGCATGATTAATGGTCTTGGTTGCGGGTTTTCTTTTAACGGCTGCCTAAACGGCAGATATAGCATCGAGCTATGCTCTACTCCCCCCCCGGGAGGAATAAAAGGCAACAGGAGTGGCAAAGGTGTCAGCAGCGAGCTGTAAATCCGTTCCGCCATCAAGCCAGTAGGTAAGTGGACATGGTGACATAGCATGTTGCTCTGTCTCTGATGTAATTCCATATTCCATCCTTTTTCTCATTGAGCTATACAATTCATCAGAGTTAAAGCACACATGCTTTTTATACAGCTCTGAATGGGAAGAAAGGTGGCTAAGCATCGCTCGTTTGACTGTTAAGTACTGATCTTCATTTCCATAAAGCTGATAAGCCAAAGACCGGAAGCCACACCAACCATCACCCACTATAGCAACCGACTTGACTACTACATGTGCCGGGATGTCTGGGTGTACGTTGCTATATACGGGGTTTATTAAGAAATTGGATTACAAATATATAGTCTGTAGCACCTTTTTACATACTTCACAGTAGCATCCCCATATCTCTGTTTCTTGGTTGGCCAGAGCATCTCTACCTCGTACTCCTCCATATTCGACCGCTTCTTTTTGTCATCCAAGACTACCTCAACAGATTCTTTAGCCTTGTTGCATTTTTCTCGTTTCTTCTGTAGTTTTTTCGCCTTTTCTTTTTCTTCTGCAAGTTCAAATGCTGACGGCAAACGTGAACCTTTAGTTTGCTTTGGCCGACCTCTGGTTTTTATATCGGTCGGAAAGCTTATATCATCAATTGCCACGGGGAAAAGTTTTCTGCAACAGTGGTAATTTCCCGCTCCAAATCGACACGTTGTTGTTAGTTTCGCAGTTTCTATATACATCAATCAACGCATTTATAGTCTTCAACAATTCAACGTCCACATGCGACTCATAGCTTTTAGCGGTAGGAAGAGTGACATAATCCTCTAAAAACTGTCGTTAGTATCTACTGCACGCAATTCTACTTCAAACGGTCATAGAAAATAATTGATATGGAAATACTGACCATCTGTGATTTGAAGTAACCATCGTCTACCAACAATTGATGGGCTTAAGACTTCTGTTTTGTCATTTGAAAGTATATGGCGGCATGGCAAGCCATAGTTGATTTTGGTAGCACATTGGCATTGCTCAGTTTTTTCGCTATCTTCTATATCCCATGCTCGGTAGAGCTCTTTTTTGATGCGGGTCATGGCGTAATGGCATACTTTAGCCTCATGCGACTTGCTCAAGGCATTGATCATCAATTGATCAGTAGCCTGATTGTCATTGATCACCAGACGCGTCAATGATTCCTTGTTGTATTCAAATTGACTACTGATATCCTATTATGATTAAAAGTATCAATATCAACATGGAACTGTGTTGTATAATGCCCTTACATTTTTGGTCAACCAACTATGCATGGCCTTGATCAGCTTTATTATACGCCCTGGTGTCTGAAGTATCTGCTTGATACTCCAATGAGCACCTTCGATCCGTTGAGTCGTGCGAGTGCCCAAATGAACGTGTTTCTCTGCCCATGGACCACACCATTTCTCTTTATATGAAAGTAGCCTAAAAGAATACAAACAATATAAGTATAGCTAAAAGAAGCATAACGTAATAAATACCCGTCAAGGTAGCTGTTAAGCTTTTCTGACTTATCGGTCTCTTTTACCATGTTTCGGTATTTTGCTTCTGCATCAGTAAATTTTACCTCATTACGGGACCAGATCATGCCTGCAACAGCACCTTTGAAAAAATCTCCATGCTCTTCTGTTTCTGCCTTAAAGCACCCTGCCGCATGTGTCTTGAAGTTATTCATTATATGCCAAGCACACAGCAAATGAGGCACATCAGGGAATACGGCAGATAACACGCTGCCAAGTGTTTTGTCATCATCAGTTCCGAAGAGACCGGGGGACACATCTACGCCAAACACTTCCGTCTTTAAATTCTTCAAAATCCATTTATATGAGAGTAGTTTCTCATCAGAAACGAGCACAGATGCGACGAAAAATCCACGAGGAACAGATTTACCGTATTCTGACATCAGATTGTCGACACCAAAGATATTAACGAGCGGCATTTTGTTGATGTTCGTCTTGTATGTAGCATCAATTATCACAACTTCACGGAAGCGTCGAGCACGTTCCACAGCCCCAGGATGAGTTATGAACAAGGATTTAATGGTATCCTCATCACGAAATTCCCGAAAAAAGTAACCGTGGGCACAAAGAAAGTCATATACTTCTCGAACTTGGTTTTGCGAATTGTACTGGGATAATTTTTGCTTGAAGTTGTAGATGTCTTTAGCCACCATAGTTGGCTTTCCATCAAGGTCTTTGCTGACGCAAACAATCTGGGATGGCCTGACACCTGCTTCCGTGAGTTCAGCGACCTTGACCTGTGTCTCTCTATCAAGTTTATAGGCATTATGATAGACGATCTTTTCTTTTGACAGCTTGTGAGTGTGAGAGTCGATCTTAGATCTCTCACGCTTAACGGTCCAAGCACCTTCTTTATTAGTATACGAGGCATAAATGACCCAGGAGCAACCAATTTTCTTTGTAGTACGCCTTGGTTTACGTTTTGTTACTCCATTAATGCAAACGTATCGGTTGCTTGGCATATTCTCTTCAACTACAGCTGCGTCCATCTCAGTAGGTTCAACATTATCATCTGTAGCTTTTCCAGACTTGGGCCAATGGCCCCTATGTTGACCACCATGGATGCACTGAAAGCAGCAGAACTGGGTGCCACTGCCCTTAATGGTTCCGCTTCCTTTGATGGTGATGTCGAATCCATCTACATTGATTGCCTGATCACGGATTGCACTATAAAGATCAGCGCGGGTGGAATACTTCTGGTTGATGATCTTATCCATGAGTTCAAATAGAGCTTGTTTAGAGTAGGATGCTATTAAATGAAAAAAAAGCAGTAATTCAAAGGTTGTCTTTTTGCCATCTATTTATGCAATTTTTTTTCAGGAACCGTAATCATCAGTCACTTGACGCAATAAAAAGTTTTAGTGTTTAATACAGCTAATAGTAGGCTGCGTGATAAACTTTAGAAAAAGTGCACTGTCCACTATGTAGAATAAAACTTTTCACCTTATTCAAAGTTACTCATATTGTATACTAAACATTGCCACGAGACACATTGTTGATCTCACGCACTAAAAACATATATAATGGATTATGCACCCTGCACGCTAAAAATTTATATGAAGCATATTATTTCTCTCGCCCACTAAAAGTTAACATGAAGTGTATGGCCATCTTGCGCACTAAAAGTTAACATGAAGTATACGGTCATCTCGCGCATTAAAAGCTGACACGAAGTATATGGCCATCTCGCGCACTAAAGTGTGACGCGTCATGTATGGCGAGTGAAGGCCAGCTCGCGCACTAAAAAGCTGGCATTGCCTTAGAGGAGCCGGCGGCGGTAATTGGTTGACGCCGTATGAAAAGGGAAAGCTACTAAAGTGACCCAAACTTTTAGTGCGCGAGGTCACCAACTTTTAGTGCGCGTAGTAATTCCCTTGACCACTTGTTAGGGATTTGCCTCGGGCACTCCCCTCGGGCACTCCTCCCCCAAATTATTTGAGCGCCGTTATGATAAAGTGGACGCCGCTTGATATATAAGCCAGTAAGAATATCAAGAAATAGCGGAGGAATAAAGCACAGGTAGCATCCAAACAACTAATAAAGTGCCGGAGACATTAACAGGCTATACAAAGTATAAAACATTTACATGCTAATCTATATAATAGTCTAACTAACAACGTTATATAAAATAAAGAGAGGCTATGCATAAGAACTTTATTTAAGAAGTTGTTCAAGATATGAAGAGGGAGTGCCCGAGAAGGTAGTGTATGAGAGAGGGAGTGCCCGAGAAGGTAGTGTGTGAGAGAGGGAGTGCCCCAGAAGGTAGTGTGTGAGAGAGGGAGTGCCCGAGAAGGTAGTGTCTATAACGGAGTGCCCAGGAGAAGTAGGAAGCCCTAATAAAAATGCTAAGAAACCTAACTGCTACTTTCCATTATGGCTACAGCTACACATATAAATCAATTCGGTAAGATCAGGTCAACCATCACTAGAATGTCTAAAAGTGCCAACAAGTTAAAAATTAAGGCAAATAAACAATGTATAACTTGCAGTTTTGTAAAAGTCTGGAAATAAAAATCAAACAGAAAATCTGATTACATGATAATCACTACAGCCATAATTGAAGATAACTAAAAATGTGTACTAAAAAATATTATATATTGTTTGCAAGCTTTTAGTGTAGAGGCTTTTAATCTTCAATAATTTCTATATATTTATCACTATTTACTACAGCTTGATCTGTTTTTTTCTTTTTTTGAATAGAGAGATATCTCCAAAATGTTCTTATGGGATTTTTTGGATTTAGCTGCTTAATGGCCTCTTCACAAAAATGATCAACCATCGGCCATGTCATCTTTATACTCCTTTTAAGTTTGATGGTTGCCCAATGACAGTTACTGACATGATGTATGATGTATGGAATTGGTCTTGATCCTTTTTTGGGGCGCATATGCGGCATGTAAAGCAACGGCTGATATATCAAGTCCCCCGCTGCATTTCTGCTTTCGTCATCTGAGTAAAGGGCGATTGGTGTTTCGTATGTGTCTGCAGCAATTTGTACACAATACGGTGATATAAACCAGTATTCCATTGGGCATGGTGGATATGGCTCCTGGAAAGTGATTCCGTAGGAAATAATGGTTCGCAACTCGTCCACATCGTAGTTAAAAATCTTTCTGTAAATGTCGGCATACTTATCCAACGTTCTGATCATGTCTGCTTTCACTGCGGGAAATTCATCCTCGTTACCCTTTGCTAACAAAGCAATTGTTCGGAAGCCACACCAACCGTCTGATTTGACATCAATTGTACCGTTGTAGCACTCCATTGGTATGGACGAGTTCACCTTAAAGTGAATAGTTTTGACCGGCGGGTTGACCTTGCTTCTATTGAGCCTATGGTTAACATGAAATACTGGAAGTGAAGTCTTCCTAACCTTTTACGCCTAGATTCCTCTATGTATTTGTCTTCAAGATCCCGTTTTGCTGGAAGTACAAATAGATCATCTTCCTTGTCTGCTTCTATTGTTTCTCCTCTTGCTGACTCTGTATCATCTGACGTATGCTTGTTTGTCTCTCTCTTCTCCTTCTTCTTTTTCTTCTTTTCTTTCTCTGCTTTTTTAGCTGTATCTTCGAATTTTGAAGCCTTTCTCTTTCCTTTGGTTGATTTTGGACGTCCTTTAGGTTTTACCACAAGGAGAGTGATATCCGACAGAGCAGTAGACTTCAACGTAGTTTTCATAAATGACCTTAGCTGAGAAACCAGATTTAGACGTTGTTGGTCGGTTTCTGCTTCTTGAAGAAGCTTTTCAATATCATATAGCAACGCAGAACATTCTTCTTGTACGTCCATATCCGAGGACTTTGACGTCAGTGGCAGTGTGGTAACTATGTAGGTATTATTAATCATTAAATAGCCCTGTTTATGTTTAACAAATGAACTTACATTCAGAAGTTGATAAATGCCATCTAGCAGGAATAAGATCAAGAGGGATGGCCCCTGCTGCTGGGAGCATATGTTGACAAGGTAAACCATAGTTGATAGGCTTTGAACATGAACAAGGTTCCTGGTTTGAATAAGAACTTCCCTTATTCTTTGATTGGGCCTTCCGCAACCTTTGAAGTTGTCTTTTTACAACGTTAATTGCAAAGAAAGATATGTTCCCCAGCAAAGGTTTAAGCGCTTCTTGGTGTACTTCATCGATAACTGGCATCTTGTGCTTTTCAGTGAAAAATTCGCATCGCTCTTGTTCAGCCTAGAAGCATGAAATTTGTTATAATTAATACCAAGTTTTGCACTGTATTTATTAGAAAAAACGCTACATACCGTTTTGCGCATCCAGATATCGATCGCATTAAATGTTTTTAGCAGGTTTCCAGTACTCTGTAATGTTTCTTTGATACGCCAATGTGTACCCTCAGCACGCTGTGTCGTTCTTGCTCCCAAATGCAGATATTTCTCAGCTTCTGGTCCTGCCCACTTTTTCTTATACAATAGTACACTAGCAATAATTGTTATGTTAATAAGCAGTAATGATACAGCAAAAAAAATCTGTTCCATACCTGTCAAGATAATCAAGGATGGTTTTTTCTTTCTTGGCAATGGCTTTTTTGCGCTCTTCTTTTTTTATTTTCTCCTTCCTTTTGTCTTGAATGTCTTCTACTTTCTCTGGATCTGTTGTACAATCGTCGTTGCTGATTTTAGACTCTGCTTGCTTCTGCTTCTTACTCATCTTTCCCTGGTTCTTCTTTTGCCTTTTTCTTTTTTTGTCATTGTCATTGTCAACTTGAATTTTAGCTGCTTTCTTCGCCAAGCTACGGTAGTTATCCTCCGCTTTTGTAAATTTCTCGTCCGTGCGCGTGTATAGCATCGTATTAATGGCAGCTTCCAGTTCTTTTGACTCCTCGCTATCGTCTTTAAAACTGCCCTTAAACCGATCTTTTAGGTGCATTTTCATATGCCATGCGCAGAGTATATGGTTTGAAGTGGGAAATGTCTCCTCGAGCGCGCCGATCAATGCCTTTTCGTTATCGGTTACAAAGAGTCCCGGATTTTCTGATTGCCAGATCACGGATTGCATTTGCTGAGCAATGTATGCATACGACTCTCGTTTTTCATTTGTCACCAGCGCAGAGGCAATGAGAAATGTTCGCAGCTTTTCAGACCCTAGATTGCTGATTCCAACTATGTTAACGAGGGGCATCTTGGTGGAACTGGTATTGTATGTAGCATCGATCAAAACCACCTCGGGAAAGCAGCGTGCCTTTTGGATAGCGTTTGCATGGCTAATAAATATCGCGTCCAACGTCTTCTCATCATCTGCCAAATTGTACCGAACTATGTAATCATGCTTGATCAAAAAAGTAAACAACTTGCTGAATTGGCCGTTACGGTCTTGTGCAAAAATTTTTTGTCTGAAAGTATATATATCTTTCATATTCAATACTGGCTGGCCATCGTCACCTCGAATCTCTTCATATATCTTTGCCGGCCTGTTCTCATTTTTGGTCATAGACACCATTCTCTCTTGCATTTCGTCAGTAGCAACGCGATGCTGATGATAGATTCTGACGTCCTTGGCCATGTCATGATTGTGAACGTCCGGCTGCTCAACAAAACGCACCACCCACTTTTGCAAAGGCTTGGTGAATGATGCGCGCATTTGCCAGGGACAATCGCATCTGACAGTAGATCGATTGAGCTTCCGGTCTTCTTCAGTAACACCATGGCAGTTCTTATACTTTCCACCATGAACACACTTGATGTAGATGGACTTGTCATTGCTTCTCTTGGTCACAACAGCAAATCCATGCTCCTTTGCCTTTACTTGGGCGGCTGTAAGAACTTCAGCTTTGGTGTTATAGACAGTATTGATCAAATCAAGCATCTTAATAGCGGGAATAATCTGAAAGCATATAAAACATTACACGGCATTAGTTCCTTCCCAATAAACGTATAGCGGTTACTTACATCAAATAAGTTTGTAACGAGAATTGCAAAGACCAGTTAGCTGAACATTGCCCCTATATTTATACACAATGCCTGCCGCAGATCAATAAGTGATCCGATCGACTTGGGGATTTTTTATGGGGTTATATGGTATATAGTATTTGATTTCAGCTAGAAGTGGCTTTATTATGTATGCGTGTAGTTTGTGATTTTCGCTACTTATTATAACATAGCTTTTTGACGCTGAGATAGACATTTGTCCTTTTTTCTTTCTCTTGCAGACCTTTGCTCATGTCGTTGTATAAATAACCAATCTTTGCATGCATCCTAAAGTTAGACTTTGTTTGTTTCCTTTTTTTCTTTGCTAGTTCGTATATCATATGGCACTAATTCTAGATATCCCCAAAACTTCGGACAATGCCTTTTCTTTTTCTCTTTTTTTTAAAAGTTTTCCCCATTGTGTAGGTATCTTTTTTTTTTGAGTGCCGCTTATTATGTCGTATTAGTTACATTAACCGAAAAGATTATCACCGATTTATTTGCTGCTTATTGGTTTTACTTGACGTAGAAGATTAATCGTGCTATTTACAAGTACACCCGTAATTAGTTACGATTACTGAATGAAAACCTAAGTCTAAATTAAATATATACTTAAACCTGCTATTGAAAATATGATCTACTTGGTAGGCGACATTTGCAAAGTAAGCAGCTTTAATTTAGGTTTTGCTTTGTGCTGGATCTATCATATTATCAAACCCAACCGAACCTTTTAATTTTTTACATGCTTTAGTTCTAGACATTGTAGTGATGTCTGGGGCATCTGACTATTAGAGATCTACCACTTTCTGGGGTGATCCTATTCCCAAAGCTCCAATGAAAGGTAGGCAGTCCATTATACACTCCGATGAATTCTGGGGCACTCCCTCTCTCACACACTACCTTCTGGGGCACTCCCTCTCTCACACACTACCTTCTCGGGCACTCCCTCTCTCATACACTACCTTCTCGGGCACTCCCTCTTCATATCTTGAACAACTTCTTAAATAAAGTTCTTATGCATAGCCTCTCTTTATTTTATATAACGTTGTTAGTTAGACTATTATATAGATTAGCATGTAAATGTTTTATACTTTGTATAGCCTGTTAATGTCTCCGGCACTTTATTAGTTGTTTGGATGCTACCTGTGCTTTATTCCTCCGCTATTTCTTGATATTCTTACTGGCTTATATATCAAGCGGCGTCCACTTTATCATAACGGCGCTCAAATAATTTGGGGGAGGAGTGCCCGAGGGGAGTGCCCGAGGCAAATCCCCACTTGTTATTGCGGGGCTTGCTTATATTCATGTTGCTGATGCGCGAGTTAGTTGGTTGTTGTTGTCTTGCAGGATTAAAAATATTCTGCAACCATATCGATAGACTGCCCAAAACCGGGTTTAGACTATTGTAAGTAGATATCGCAAATCGATACGGCAGTATCCAAGTGGATAAGCCTATCCAAAGCACACTTAAACAATGCCAACATATTTTTCAATCGGCGCAGACAAGGTGATGACATCACAAGTGCGGTGCTATGTGCGGATAGGAACTTTGCTTTGACCCAAAGCCGAGATTCGCCAGGGCTCGGGACGCTCTTAAAGGGTTGATTTGGGTATGCGGGGTATGGGTTGCGGTGTTTATACAACATACACGCTTCGTTTCCGTTCGAGCGAGAGGCAGTCAACGCTTTCTTTTTTTCTACTTTAACTACCAAAAACTTCCCCACTCTTTTTGTCTAATTCGAACCAATGGCTTTGCGTCTCTCTACCCCTGCATTCCGCTCCACTGCACGTTTGTTGGCTCGTCAACAGCCCATGGGTCTGGTGAAGATTCATTCCTGTAAAGTTTTTGTTTTCTTTCTTTCTTTCTTAATCATTTCCGGTTTTGCCCGGTGCCTACGTGAATGGCCTTTTTCTTTCTTTTTGGTTTTGGTTTAACATGTTCTCTATTCTATAGCTGTGTCAACCAAGAACAATGCTACGACGACCACCTCCGTTAGCCATACACCGGATAGACTTCACGGTTCCTACCATTGGGATCTTGAACGCGGTGTTACTGTCGCCTTGATTCCTTTGATGGCCTCTCAGTTTGCCTTTGGTGCTTCACCTGTGACAGATACACTTTTGGGTGTTGTTCTTCCCATTCACGTTCATATGGGTAACGAAATAACCATTAGCGTGCTCGCTATAAGAAACTCATTGTATACATCCTTTTTTTTTTATCTTTCTCTCTCTCTATAGGCTTCGGTGCTTGCATTACGGGTAAACGATAAAAAGAGTGGAACATTTTTCTTTAGCATGTGATTTTGCTCACTCGAATCAAATTTGCCTATGTTATGTTAGATTACTTCAATACCCGTAAGGCCCCTGTGATCGGCAGAATCATGACAGCTACTTTGTATGCTGCCACTGCTGGTGTCCTTGTCGGTTGCTACCAGATCAACACCCATGATATCGGTCTTACCGAATTGATCTCCCGTATCTGGACCGCCTAAAGATTATCCTAACAAACAAGAACCAGGAATAAAAAGAGGTTGGTGGGGTAAGGGACCACATCATTGAAATAAAAAAAACACCGAATTTTGGACGTTTGTGTACAAGAATATCAAAAATTCATCTTTTGTCTGTTTTCCTTTTTTTACTTCTTTCTATAGTCGGTTTATTTTGGTATCAAGATCATATAAGGGAGGATAAGGCGATAATTTGAGATGATGAAAGAGAAAAAAAAAGAAAAGCACATAGAAAGCCTAGTTTTGTTTTTCAAAGTTCTTCGTCCGTTGAGCTTTTCGGGGTGGTATCACCACTACTGCTTGGACTATAAAACTTTTGAGTGACCATCCGACGTTTGCGGAGGAATTTTTCCTATAAGAAAGAGAAGCAAGAGAGATGGAGAGACAGCAGAGAATTAAAAAGACATTAGAAAGAGTAGTGATTGAAATGGTTGAGTATCCTTTTCCTTCTTTTTTTTCTTTTGGTTTACCACAACTGTTTCTGCACCGAACATGCCAGCGAACCCTTTGATGAAATCATGGCTTTGGTTTTCCCATGATTGCAATTGATCCATCACCGCTGTTTTGATTTGTTTTCGAAGCTCTTCAATGGATCTCTTTGTCTTGATTTCTTGTTCCTAATCAAATTTATTTTGTTCGTGTGTTTTCAGAAAGATCAGCCATGGCCATTCCATTCTTTTCCCTTTTTTTCCCTCAAAGCTTTTACCTTTAAAAAGGAAATATTGAGCTCTTTTGCGCTCACCCCACGCTCCAGGTTACGACGCAAGAAAGAGTCGTAATCACGGACAATACGCGTGATGAGATCTGACGTTGAGATACCATCCGTACGTCGTGTGGGAAGGAATTTGCCTTGGGCCTTGACAAATGCATAGACATCACCGGACTCTACCGATTTGTAGGGTTCAGCATCATGTGCAACATAATCAATCTGATGTTTATCAAGAAACTCCTGCGTGACAACCCACGGAGCATCTTCAATCACCTCATCCACCCAACGACAATGACGCACCGATTCGTATCGTTCCTTATCCGTCATCACTGTCCTACCCTTACGCTTATGCGTCTCGACATCATTGCATACTTTCAGAAGGAAATGTCATTAGCCCCGCGTTGTTTACACGGCATTTGTATGCTCCTTGCAATTACCTCCAACAAGAAGATATACATTAGGAAATGCTTTCTTGGCTTGCTCCAATGCCTTGGCATGTCCAAAATGAAACATATCATAGATCCCGTCACAATAGATACGAATCGGTCGTCCCAATGGCGGCTATGGAAACGGAAAAGAACCAAAAAAAAAAGTTGGCATAAGCAAAAACAGAAATGGCAAACAAGCCAAGTGATTTTGTTCTTTTTCCTGGCACATACGTCATTGATACGGAAGTCATACCCTTCTGTCATAGGGGAGGCGTGAGCGATTTTCAGACACTCAGTTTCAGCTTCGTACCCTTCGTTGTTCGTCTTGGATCGTTTGAACGGTCGAGGGGACGTGCTAGACGTGGGTGTGGGAATGGCTTGAGCTAAAAAAAAATCACATATAAAGGGATCAAGATTAGTCTAGTTTGAAAAGCGAAGAATTGTGCCAATTCGATGAACTCTAATGCTTAAAGTATTTACTCATGATGCAATCAGAAAGGTTTAGGAAATGGGCTTCTCTAGGATAAAAAAAATCGCAGGATACAAATCGGTAGATGAGCTCCGGTCAATGGTCAGAACAACCAGGAAACAGATCCAATGGCGATGCTATGTGAAAAGAAAGAAAGAAAGAGAAAGAAAGAGAGAGAGAAAGATCCTGGGACAGAACAAAAAGATGTGTATGTGTGTCCTGATCAGATTTGATTCTCCGAGGCAAAGTAACACAAAGGACCCGTAAGGTGAAGTGGCGTCATGTGAAAAAGAAGCCTTTATGCCCCATGTTGGGGTAGAGATGTGACTTGGAAAAGTGTTGCATCCTACAAAAGAGATGACGATGCAAACAATTCCTTTGTTTTCTTTTATCTTTTGGTATGGAAGGGTTTCTTTTTCATGCAACAATGCACAACCCTACTCACGGATATAACTCAGGTCAGCATGACCCGATCATTCGGATCCCAACCGATGATCATCATGGAAAAAATCAAATAAAAGTGATTAAAGAAATAAGATAATGATTGTAAGAAAAATGAAGATGAAAAATAAGAAGAGGAAAAGTATAAAAAAAACAATGGCATATATATATATATATTTATGTATACCCCATGTTGTCATCAATGAAAAGTGTAACCCTGAGTGAGAAAACCCAATTCTGGGTTCTCTGTTTTGTTTCTCTGTTTTTGGGGGAGTGAGAGTGTGTGTGTGCCAGAGAGAGAGGAGAACAGGGACAGAGCGCTTGTCTATTTTATCCTGTCGTGTGAATGATGTGGCACCTTTTAACTAAAACAGTATAAAAAAACATTCACCCATGCTAACTAAAAAAAAGTCTAATCCGCTTCAAACTTTTTTTTCTTGTCTTATCGCTAAAAAGAATAACACCATCGATCGGTTAACCTTTTTTGCTTGTTTTTATTGTTTAGGTAGGTATGGGCAAAGGAGTTGATAGAGTGGGTGTAGGAACTAACACATAGGGAGCGGAAGGGGAGAAGGAAAGATGGGGTTGTTGATGATCTTGGTAGTATCGGCATTTTGCGGTCTGATAAGCTTCGAGGCCAAGGATCACCCAGGTACGCCCATATTCGGAATCTTCGAAGTGTCTTGCCCAGGCACACAGGACATTCCACGGTCGGACCAGATCGCGGCTAAGTCGGAATCTGCCAAAGAGAATATCGATGAGGTCAGAAAGGTCTGCATCGGCTTGTTCTTCCAATCGCTCCAATGCGGACAGTAACATGGTCAGCCGTGATTCCGTATGGAGTGAGATATGTCGATAATGGCTAAAATAATGATTGAGGAGCATGGTCCATGCGCAAATCAGGTCTTCTTGGATAAAATGGGCGTAGGATGGCATCATATAATGCTCCGCTTGTTGTTCTTGTCGTTGCTCTGCTTGTACATGGGGTGCGAAATAGGAAGAAGAAGATAAAGAAGAAGAAGAAGCAAAAGACGCTGGGGATGGGTAAGAGGGATAGGCATGAGAGCATTGATCAATGATCCAGTTAAGCTCTTCATAATTATCACAATAGCGTTCTTTCCTCTCTTCAATCCTTTCGATTTCTAGGTAAACCCATTCATCCACCGACATGATTCTATTTGTCATAGGATCAATGATCAGACCGTTATCCACTTGTAGCGAAGCCATTGCTTTGTTTTCTTTCTTTCTCAAGGTCGAACGATATTATATATATACAAAAAAACGAAGTAGTAATAGTTAGTAGTAATAGCGAGTTTATTACAATGTACAACCCAAGAGAAGGCGCTGTTGCTTTATATATGTATATGAAAAAGGTTTTCCGCAGGTTGCCACATTATTTCCTTTGTAGCTAATGTAGATTATTCTAAAAACCCAGATCTCCGCCCTTCGTTATTATTGTTATCTTTTTTTCTCTTTGTCTCCGTCTCTTTTAGCCCTTTTTTTTTAATAGTGGTCTGAATTCTTCTGATTTGGCATCTGACATTGGATCTTCCAGGTTAGGACAGTGCAACAAGAAGTAAACATGGAATATTTGATCGTCTTTTTTTAGTACCATGTGTACTAATTAACTTGACCTGTCAAGCTTATACTAGTAACACCGAACAGGTTCTTCTCTTTTTCCACCTCCCCTTTTTTTCTTATTCTATGAAACAAAGAACAAGTTTTGCTGAGCCTGACAAATCGAATTTTACTAAAGTCGTACTAAAATAAGAAAGAATGATCTCACACGCGCACATATATCACGCACACTCAGTCGATCCTATCTTCTATGTGTGTTTTCGGCCCATTTTTCCGCGCAAAAAAAAGAAAAAAAGTGCCACAATTTTTTTCTTCTTCTTACTTGTCATGACATTCGGTTTCTCTAGGGAAAAAAAAAAGAAAGAACAAACAAAAAAGAAAAAGGAGGTGCGAACTGAGAAAGAGAGAAGCCTTCTTCTTGCTCAATAGAGAATATATTATATAGCATTAAGAAACCTTCTTTGCTTTTTTTTCTGTGTTATCCTAATTCCTTACTACAATGACAAATCTCTTTTACAATGATAACAAAAAGAAAAACTTGTTAATTTTCTTTCTTTTTTTTTATAGTCACGATAGCAACTAACTTTTTTTCTATGCATAGTTTGTGTGCGAAAGTGGACGGTAAGTTGGAGGTAAGACTGTTTGTAAATGATTATTTTTGCAATCATGGGTAACCAAATTTGGTATGGTGATAAAGCTCCTTTGTCCTCCTTGGCTGAAATATTTGATCATCTGTGGATCGGCAGTGGGTGGCAACAGAACATGATGACCTGCATCATGTTCTACTACACCATATCCGGTATGCTTTTTTGCCCGCAATCGATCAAGAAATACAGAAGAAGTCCCTTCGTCCACCACCTCCAGTGGGCCCGAAATTGTCGTCGTTCGGATTGATGAACGAGAAAACCGTTGCTTGAGTTTAGATGAGGAAGAGGGCCTTCGAAGCGAGTCTGCTTGGAACGGTGTCCTCGATTGCGGCTGTGGCTGTTGCTGCTGCTGCTGCTGCTGTTGTCGTTGCTGTTGTCGTTCTTTCTGTTGTTGCTGCTGTGCTGTTGATGATCGTGACAACGAAAGCCTGGTGAGTGATGGAAAAAATCGACTGGAGGAAGCTTTAGGCTCAACAGGACTAGAGAGAGTTGTTGGCGTAACAGCTGTTCTAATCGTACTACTGTTCGTATGTTTGTTGCTTGTCCGGGAGGTTGTAGAGGTGGAGATAGATGAAGCTTTTTTTCGTAAAAATGTACTGAGAGAACCACTCACGGACGCGGTCATCAAGTGGAAATTCTCCTGCCGTGTGTTTTTTGGTTTCGTTGCAGGTTCCTCTTCTATTCTTGGAGGGCGTGGTGGGGGCTGATAGCCTAAGAATTGATATTTAGCAAGAGAGATTTAGATAAACAGAACTATTATATTTTTGTTTATTCTCACCTTCCAGCATTGGTTTTGGAAGACCTTTCTGTGCTATCCGTTTTGTCCATGCCTTCAGCTGTGTATCGGCTTGAGAGTACAACTCGAGCGATCTTTTCTCATAAAAATGGATACGATCGCGGACGTCTGAAAGATGTTGAACTTCCCTACGATATCGTGTTTCTGTCTTTAGATTTACGGCCGAGCTTCTATTCATTCGTCGCCTAATGGAGGGTGGCGATCGATCTGTGGAGGAGAGTGACGCGATAGACTTTTTTGGGCGTTGCGATAGAGATGAAGCCATAGCCTGTACTGAGAATACAAATGAAGTTGAAAAGAGACAAAGACGAAGAAAGAAGTGGTAGAGAGAAAACGAGACGAAGAAGCGAAATTTGTTTAGCAAGTTTGTCTTCGCTTTTGGCCTAGTTGCTAGATTTTTGGGATGCTCCTTTATCTTTTTTGACTTGTTCTTTTCTTGGTGAATCCCCTGCATCCCCTTTTTTCTTTTCTGATCAAGCTCCTTGATATGCCGCTCGTCCCTTTTTGGGCGGGTCCATCCAACTTAACATCTCTAGGTGGCCAACTCTCCTTTTCCATACCCAACTGTGTTTGACGGAGTCTGGATCGAGCCTTAGTTCAGCCAAAATCAAATAAAACGAGATAGAAACAGGATCCAGCATAACAACCTCATCAATAACAACAACTATAACCTTTTTTCTCTGACATTGATTTAACAGAAAGGCTATAAATTACTATTCTAAAAGTCATGGCTGATCAGCAGTATAGTTGCGAATTTGCCTAATAGCAAATAAAGATGGTTTCGCTCATAAGCAGTAAACGATTATCTTTCTCTTTAACTTACAAGCCCCGTGGTTTCAGGCATAAAGTAAGCACAGCGTAACCCATGACTTTTTAAAAACTTTATAAATACCATGGTAAACTTATGTAGGTATCATTTTTCCCTTTTGCTTGCTTCACTTTTCCCAGAGATTTACCTCACTAGCACTTGGATGGAGATATAAAGAGATTGAGGCGGCAACTGTTATGTCTCAATGGCAAATAGACTCGCAATGGGTTACTTTCGGGTTTGCTCGGGAGAATAAAGGTACAGTGAAACTTAACCCTTTGTGTGCCATTTGTGGGGTCCACTTTTTTTCCTTTCATGCATTTAATAACTCTTTTGCACATCCATAAGCTACCGGGTCGACTATCACTTACCAGAATCGGGATAAACCTCCTCAGCCCAAAGTGCTCGATTACTTCATCCACCTTTATGCATTTCTAATGAATAGAGACCCTGATTGCATATTATCTCGTGCATTGCATCTCTTTCTCTCTCTTTAGCATTTTTTTTGTCATTGTATCCGGAGCGATCATTGCTTAGCGTTCCGAAACCGGGAGACAAGATTTAGGGTTTCAAGCTTTATTCATTTCACGAAAAAAAAATTGTTTAATCCTGTGCTTAGGGAGCACATGCAGAAAAATAAAGAGATAGAGAAAAAGCAAGGCATTGACATTACAGTACAAGTGTTTCGGATGGGACGGATCGGAAAGCTCTTCCCTGCTTTTTGCGGTTTATAGTAACACAATGACAAATGGGATTACTTCTTGTATCCTTCCAGGGATTATTGGAACCATTTTTTAAGTGATAAACCAGCTGGATATTGCTTTTCGTATTCGGCTGCACGATCTGCCGAAGATCGTCGTTGAGAAGAAAGTCCGGGGTACATCTCACGTTTCTGTCCTAGAGAGATACGTCGCTGCTGCTGCTGTTGCTGTTGCCGGTGTTCAAGACCAGCCCCCGTCATGTTTTGTCCAGACCAACGTGGTGTATCGGTACTTCTCGATTCAACAGAAGAAGTTTGTTCTTTCGATTGTTTAGTTTGCGAAGCGTTCATCATATATATGTATTAAGATGGAAAGAGACTCTCTTTACCACCAAGCCATACCCCAAATTTATAGGGCTACTGTGGAGAAGAAGAAAAAAATTGATAATGGACAGTCCTGAAACCCATGCTCAGATGATTTCCTGACCTTTCGCTAGGTTTCGCATATAAGTATATTGAATGATATCGTTAACGCTACTCTAAATGAACCTGGCGTCAACAGGAAAAGAATCCAATTTACGCTGGGAAGGAAACAATTACGCATCTTAAACCATCGCATATGTCGTCATGATCTATCTGAAGCGAAATACATATTTCAGCAGCGTAAACCTACTCTATGCAATCAGGCGAAGGTTTCGCATATTTCTCCTTTGCTCTTCGAGCCCGCCGAGATTTTTGTTTCGCAATTTTAGCTGCCTTCCTTGCATTTTTACTTTGATCCCCGTTGATCAAATCATCCAGCTTTTCCCTAAGCAATTTACGTGCAATACCCCGGTTTTCCTGCAAGGATCGTGTTTGCTGGCACTGTTTTTTGTGGAGAGAGTAGAAAGAAAAAAAAAGAAAGGGGCAGAAAGGGAAAAAAGAGAGGAGATGGAAAGGACGTGAGCTTTTTTTTCTTCGGTTTATGTGGACGTATGCGTGGTCATCTCCATGTCATAGGTTCGTTTTTCTTTACCTGCACTCGAATACCCGTAGGAATATGACGCAGATCTACGCAACTCGATCGTTTGTTAATACATTGTCCCCCTGGTCCTGATCCTTTCACAAAAGTCTCGACTAGATCCTTGTCATCCAGAACAATTTTCTTTCGTTCTGGTTTCGGAGCTAATGAGGACATGAATCGAAGACGACCAAGACCATTCAGCAAAACCCTCGGCATCCGATAAAGTATGGACATGACACGTCTTTGAACAGGAAGAACAACAGTGGGGTAACGGGGCGTTACGAAAGCATGGAGGCCCGAGTGACTGAAAAACTTTGGGTGTCTCCGCAGTCCTCGGAATGTGGAACAATGCAACTGTCCAAAAAAGCATGCAGAGTTGCTCAGTTACTCTTTCTTGCTCTTTCCTTTTTATGTGATCCTTGCATTAGGTGGTCCGGTGCTTCAGGAGCAAAGAGAAAAAAGATACATTGCACGTGCGGGTCATGTTGAGATGCAGAAAGTTCGTTGTCTGATGACAAACAGTTGCAGCTCTCGAGATACATACATATAAAAATCACAACAAAGCAATAATTACTACGTTTCTTGTACGATATTGCTTTGTTGCAAAAAGCGTGATTGTTTTAAGAGGGAAAAATCATGCTGCTGTATGCTGATCATTGGAGAACTTGATTCTTCATTCTAGGAAAACAAATATTGACGAAATGACGGCATGCTACACGAGGAAGAAAAAGGATGGCAAGGGGATATATAGGGGTTATTCTTCTGCAATATCGTATAATACCCGGATACGGAGAGAGCACAAATCACAGTTAACAACGTCGATGCCCTGTTCAAGATCATTCTCTGTGATGACATATACTCCTGAACAACGACACTCAATCGAATAAGTTTGTGATCCTTCGTCGTAATCCATTTCGTCTAAATCGATTTCTGCGTTAATCGTCGGCTGGGAAAGCTGATCAGCTAAGAAAACAAACAAAAAAGGAAACGGAATTGGTCAGTACAGGATACTATGCTTATTATAAGAATGTTTTCCTGTATCAGTTTTCCGCTCACTTTTTAGTTCATTGTCATAATGTTGACGTTTTCTGGGATCACGTAAAATGTCCCAAGCTAGTAGAATCCGATGTACATAGTCGTCGCTGCCATCAGCATCGCCACTACGTTTGTCAGGATGATGCTATTTCTACCAAGTTCAATCGATAAAAAGTTCTTGCGATCAAGAAGGATTCAGTTGGTCTTGTTTGTAGCTTGCCTCGAGAATGAGTTGCTGGAATCGTTGTTTTATTTGTTCCATCGTTGCATGCTCCGGTACTCCTAACACCTCATAATGGGTGTCCATACCGCCCTTTTCTTTTTTTTTTGTCTTTCTGCCAGCAGGCGTTATAAGGCACGATTGAAAAAGCAGAACAAATCTTTTGCAGTCATGATGGCTTGGGCAGGCGGGCTAGACCAAATTATCGATCATTCTCTCCCAAAAGCCATCCTGTTACAAATGCTGGAAGATAACCAAGGTCCTTCTATCGATGCTCCTATATGTGCGACCTCTTTCTCATTCTCTCAGTAAAAGATGCCGAAGGAACCGTTGCCATTACAACCAAATAATGATGATTGCGTTGCCTGAAAAGGAATAGTTTTGTGTTACCTATGCGATGAGTTAGGCTTTGCTGTCAAAAAAAAAGTATAAAAGAAGCCATCCCAATGTAACCAAGAACGTCAAATACCAAGAGCATGTCCACCAGACACGACTTTATGACTTCCACTTCACAGAAAGTGCTGATCAACACTAGAGGCAACGACTTGCCAGCCGAAATTTTAGTCAATGTCGCTGATCGTTTACCAAGAAGAACTCTCTGTATTCTCATCCGACTGTGCAGTTCCTGGTACCGCGCGTTGATTCCAAAGTTATACCATTCTATAGAAATACACTCGGAATAAACACTTCGATTGTTTCTAAATACTATGCTGGTGACCGCTACTAGTACAAAACTACTACTCTTGGTACATAAACTGCATGTACCACGAGCTCAAGTGATATCCTGTCGACCATTCATTTTGACGTTTGGTATGATAAGCCGGACCCCTAATTATCAATTTGTCACAGGTGAAACATGGTTCACTTTCTTATAACGGTGGGAGAACCTCAAAGCACTAGCAACCGACATACAATGGAAAGAATATGAACTTCGGATGCTCACTAGTAATGATGATGTCTATCGTAGGCTAACGCGCTTCTTTATCGACATCGATGACTGGGAAATGTATTCGACTGCATTTACCGAGTTCCAGTCTGTAGAATACCTAGGACTTAATTTCGGCAGGAAGCCCACAACGCTTTTGCAGTTGGAAGACATTCACAGCCTTTTTCCTAACATGGAATACTTCGAAGCTCTAGACCTCGAAATATACGGTGAAATGCTTTAGCATGTAGTACCCTGTAACACGGTGCGCAAGGTTATTGTATATTTCTCGGCCAACTGTAGATGGGGCGATTATTTTGCTCAAAAGTATCCACGGCTTGAAACATTTATATTGCGCGGCAGCCGTGCCGAGCGCAGTGAGATGAAAGCAGAAGCGAGACGCTTCATGCGTTCATGCTATTGTCTTCGAAATCTTCGCTTTTTTGGCAGGGAGTTTTACTGCGAGCTGATCGACACACTGCTTGAAATTGGTGCGCCATTGGAAGAACTTTCTGTTGCACCAATGGATAAGCCTTGGTTTATGGAAAGATTTCACATACTTTGCAAAACGCTGACAACAATCCATTTCTCCGGGGATTGGATGGTACTATTCCACAGATTGATGGCCCAATTGAAAATCTGTGAATCCTTGACAACGCTGTCCTTGCAGAAGGTGTTTTCTAGAGTGGAAGTGGACTCCATACTAAGCGAAATAGATGACCTCGAAAAATTAGTCTTGGAAGCGGATAGCATTGGGTTAAAAAGCAAAAATCAGTACCAGAAGACTTCCCACGTCAGATTAAAATATCTCACTATCAGGGGAAACGAGATTGAAGACGAAGTATACCAGTATCTGTCACCACGTTGTCCTCGTCTTTCTTCAATCCACTGCAACTATCGCAGTGTCGGCTATCGATTACCCACCATCTATTATCCCAATGCAGGTCTGAAATCACTCTCTATGTGGGCACAGCCATATAGCAGTACTTTTAGGCTAACACGTATGACCGAGGCGGAGCGTATCCAGCTACAGAAGGAGGGATACTCAAAGTTGAACGAACTCAAGGAGACAAAGGGTTATACGAAATGGTTTTGGCTATCTTATCTTGCCCATATAGAATCGCTGGAACCAGCTGACGTTGAGGCAATCATTGCTAAATTACACTACAAACACAATGGGATCTACAAAAACCCGGAAGAAAAGGGGTTGGCAAAAGCCTCTCGACGCTCTTTCCTTACTTCTCCTACCATATTAATCCGATGCCATTACCTAGACAAGATAACATTGCAAGGCGCTAAAATTGTGGGGTGTTTAGTGCTGGAATAAAGTATAGCACAACCATCATAAGGAGATGTGTAGTGCATCACCTTTTGCAATAATGATATAGATTGATTAGGCTGAACCCATCTTCCCTTTTTATAGCTGTAGAAAATCTCGAGTAGTAGACACGGTGTAGTTATTATGCTTTATTAAATCTGGATACAGGAGTAGAGTTTAATTCCATCGAAGCTATATGACGATAATGAATGGATGCGATATTCATCGGGAAGATACGCTTGTTTTCCGTAGTCTGTGCCTTTCTCCAACTCAGTTTACTCAATCCTGAGGCTTCCAAACTCTCAAAGCTATTGTAGTAAGTCCCATGCAGCAGCCATCGTGTGCTAGACTTTCCCTTTCGGCTTACTCTGGGCGATTCGTTATTGTTGGTTTTGCTACCATTGAGGTCCTCTATTTTTGCAAGCTTGAATATGTAATCGCCAAATAATGTAATGGAAAGCTTCTTTAGAGAGGGATTTGGGCAATAGATGACGCAGGATTCTCTATAAGTATCAGAATAGTAGCATCTAAGTCGAGAAAGACGAGGACAATATTGGGACAGATATACATAGACTTGGTCATCTATGTCGCCTTGTAGATAAAGCGTATCGAGGTTATGCCGGAGACGCCGTTTGCGATCTCCACCTACGTAGATCTTTTCTGCCGTAACCGACAGATTCTGGACCTGCTCTATCTGGCTTAAGATCTTATCTAAATCCATGTCGCCGTAATGTAGGTCTACTGTGAGTTTCGTCAAGGATAAGTAGGGTGCGAACGCTCCAAAGACCGACCAGCTGAGCGTTTCTTTCTGCAAGCGCAGCTTAACGGATGTAAATGTCTGCTTAAACTTGTCCAGTTTGTCGATCACCCACTGCTGATCCCAGAAATCAAAGCGCAGTTCTCTGATAGGTGCCCCCACATCTGAAAGTGCATCGAGAAAAGGACGGTAAGTCTCGATCTCGTCACTATCGAACTCCCGAAGATGAGTGCAACCAGTAGCAAATGCGCACAATTGCTCTAATGAATCTGCATCGTGCGAGAGCAAGTCGCCGATATATAACTTCTCCAAATGCGTATACTTTTGCGCGAGATATTCTCCCCAAGGACGACCGCGTACTAAAGTGAACACCAACTCACGTACCGTGTCACAGGGCACTATCGATTCCGGCATGTTGCCGAACGAAATACAAGGGTCGATGCAAAGATAGCGAAGACGGGGAAGATAATTGTGTATCTTCTCCAGACTGTTACAGGAAATTTTGCAGTCGCTTTCGTTTGCCTCATCTTCAGTGTAATCTTGACACTGCAATCTCAGTTTTTCAATGCAGGGAAGTTCAGCAAGAAATTCAACCCACTGTTCATAATCAACGCCGTAAATGGCCAATTCGGTTAGCGCATGTCTGGGAAAGTCTGCTGACAGCATGGGAGGAATATCTAGATAAAGTACAAGGATCATTTGAGATAGATATTTCCATTCCCTTAGAAAGGAGAACGCGTGTGATTCATCCTCTATCACCACCTTTAATTGGGTGACGAAAGGGCACAATACCGGAAACAGAGCAAGCGCACAATCGTCGATATCCTCTATGTCCTCGGGTATTGACAGGTTACGTACAAAATGACCAAGCTGCTTTTGTCGAGCTGACTGCCGAAGATTTCTCATGAAATCTATGAACCTTACTGTATCATCGACGGTTTTGTATATTTCTGGAGTCAGCATGTCATTCCATGAGCGACAGACGCGAACTGCTACTGTTAATTCTTTGCGAGAAAGGTAACTGGCAACGTATGTCATCACTTCAGGTGGTAGCGCCTCCATTGTGTCGTGTGTATGAGTGTTTTACCGGCTTTGTGACAAAGCAACATGTACTTTGACAGGAACCGGACCTCGTTTTTAGGCTGTGTAGAAGAAGCACTCCTGTAATTGGCTGATGTATTTGCAGTCAGACCTATACTATGTCTCACCCGACGCCCTTTAGGTTCTTATGTTAAAACTTGCGAAACTGAATAGCACGATTAAGCTTCGTAGAAAAAGAAAAAAGACAACAATTACTTGCAATAGATATATAAGCAGATATAATCGTATTATGCAAAAAAGAGAAACAATAATAGCCATGTGACAACGTAATGACAGTAGCTCTTTTATCATAGATAGGTGTCCAACAGCTTTTCTCTTGCCAAAGTCATAATGTTGGTTTCCTTTTATTTCTTTTCACTTAGTGTAAGATTAATATGCACTGTAAACCTGATAAATGGCCATCGTGCCTTGAAAATGAAGGTAATTTGATTTACATAGTGGTCTTCAATGGTGTTTTCATCCGAACATTTAATACCCAGACTGATTTCCGCTCCACGATAATAATCGTAGAGCTTCATCAACAGCTCTGTTCTTCCTTGGCTCTCTAACATTATTGATACGCCCATTCTTTTTTGGTGGCGAACCAAGTTATAGTCCGTTACAGTTGAAGTTT
Organism: Apophysomyces variabilis; assembly: GCA_002749535.1. Classification (NCBI taxonomy): domain Eukaryota; kingdom Fungi; phylum Mucoromycota; class Mucoromycetes; order Mucorales; family Mucoraceae; genus Apophysomyces; species Apophysomyces variabilis. The sequence continues at coordinate 263,849 of MZZL01000065.1, read as the reverse complement.
CGCTGAACTGTATCAGAATCATAACGGCAAGACATCCATTCTCCTATAAGTATATCAAAAGGAAATGTGCAGGTTAAGCTACCAGGTGTCAGACATTTAAGGAATCATGCTATGAAAAAGGAAATCATCACATTTAAGAAAGAAGTTGCTATGTTCTTTTACTGTGTCATTTTTTCATTGTATGCAAGAAAATAAGCAGAAGCGAATATATTTCACAAAAAAGCTAGTAAAACAAAGGGTGACAAAGGAAGAAGGAAAACAATCAGGCAATTACAGTTGCGAACGAAGAATCTTGACCACCTTGACTTGGGTGTACTCTTGCAGAGCATATTTTCCAAGCTCCTTACCAAATCCAGATTGCTTATATCCACCAAATGGAGTGGATTGATCAAAGATATCGAAACAGTTCACCCAGATGGTACCAGCTTTCAGTTCGTTCGATACTTTGATGGCTGTGTCGAGATTAGCAGTATACACACCACCAGCCAAGCCATAGTCTGAATCGTTGGCAAGCTCGATAGCTTCATCGATTGTCTTGAAAGTGGCGATGGTTACGACCGGTCCAAAAATTTCTTCTCTCATCACTCGCATGTTGTTATGGCAGTTTACGAGAACAGTTGGCTCAATGTAATAGCCGCGGTTACCCCATCGTTTGCCACCATAGGCAACTTTTGCTCCTTCCTGTTTACCAATCTCGATATAACCAAGGATCTTTTCGAATTGGCTCTTGTTGATCTGCGGTCCCTGGATAGTGTCTGCATCAAATGGATCGCCTAGCTTGAAATTCTTTGCGTTTTCGATAAAGAGCTCCAAGAACTTGTCGTACACAGATTCATGGACAAAGATACGTGACCCAGCGTTACAGCTCTGACCATGGTTGTTGAAGATACCACCAGCACTGTGCTCTGCTGCGTTCTTCAGATCTGCGTCGGCGCATACGATCTGTGCTGATTTACCCCCGAGTTCCAGTTGAAGCTTCTTGAGGTTACTCTTTGAGGAAGCCTCCATAATTTTTCTACCTGTGAAGGTAGAACCAGTAAAGGCCATCTTGCTAACTAAAGGATGTGTGGAGAGGTAGGTTCCGGAAGTATGTCCAAATCCAGTAAAAATGTTTACAACGCCCTAGAGCACAAAAGGAGAAAACAAACAAGACATTTTCCCGGTCAAAACATCCTATATTCATACGAAAAAAGACAGAATACTTGAAAGTTGACTTACCGGTGGGAATCCTGCTTCCTTCACAAGCGCAGCGAACTTATAAGCTGGCAAAGGTGTGACTTCGGATGTCTTCATCACAACTAATCACAATAAAATAAGTGTTCATCTTCAATCCTCTTCTTCTGTAATATGGAACGGGCAAATACTTACTGCAGTTACCCGCTGCCAAGGCAGGAGCGAATTTCCATGCGGCCATCATGGTTGGGTAGTTCCAAGGGATCACGGCACCGACGACACCAAGGGGTTCATGGCGGGTGTAACACATCTTGTCAAAAGTCGTATCAATCGTCTTGCCGTGGATCTTATCGGCCCATCCAGCAAAGTATCGGTAGCAACCAATGGAATCGGTAATGTCTACATCACGGGCGATGACAAAGGATTTACCGTTATCAAGTGCATCAAGTGTAGCCAGTTCATCCTTGTCGCGTTCCATAAGATCTGCCAGACGGTTGATGAGTCGGCCACGTTCAGCAGGGGCCACTTTGCTCCATGTCTTCTTGTAACATTCTGCAGCAGCCCTGACTGCGGCATCGACATCCTGCTCGTCGGCCGAGTGCACTTTGCAGATAACTTCTTCTGTAGCTGGGTTGATTGTCTCGATGAGTGGGCCATGACCTGGGACGAACTCATTATTGATGAAAAGATAGGTGTGAACTAGAAGTGTGAATGGGCAGGTAAGCTTAAGTCATCTAATGTATTCCATCCAAATGTCTGACTTCTTGTATATTACCGTCGATTTGTTTGCCGTTGGAAAGCTTTACTGTTTGGATATCACTCTGAGACATGATGTTGGACGGAATTAAAAGAGGAAGAAAAGCGGTATCAATGTGAGGAGGAGTTTGGTGCATTTGACCTTTTTTATAGTCATTTCGTAGGTTTCTCAATAGTCACGAAGATGACCTAAGAAAATGAATAACCGCACTTCTGACAGTTTGTTTGTCTTTTTGTTTGCATGAATGAAACTAAAATACCCAGCTTTTCAGGTTGCTCTGTTCTTTAAGCAGGTCCCTTTCTATTGATAGGAGCACCGAACAAGCTCTCATGCTTATTATTCTGTATCGTTGGGTTGATCTTCGAGTGAATATCCCAGATCTCTCTTTTAGTTGCTTTTGAGGCATTAAAAAGAACCAAAACATTCAAATCTCCGAGACGGCATCCGATACGTGAGAACGTAAAGTATGTTACAAATCCAAGGTTTCACAACCTACTATTTTAGGCAAATGGCTCTTTCCCGTTTTATTCCTCCTCAGTCACTTGGTATCCCAAGCTTACTGTTTGAATCAAACCGCATACTCAATTGCTCAGGTCATCCCAAGAATAAATAAAAGCTATACAGTATATCGACAAATTTAATCCAGCCATATATTTTTCTTGCTTAAAGTGGTAGAAAAGAGGGTATCCTCCTAAGCGCCCTGTTACACATACCTTTTTAGCAGATCCTCCTGTGCGCGCATCGTTCCGAACAATCACAGATCTGTTAAGAGATATGTCAACTTCTGGCCATGATCAGATTACAATTCTTTCTATATCAAGCTATCCTCAATTCTGAATTGATATGTTGATCAACTTCCATGCGTTTATCCATTCCATCAGTTCTTTGTACAACGAATAGAAAGAAGTTCGTTGGACAAGCATGAATTGGTATTGATAGCCTGGTCTGGTTAAATACACTTGAAAAGCTAGAAGAATGTTTTGCTCCGTAGTTAACTGGTGTAATAAGCATGCGGGTTAATGGATTGTTACCATACTCGACTAATTCATTTCTTGTTCGGCTTGCTAACTCGCCGTGCTGGTTGTTCGACATTGCCCTAAACTCACACTAACGACGAAGAATTAGGCCTGTTGTAATATAACACCGTTATATGGTAGGGTTAGGAAACAATTAATATAAGTCATTACTCATCGTCGACTTACCACGTTCTCCTATATTCCGGCAAATTAGGCAAATTCACATTTGGATCATTTCCCTCCAATTCAATTTCTGGCTGTGAAGATTCTATCAAGTTTGTCCGGTAGAAGCTCCCTTCCCATCACACCCATTTTTAACCAATATAATAAGTGGTGGAATGCATCTCAATCACCTATTCCTAGCATTCAATCGTATTGTCATCGCTAAATCCGCGTCCCATGGATTTGAACTTCCTTCTTGTGGACCCTGAAACGGACGAACGAACGGTATCGATTATTGACACGAAGAAATGCAAGAAAGCGATGTCGAAGATTAAGTCATTGCAAACAATATCTATTAAACAATTGCTTTTCCCAAGTTCTAGAAATAAATTTTAATTTGCATCATCATTCAGGCACAAAGAGAGTATATATAGAGAGATTATTGATAGAATAACATATTTTCTTTTGGGGTCCCATATTTAGCTATGTTATCCTTTCCTCGATCCCCAGTGGGTTTGACCTTTGCCAGGAAGAAAATACCCGTGCACGACAAAACCTTGCGGAAAAAAAAGAAAACAAAGCTGTCATAGTCGGCAGACTGCTAGGAATTGAGCTTAATTTTCGGCAGAACTAACGATACTTTTAGATTAACGGGACCAATAATTCACCGACTCAAGAGGCAAAGTTTTATAAAAAGGCGTTTCACGCGTTTTTATAAACGTGTCCTTGTCGTATTCCGAGCTGGAAATCCAATGGCCAGATAGCGGTTGAGACAGGTGTAGAAGACAATAAAATAAGATAAACAGAAGATGTCCTTTATTCTTTGTAATGTGTCCAATGTTATATCTTTTTGATTCTGGATAAATTATGTAATCACTACGGTAATAAGATGCAAAAGGAAAACAGCTGAGAGTATTATATTAAGATCGATGACCAAGAAGACTTCTTGTAGTTCTTGTCATTTATGGACGATGGCCGAGCGTGTCGTAGTCAAGAACTTCCGACCAATCACAGCCAAGATCCATAAAGGGTAACTTCCTTTTTGCTTCGGCCATCATTCCAAAAACAGGCATCTTCAAGTCCATTTCTGATCTGTCGCCGTACATTGCTGAGCCCCTCTAATGATTACAGTTTCACACATATCGGCATAGTTTTCCTTTTTTATAGTTATCACCACTATTATTATGTAATTAGAATTGTAGCAAAAAGATATAAATACGCAGACGATCGAAAAGAATAAATCATCATTCTATCCGTTTATCTTTTATTTCATTGTCTTCTACACCTGTCTCAGCCCTACCTGGCCATTGGATTTCCAGCTCAGAATACGGCAACGATGTCGTGCGCGGTATTTTCTTCCTGGCAAAGGTCAAACCCACTGGGGATCAAGGGTAACAAAAGAAATAGAGAATAAACGGATAGTTTTCCTTATTGCTAAACAAATCCATGGATATTTATATTTTTTCTAAATCTAATTGTAACAATGCTGATACGGTCGAGCATTCGAAATAAGTAAAATAAACGGACAAGAGATTATGTAATAATTTCGCTGAGCATGGTCTTCCTGGAAATGTTGCTGTTTGTGATGAAGACCGATGCGTTAGACGTTTGCCGTTTTTGGACCAAGGTCGATCTGATCAAGAAGGTTTGTGTCACTACAATTTTGCAGGCACGACAACGACAATTTGTGTTGCAACAAAATTTGTCGTTTTCGTAAAGTCGATTCACAGCTACTGTCTTGGACGCGAGTTGCCAATCAAGCTGGAATATCGAAATTGTAAAGGAACAGAAGTAAAAGATAAAAGTGTGCGAGGGAATTTGATCATGTTTATTTTTCACAAACTATCCAAAGTATTTATACGTATGATATTTCTGTAATTTTCTACGAAGCTGAAGATGCGAGAATATCTACGAACTTCTTGGAAGGTTTTAGCAAAAAGAGTCTTTGCGTTCATGCGCCTGTCGTACTTCTTTTTGGCTGATCCAATCAATGGCCACAGAAGTGTAGTTAATTAGCAAGAGATATAACAAACAAAGAAATGAAGAATAAAACGAATGATGATCTTTATTGCTTTCTGCGTCTATGATATTTATACTGAATTATTTCTATAACTTGATTGACAATGAGTCATGAAGGATTATGTTCTTGAGTAACCATAGTCGTTCATGACTCACATTGAGAGCAATTGACGCACGGTGAAGAAAGGTAGTACTAATGTACTCCAAAAGAGGCAAAAAGGTGACACAGCGGAAAAGTGCTACGACACGCCGATTCTGGCTCCGACAAATTTGACAAGCAAAAAATGCTCCCTGCCAGGATCGAACTGGCGACCTTCAGATTATGAGACTGACGCGCTGCCAACTGCGCTAAGGAAGCGAGCGCTTTTTGACACCTTGTGTGATATTTTTTCCGGCCTCATCACCCGAGTAAATGCAACATAGAAAGAATGAAAAGATGGAGCCTTTGGGAGTAAGAATGGTGGAAAGTTTGTCTTGATCTTCAAGAAGTACACGGCTAGGTACACTACACGTTGGCCTAGGTGCGCGACCTTTGCTCTTGGTTTGGTGCACACCTGCCTTGTACGTGCACAACTCCTACGGACCTGGTTGGTACACCACAATCAATTATTTGTACACGCACGTCCGCTTCAGACGTAAATAGTCATTTGGTGTAACTTGGAAAACACAACTGAATCCTTCCTTCCATTCTTTCCCAGTGATCGCATGCTTTTCCTAATCCATGTCCTTAGCATTTACCTCCGTTTTGTATGGTTTCAATTTTAAGTTAGTTCTAGTGAATTCCCTTCTTGGGTCGAATAGTTTCAGAGGAAATAAAGACATGGGAAAGGACCTCTTTTGCAAAAAAGAGGGAAGAAGAATTTCCTGGAAAAAACCTTTTAAACCAAAAAGAACCGGAACCGTATTGTACTTGCAAACATCTTTTCTGGGTACAGTGAATTTGGAGTGTCTTTGAGATTGCTTTTGAGAAAGGATCTAAGGAACTCATCTTTACTGCTAAGATCATTTGAAGTAACATTGTTTATTTGGTGAACTCCCTTTTGTTATCTTCCTTCATATATTTTATTTTATTTTCACTCTCTTCTACTACCCTTCATTATATCTTTTCCTTAACCTGACCCTCCCTCAATTGTATTTTGTTTGAACAGTTGATATTTTGTGAATTCATTATTCACACTTGTTGTTGTTGTACTTTTGTGTATGGTACTATTTTATTTATTTCTATCCCCATCCTTCTTTCTGTACTTACTTGTCACAGTACATAAGCACCGCACGTGTCATGTTTGACAAGGTTGTGTGAGGATTACCAGCCTTGCTAAATGGAGACGCTTTGCTGTGCACTTAATGATCGTCTGCGGGGACAACCAAAAGTTGTGCACGTATCTGAGAAGGTGCCCCTAACCGATATGCGATCTGATCCCTGGCCTGTTAGTAAAACGATGTTCCCATGACCTTAGTTCCTTTAAAGGGTCCGCTTACACTATTTCCCTTCTTCTCGTCATTAATGCTGTGTAATCGATGTTTTTTTATTGATCAACCGATTATGCGGAAAATGAAGATAACTTCACTATTTAACAGAATGAAAAAACATGAAATAAAGAAAGGCAGGATTGACAGGTAAATCATGTACGCATCTTCTGGTTGTTCTCAGAGAACTTTTTTCTTTATTTTATTATTTTTCTTTCTTTGTATTCTTATCATCCTTTGATATATTGTTTTCTTATCCTTCTATCTCTCCTACTCACATATTTTCTTTTACATTGAAAGTTTATATCTCACCCTATCATTCTTCCCTTTAAACGTTTGTATTCGTTTTTCTTATTGTATTTCCGTACTCCCCTTACAAGAAACCAGACACCACACGCGATATTTTGACACGCTGTGTAGTAATTAGGAGCGGACGTTCCTACCGAAAAATGACCGTAAAAGCTGAGAGTGGGGATAGACGTACGAATTACTTATAGATTTCTTTTACTTTTGGTTTTACATTATTCATTTATATTCTTCTTTACTTTGCTACACCATCAGAAACGCTAATAAAGCACAGCGTGAAAGATCGCCGTTTAACTGCCATAAAAAGGAAGTACAGCAATAGAAGACATATATTTGCTTGTAAAAGCATTCGCTCAATACTGCAACATGTCAATTTTCATGAAAAGCAAAATAACCCAGAGCGAAAAATATCATTCTATATGTGAAACGAAAAGAATATTAAAACCACTCAGTAAGAAGACAGGATACCGGTAGTATAGGTCTGGAAGCAGTAGTACGTTTGATTGTTAAGATATTCGATTTCCAAAGTTTTGTCGATTTTCTTTTTGAAGTGAACCATTTGTAACAATTAGTAGATATTTCTTTGACAGTTGACCTAATAAAATTTATCTCTTTTATCTCTAAAAAAATTTCTAATTAAAATCAAACAACTTGTTGTACGCTCCCTATAGTTATTTAAAAGAGAAGAAATAGCCAATTCAGGAGTTTAGAAACTAAACTTGCTGGTAAATTAGTGCTCTGCAAAAGAACGAAGAACTAAAACTTAACCAGAACCAAACTGAAAAAGTTAGTTCTTTGTAAAGGAACCGGTGTAAAGGCGTGGATTACTTTGAGCGGTAATAAGGGTTGTTGATCGGTAAAGTGAATAAAGAGATTTTTGATCGTCTTTTGAAAGTGAGCACCAGGTGTGTATTTCGGTTAAACAGCAAACCGTAAGTGAGTTGTAATAAAAAAAGATGAAGGTAACAAAGAGCTTTACGTGTTTCTAAGTAGAAAATAAAAAAAATGTTTCGTTAGTAGATTTCGTTAAGGGAAATACCTAAAATATTATTTGGATCGTTAAATAAATTGTGAAAATGGATCGTCAGTATGGATAGTAAAATGCGTAAAAGAGGAATGATAAGATCTTTCAGTAGATCGTAAAATAAAAGTAATCAAAATTGAATTCTGGTTAACGATGGTATCTTAATAACCAACGGAGGCGCAGATGTGAGTATAAGGCTGCTTTGTGAAGATTTTTAAAAACTTCGAATAACCTGTCATTTTATTGACAAAAAAAATGAGGTATTTATACTGGTTTGAAAATACAAAAAGACAAAGGAATACAAATAAGGTTGAATAAAATGAAAGTTGAAGTTAAGAATAAAATTGGATAAAAACGGAAGGTTAAATCAGAAATAAGGTTGGATAAAAAAATAAAATTCAAATGAAATAAGGTTGAATTGAGATACTGTTGGATAGAGATAGAGGTAAAAGTGTTGAGTAATAATAGGGTTGGATCAGAATAGAGTTGGAAGATAAGCTAAGGATGTATAGTAATGAGGATCGGAAAGGGCGTGTCTGTAGCAAAGAAATTGTGGTGTACATTGCCGAAAAGTCCCTTTAACCTGAGGATAAGTCATTTTCTAAGAAAACACTTGTACCATCCTTCTCTTATCAGCTTTGCAGCTTTTCCAACTTTTATTTCAATATGAAATAATAATAAAAGAGAATAAGAAGCAGAGAAATAAAAGAAGAGACAGAGGGGTAAACATAATAATTTTGTTTTATTTTCAGGAGGTCATCACACCGACAAACTGAAGCTATTTTTCTCTTGGGACAAATAGTATAATTCTGAATTAAATGTAGTTGATTCAAGGAGAAATGTGATCAGGATTCTAAAAGCATTAACTGGTTTAGAACATGTCAGTCTGGCTAATTGGGTTTGCATGGAAGCAAGAGTGACAATGCTTATAAGTAACATTCAGATGACGTTAACATTGCTAGAGCAGCAACCTGATTTACAGACACCCTTATACAAATTGGTAATGACGAAATGCTGCTCATTTCATCAGCAGAATGAATCAGTAAAGGACAAAACAAAGTTCAACTTGGTTAGTTACAGATGAGTAATCATGTTAAGCTAATTTTGATATAAAAGACGTTTTAAGCTGTGACGACCAAAATTTTTGCAGGAAATACTCTCTTTTTAGCAGAACTATCCTATATGAGGTTTTCTACTCCTTTATTTTCTAGTAAAACGGTCAATATATAGTTTCTTCTATTTTCCTTCTCAGTTTGATTAGGTTCGGTTCGGTTCCTGCAAAGAACCGAGAAGAACTGAACCGTGCAAAACGCTAGGTGACACTGCTCTTCCACAGTTATTACAGTTAGCTAAATCATACACCTATAATCGAGAAGACCATTCAGTAGTTACAATTCTCAGAAGATTAAATAATTATAAGTAAGCAAATAAGAAATAAAAATATCTAACAGGTTCAAAAGGTTCCATCCATCCCCTTTTTATATTCCTATATAACACGTATAGGCAATTGAGTCTAATAAACGATAGAGGTTTTAGTCAGGTTCCATAACTCACATTTTTTGTATTTCCTTTTGGGTTTAAAGCTTTCTAAAAGGTTAACTACTAGGTCATTAGCTTACATTAGATTTTTACAAAGAAGCAGCGCTATACTTACATCTACACCTCCATTGGTTATCAAGATACTATAGCTAACCGGAATACTTACTTCATTATTGTGACATTAACTACCTAAAACCTTTTTTTTTTTTTCAATATACTGAGAGGTCTTATCCTTTCTATTTTTTTTATCTTATGATCACACATCGACATTCTAGTTTAATAGCCCAAATAATATTTTTAAGTATTTAAATTGGTATAGTTTACTAGTCAAGCATTTTCTGGTTTAGCTAGAAAGATATGAAGCAGCTATAAATCTTTTTTTGTTTTCCAATCTTGTGGGAAACCACAACAAGGTTAAAGACCATAAAAACTGAATGACTGACAGTTAATTACTGTCTAATATCATAATACCGTTGAATGGATACCTAAGCTACTTTATCGATAACTTTGCAATCAGATCATTTTTGAAGTCTCGTCGTTTTTTTCCGAAACAAACTGCAATTCCAAAAGGTTCTCTGTTGCTATGACTCATCACGTTTTCGAATCTGAAATAGCACACTACACCTTTATAATGGTTAAACATGTACAAAATAGCCATGCTTAATAGGTTAGGTGCTTTAACAAATGCTTACAAACCATAGATTAATGCGTCTTAATAAGAAAAGTTTATTTAAGCCTGCTTTCAACTGATGCAAACAAGCTAAAAAAATCGAACAGGGTTTTTCAATTTTCCAGGAGAATACGATATCTGGCATTGCCATCTCTCACTGCTTGAACTGCTTTTGGTGCTTCCTTCATGGGATACTTGTTTAACCAAGGCTTGATGTTGTGTTTGACAGCGAATTGCAACATATCTTCAATTTCTGCGGGGGATCCAATGGCGGAACCAGTCAAGGATACTTGACGTAAAATCAGCGCAAACGCGGGAACAGCAACAGGTGTTTCAGGGACTGCCAACAGGATAAAATGTGAGTTTTCCTTCATGGTTTGAACATGAGACATCCAGTCAAAGTCGTCAAGTGCAAAGTTGGTGCATACAATATGCGAGAGCGTTCCGCTCAGCTTGCTCAGAGCCTCCTTGTCGCTAGTTACGACGTAGTCATCACAGCCTAACGCCTTAGCATCCTCCCGCTTTCGATCCGAACTTGAGAGAGCAACAACATGAGCCCCCATAGCCTTTGCCCACAAGACAGCAAAATGGCCAAGACCACCAATACCGATAACGCCCACTTTGTCGCCAGGCTTGACGCCGTAACGCTTCAGAGGTGCATAAGTTGTGATCCCGGCACAGAGAAAGGTTGCTGCGGTCTCGTTTGTCATTTCGTCTGGTATGCGGAACACGAAACGCTGATGGCCTCTCCAACGATCAGCGTAACCACCGAACGTCTTTTCACCGTTGGGATAACGATCGTTATAAGTACCAACAAGTTTGTCACAGAGATTTTCCATTCCGTTTTTGCATCGATTGCATTCAAGACATGATCCAGACTGGGCACCAACACCAACTCGATCACCCACTTTGACATGCTTCACATTCTTGCCGACGCGAGTACATACGCCCGTAATTTCATGGCCAACAACGCAGGGATAATCGGTGGGTCCCCAACCGGAGTCCATTGTATGAAGATCTGAACCGCAGATACCACAATGAGTTACATCCATCTCGACAGTATCATCATCAAACGTTTTAAGAGGAAGTTCACGCCATTCCAAAGGCTCGCCTGTTTATTAAACCGTTTACGAAATAAATCAGTCAGTCATAGATCAATTCGGTATTTATGAATGTTTACCTTTGCCGCTACATGCCCAACCGTGAAAAGTATCTGCCGACATAATTATTATTATTTTGTTTTGCTGAGAACTAGAAAGAGAATTTGATAATAAGTTCGACTCTGATTCACTTGCCTTCTTTTTATAGTGTACCTCCCTGTTCGCTTATACCTCAATCCATGGTATTAGTAATACAAAAGCTTCAATTAATTTGGGTAAGGACTTACGCAAGTCGAACTGCGGAATTACAGTATATCTCACTGTTCGCTAAAACCTCAGGTTACGCAATGTATATACTAATTTGGGTAGGGACTTACGCAAGTCAATCCACAGATCAAAATTGCCTGTTATGGACATGGCTTGCGCAATATCCCTCAGTTGCCTTTACAGTGCGGTAAATACGGACTGTACATATCCAGATACAGATCGTCGGGGATGAAATAACAGAAAATTGCACCTTACTTGAGAAATCTAAATATGTTCAATACTGTCAGAATAGCGAATCAGTTTCAGTAATAAGGTATAAGATGAAGCATCTTCTCCTTATAGAAAATTTAAATTTGAGTATGAGCGTTACTTGTCCAATCGCACAACGCATGGTGATGCATGTATGTGGAACAACCGTACAAGATCTCAATATTCGGATTACGGAAAAATTTTACCGGCTAATAGAATCTTATCTGAAAGATTCCGGATATGGAAAGGACAAAGGCCGTTGATCATCCGTAGTTTGTTTTAGTTAACATAATGTTTATTGAATGGTTACCTTTATGCTATCCTAAATAAATTTTGAGTCAAAGAAAGGGTCAAGTTCGCGCTGAAAAGGACATAAACATGCGTTGGTAGTATATTGATATGTGACTCATAGCAAGCAACGCCGTTGATGAGTCTGCATTTGCAGAACATTAAAGCTAAATTCATGCTACACAGGACGTACTGCAAAACATGCTGACCACACGACGAGAATTACAAACTGTGGAATACATGAACATCATGAAAGGTATAAACGATCTACGCCATGACATGCAATTGGTATTTCAAGTGTGCCCGGTGTTCGTTTCCGGAGATAGCCAGCAAGAACTTGCCCCTGCTGATGTTGGTTCTGCTCCAGTTGTTTTTCAGACAAACACAGTAGCCGGTACTGAATTTGTGCGTTACACATTAAGCAGGGATATTGTGCCAGTCATTGATCTGTGGAGAGCGTGGTTGATAGACCTGCATCCGGATAAATCATTCATCGGAGAGCTAATCAAAGATACGGGAGTTCTTTGAGTAGTGATGTAAACAGGTAAATAATAGCAATAAAGATATATAATACATAGATCTCGCAATAACATGCTTTCGTTCTGCAGAGCATTAGTTTCTTTCAAGCGGACTATAATCAATGTATTACATAAGATGTCCGAAATGAGCACATGTTCGATGGACCAGACAGTCAATGTCATGGAATAACAAAGAGCGGTAAAGCAATGGTCGTTGAATAAATTGTCCCACGAATCGCGCATGCAGCAGTAATATCTTGGCTAGAAACTTTCAGTTTTGCAACCATTAAAAAACGAAATCGACATTTTTCTTGCTTACCTAAACAAAACTGTTCGTGTGATTTATGTGCAGTCCGTTTAAAGAGATTTCTTTTTCTAGTGTGGTTTATCGCTTCCATTGTTATTTCGTTTAATGTTTTAGCTACAAATGCTTTGAGAGACATGAAGAAGAGGGAAGATTGACACGATCATTGCAATGAAATAAACCAAATCTTCCGTTGCGAATTCTAGCTTGTACTCCTATTTGAATTAATCAATAAGGAAGGCGAGAGATATGGTATGTATGATGCAAAGCTAGCATGGATTTTCCAGTATCAACGTCTCGGCTCGCCTCTGACTCAGCCTGCGAAATACTTGAGATATCTAGGTATCTGCCTCTGTGAAAAGTGGAATACCTGGAGAAAGTATTGAAAAGCTGTGGCACAGTTCGGTGATAGAGCCGAAAAGCAAAGCAAACGGGAGGCTCCGGCTTGGAGAGTAATTTTATGATTTCGTCTTGACTGATATCTTGTCACAAGACAACACTATAAAGCAAAGTTATGAAGGTAACAAAATAAATCAGATAGGCTCCATACACTAAAGTAATGTACGGGATATGCTCAAACGATGACAAACAAGCAATGAAACTAAATAAAGTATTGGTTGCAAAATTAAACAAGGCTGATTTAATATAGCTGCTGTGCTAAGCATTGTTAGTAGACTAACTCCACTAGAAAAATGTAAGAGACTCTGATTACGTGAAGTAGTAGAAGTTGTACGCCGTAGATGTTGTCATTATCATCCAGCACAGCTGAAGCAACAATATAGAACACCGTTTGGATAACAATAATCTTGGAAGGCCAGCATCAGCATTTGGCTGAGTTTGCCGTTGTCCCAAAAGAAAGAAAAAAGGCTGCACCGCTGTGTTTCTACTACTGGAACGTACTTACATATGTTGCTGCCAGGATAGAAACTGGAGATATAAAAAGCATAAGCAAAAAGAAATGCTTTGGATATCTGGTTGACAGTTGGAAGTTTCTCATCGGGACACACACTGATTTCCCAGATGGGATCATGAAAAATACGAAGTTCAACCAAGCTGCTGGCTGCCGACAAGACTTTAATCCTTTGCAACACAGCAACATAATTCACACCATTCCCATCAACCAAGGTGCAATGGTTTGGGTCATGCTTATAGTGCTTAAACAATTACAGAGAAGAAATTAAGACGCTCAGAATCTGGATTGCGTGCGTGTTACAATGAAAACGCCTACAACAAGTATTACATATTGTGATTTGATATGCCAGAAACAGCGCATAACAAATTAAACAATAAAGTCAGGCCCGCTCCGCTTCTCGTGCAACCGTTCCTTCGTTTTCATTTCCGTGTATCCGGTGCGTTTCAAACTTAAAATACGCCATCAGAAAATAAACGAAAGAGAAACAGATGCTTGACCAGCAGACGCGCCAAGAAGATCGTAACAGTTTCACATAGGTTATGCTTAATGCAACGAGCATTGAGAACAACGATAAAAAGAAAATATCATAATAAGTGTTTTTTGCTAGGTATTCCACTATCTGATGCCGTTTGCTCTTTCTTGCAGCAGTCTCCAAATGAAGGAAAGCACTGTCAAATTTTGAGTGTTTCATACTGTAATCATTCCGTGGGAATCGAACAAGGAAGCGGACAGGTTTTGCGAACAAATGGTTCCACCGAAATGATTATAAAAGAGATCGAAAACAGGAGCCACTTTCATCTAACCAAAAGCTTCTTTTCTGGTGAACCATGAAGTTGCAATCTACTCTTCTTGCTGCCTTTACTTTTCTATTTGCTGCTGTCTCTGCCGCAAGGTATCCAGCCGTTCTTAAGTTCCTGCCATCACCTCGCATCTTTCCCCCGCCTTATTTTACCATCATCGAATTGCCTACAATTGAAAAGACTATCCGTGTTAATTTTTGGCAAGTGGAAAGACCTCAACACCTTACCGAAGCTTATCCTGGGCGTGTCTCTCGAGGTTATGTTGAAGTCGACGATCTTTCTGCTTTTGATGGAAGATACCCAGGTCTGATCAATGACGATACAGAGAGGCTCCACATTCGAATCCAAGGTGATAACCAGCTACTCACGTTTATTGGTCAAAGTGCGACAGAGCAGCCAACAAATGATCTGAAGGTACGAGCAGATGTACTACCAGTGGAGGACGATGACTATCGGTTTGGAGTGCAACCAAAGGCTAGTGAACGATTCTCACACCACCAATCGCATGTACACCGCTTGAATGATTACTATGAGCATGACTTTTATTAAGAGTAGGGTTTACTCAAAAAGTCTGTCTTTAGCATGTACTTGAACTCGCAATAGCATCAATAATACTATGCTTGTCTAACTTGCTCTTATCTACATATCGTAACCTAAGCATAATTCTACATTGTTATTTTTATATGGTATGTTATGTAAACCTTTGGCAGAGACCACGTTGCAAATGTGTAGAATTCATGAGAATTAGGTGGTATGATGCTGCAGAAACGATATCACCCTATCACAACGTGATTGGCAGGTGTACTGGTATTCTTCGGTTAAAGATCTCAGATATAGATGCTTTTGAGGTTACAGACCCTACTCTTGGATAGCTGATAACAGGATAATAAGGGAAAAAACCTTTTTCTGCAAGAAACAATGCCTGTTACTGTATTTGTCGCGTTAGAGAAGAATGCTTTTGGTTATGTCCAGCTATTGATTGGACAGCAGTGTATGAATGCGAAGGTGTAAGCAGGTTCGCTGTAAAGTTCCGTGACCTATGCAACATCATTAGCTTCCAACCCGTAACTATAAGCATTATAAGCAATCCATGTTTGAAGTGGTATTTGGCGGTGGCGTGTGGGAACAATGTTTCGCGTGGTGAAGAAACGCTTCCACAAAGGCTGAATTCCGACCCCTTGACAGACGTGACCGGTTTTCCTATCATTCAACACATCCCAAGTTGCCCTCCCGATTTTGTGTTTGTTCCCCCCCATTCCTCCGTTTATTTGTGTGGACCATGGCTTACCGTCCAGTACCTACGGCTCTCGCTCGCAATGTTTCGAACCTCATAAAAGGAAACTTGATAAAGGAACCTCCTCTTTGGCTTCCCGTGCTTCAGGCCATCCCACCAGGCCCCTCTATCATTCGCTCTCAGAATCCCGAAATCAACATTTCAGCACAGACCGCATTGGAAAAAGAGTGGACAGTGAAAAACACGCCCACGTCTGCTCGCCATAAACAAAAGCATTTGAAAACAAGAGCACCCCGTCCACGCGCCATCGTATATCCGGAAGACAGACTGCGAAAACAATTCTACAAAGACCATCCATTTGAACTGGCTAAACCTAAGATCTTGGTGGAAGACGATTCAGGTCTCAATCGTACCGATTTCAGTCAGTTACTTTTGCCAGGCATGGATCCTAATGAAATCGATGGAGAAACGTAAGTTTTCTTTTTTCATGGAAAGGAGCCAAGGGGAAAAAGAAAGAGACTGATTTGAAACCGAAATGATAGCGTGATCAAGTATCAACTTCATTTGATGACCAACGAAAAGATGTCTGAACGAAAAGCATACGCAAAGGCTACCTCTGAGTTTTATGAGATACGAGCACAACAAGAAGAACGGGAAAGACAAGCTCAGCAAAAGATGGATCAGGTGCTGGGAACCTTGCGTGCCAGAAAATGGACCGAACGAGGCTTGTACCTTGAACAACGTGCTTTGGATGGTCGATCTGTCAATTAAATGTTACTTTTATCCCTTTATTTCAACCTTTGTGTTTGCCCACACGCTTAAAAGAAAAAACCCATCGGGAAGGAGGATATGCGTGATAGTTGTAAAAATATTTCATTCCTTTTTGCCTGAAAAATGAACACTTCATCTGTTACGATGCAACCGAAACTTAGAAAAAGTAGAACGATTCTTTTAAAAAAGTGAAAATTATATAAAATTAAACGAATGTGATCGGATATAATCTGAGGTACTTTTCGTTTTATTATTGTCAATCAGGCTGCTCTTGCCATTGCATGATATAAGAGATCGTCCGATTGACCAAACTCGATGGATTATTTCATGTTGGTGTTATTATTGTTATTTTTATTGCTCCGTGCACCAGCTCCTACAAGGATGGAGAATCGCTTTTTGTTGTCGATAGGTTGAGCAATGGCCTTGGTGAATCCCAACTCTTCCGCCCGAGAAAGCGCAAGATTAAGACGCTAAAAAAAAGAAACAGAAATTGTTCATTTCTACGTCCTCTAGACTCGCTATGACGTTTTGCTTTCCCTTAAGCTTACCACTGCTAGACGATGTTCGAAATGATACTTGGAATATTCCAAGGCCATCTCCCATATATGACGGCTTCTGTTTTTCTGATCCAATTTCCATGCAGAAACACCAGCTTCCCTAGAAAGGAGAAAAAGGAAAAAAGGAAGAAATATGAGAAGAAGCAAACGGAGCTGACCTGTAGGCACATTCTATAATACCACATACCAAAGTGCATAGGGAACCACCCAAGGATCCACGGCAAACTGATCCTTGTGGTCAAGAATCCAGTTAATATGAAGAGCCGTTTCGCTGGCTTGTCCAATCACGTTTTGGATCGAAGCCTTGGTGAACAAGAGGATTGCACGTTCATCGAAATAATCGGGTAACGCCGTCTCGGGTGCCAATTCATGCTTTCTTGCCTCCAAAGCGTACTTTTCTCGCGATTCAATCGTCTCTAGTCCTTTTTGCACACGTTGTTTCAATTGCTTCAGCAAGTCATGATCCATCATATGGAAAAGATTCCAAATTGCCATAAACTCCAAGACAGGAACATACATATCCAAATCTTGGTAGCCACTATCCTGAAACGTCTCTACTTTCCGAAGGACATAGCCGTCAATGTCCGACATACGTCCACCCAGCTTTTTCACCACCAAGCCAGGTACCTCGGCAAAAGCCAGAATGGCCTCCGTGCGTTCACCCGCCATTTCCAGACAAGCACCTTGGGCATACTTGCAAAAAGCCGCGGACCAGTACTTCTTCTCGCATAGTTGCTCAAATGTACAGGCTGCTTGCACCCAATTACCGGTAATCATATGATTCATGGCAATTTCATATCGGCAAGCATTGGTGACGGCTAACTCAGCCCATTCGCTTTTACTGATCTCGGCGGCATACAGATAGGATTGCGTAGAAAGAGGTAGATCAAATCGCAAACGAGCAATATGACCAGCAAAGAAAAGATATAACGCAGAATTGGGGTGCTGACTTTGTGATTCCAGAAGTGCCTAAAAAAAACTAGATGAATACTAACAACAGGAGAAATTCATCGACAAGGTTTTCTTCAATTTCTCTAAAAGCCTTTTTTTTATACCTCCGTAGCCGTTTTGACGTAGACATCCGATAGAATTTGGGGTGCATAGGAAGTAACAGCACAATAATAAGCAAGTAATCTGTGATGTAGGATTGGGATTTAGCTTCATTGTCCGGGATATTAACATGTCTACTTACACCATGGTAGCCATTGGGGATCGCACACGTTTGTTTTCCGCACATTGCTTGAGTAAAGTAAATCCTAACTGTTTGTCCGGTTTCCAGCCAAAAGCAGAGATGGCTTTCAGTATCTTTGCAGGCAGGGCGGAAAGAACGAGATGAACAGAGCCGATACTATCATAGAAAATGTGAATCTCATAATCCCTTTCCTGTTTTTCTCAGTGAGAACTTACCCAAACTGTACACCTGAAACTGTATCTCCATCCATATATTTCTCATGTTCACTGCCCATTCTCTGATATTCCTGCCAGACATAACTATAGCTACTGTAGGCTATATTTTGTTGCCCAGTCTGTAAGTTATATTTTTGAAGCCAAGATCGGTTTCCTCTCTTTCTTACCTCTGCGAAGATTTAATCCACATTTGACATAACCCATAATGGTTTCCTGTAATAGTTGTAAAATCGCAATCTGCAAGCAGCATTCTGCCTTGATAACATTCGCTCGCAGCACACCGTTGGGTGGAAATGGTGGCTCCTCCTTTGCATTGGTCGATGTAGGAACCGTGGCTCTTGTTGTGGAAACCGGATGAGGATCGTCATGGCCACCTTGCCTTAAATAGTCGTAGTAACCCGAGAAATAGCCTGATCCGGATGAGCCAGAAGGTTGTTTGGTGGCATCTAATTCGGCCTTGGCTAAATCATAGGTAGTATTCAAAACTTTCAGGGCCATCGCATAATCATGTTCACCCGAAGTCTAGTGTTGAATGGAAAGGCGATTGAGAACTTGGCTTTCATTAACATGTCTATGTTTTTTTTACCATGATAGCTGCATTGAAAAAAGAAAAGAATAACGGTTCATTATCAAAGAGAGTTTAAAAGGGTAACTAGAGACTTTACCTTTGAGAAAGGCCATGGAACTTAATGACAATGCATAGAGCGGGTTTCTACATCATCTTTATTAAGAACAAGAAGGCATGACCAATCCTTTTTCGCTTACCTATCTGCTTTCTTTTCGAATATCGCCTTGGCATTCATAAATCGATTATTTAACATATGCTGTAGACCAATGATCACTTGTTCGTCTACAGAAAGTTTTCCAAGGCCCATGTATCTTTCAGTCATTGCTTTCTTTCATTGGATAATGAAGCAGACCACACCTTCTTTTTCTTGTTCTCTAGGCCCAAGCGTGTTCGGTTCCACCTCGGTGGGATCCACTTTTGCAATCGAGATAACATTGGCCATTGTTTGTTCCGGTTTATGCTTCAATGTGCGTTCGGTCTCGAACGATCCAGTAGGTGTGGCAACAGGAGGAACGACATCCGTCAATTCAGCCGACGTATACCCTCTGTCCAAGGCAGTGGAGGCTAGCTGGAAAACCGGATGCTCAACATCGTTCTCCGCTGGCCCCACTTTGTCTGCCTCCTGAATTTTCGACTCGGCTGCATCATGTTTATTATGGAGTTCCTCATTTTCTACTGGTTTGATTGAGTGTCTTTCCTCGGCAGCTTCCATAACAAGAGAGATAGTGTTGAAGAGACTCAGCAGAAAACAGTTTATGGTTACATCAAACAACCACTGCTAATTGCGCGGTGTGCTACAGTCTATGGTCGTACAATAGTTTTTTTTTTCTCAACCCATCAAGGGTCAAACACATGAAAAAGTTGTACATTCCCATTCTTTTTCTGTCTCTCTCTTTCTTTCTTAATTCTTCTTTCTCTTCTAAAAAAAATGCTTACCCAAAAACCGTGTTGTGGTTTCCTAACTTGTTATACTTGCCCATTCATTATTCTTAAGACAATAAAATGACACATAGAATTGGAAAAGTGAAAGACTGTGTTATTCTCACGTTCATGCGTAACGTTCCCTGTCTCTACGGCCCATGCGGTCTCTCGATCTATCTCTGCCACGACCACCACCATATCGTTCTCTTTCCCTGTCTTTGAATCCGTGTGGGCTTCGGCTTCTAGAACGCATGCGAGATCTCCTTCGATCGTCATAATCTCTTCTACCGTAACCGTAGCCACCGCCGCCGCCTCCACCATAACCGCCATATCCTCCACGATCATGGCCGTGGCGACCATAACCACGATCATGACCATAATCGTTGTAGGATGATCGGTCGCGGTTAGCATGGCTCGAACTCTGGGATCGGCCATCGCGTGTGCCACCTAGTCCACCTGCTAGTCGGCGAGGTCTCCAACCTTTGACTGTTCGACCACGTTCAACATCCACAATAATACGTCGTCCAAGTATTTTTAAACCGTCGGCATCCTTGTAGGCAGCTTTTTTTTTCAATTGCAATACATTTCGACTTATGTTTCAGTGACATCCGATTCCTAAATATTGGTCAATTTGCTTTACCTTTCATATCCTTTTCCCTTTCGTATTCAATAAAGGCATATCCACGGGACTTTCCTTCTGTATCTTTTACAAGTCGTAGCTAAAGAAGTAAAGTCAGTTTCCTAAGCTCATGATATCTCCGTCCTCAAACAAGCAATCACATGGAGGCAAATATATCTCTATTCTACCGCACCCCTCTCTCTCTTGGTATACAGAGAAAAGAAGAAAAATTTCAGGAAGAGCAAAACTTACGTGTTTGATTGGTCCGTATAGTTCAAATTCCCGTAGAAGATCACTGTCTGTCAACTCGTAGCTCAGCCTGGCGACAAATAGCGTGTTAAAAGGGTTTCCTTGAATGTTGGCGTCGTTCTCAGGGTTATCTGCATTATTAAAACAGTGTCATCCTGTGAGTCATGGCATTGCCCCATCTTACTATTCTACTTACATTCGGCTTCTGCTTTGGTTAGATTTTCTTGCGCCTTTTTCTTTCTAGCTTCCATCTATGTATAAAAAGATTGTTCAGTAAGAAAACGGAACGATCAAGAAGGGGTAATTTTATCCTTGGGAGAGTACCTTTTCTTTTCGTTTCTCTTCGATCGTTTTCCAAGGAACGTAATCTGGGTCATAGTTCTTCAGCATGTCGACCAAAGATGCGATCCCTGTAATTTTGGCACCGACACGTTTTTCGGGATCTTTGTCCAATGGTGGAGCATAAGGAAGAGGTGGACGTGGTGCGAATAGCTTTAATAGATTGGGTGGGAGTTTGTCTGTCATGTCTTATAGGGACTTTGAAAAAAAGAAACCAAAAAGACGCCGCAACACAACTCAACGAAAATAGAGAGAGAAAAAAGTCAGAGAGGGTGCAGCCGCGACTTGCGACTTGCTAGTGACGTGCACTAACATAAACAAAACTCCGAATCACGACCACGGGCAGCCAATCATACTGACATAGAGTATGAAGCGCAAAAGAGCTACGGTACAACAAGTCTTTTACCACTATTGTGGCCATAAAAATCATAAGAAAGCCCGTTTGTCTGAATACAAAGGTGCTATATAGGTGTCTCATTGGAGCAAAACACAATTGCCTCAACTACTATCAGCTCTTATAGACTAGGTCGCGCCATTTCTTATTGTGCGTGAAAGAGCAGATCAGTTAGCTACAGTCGCATTCAGTCTTGAGAGATTGCAGTATTGCACACCTATGGATTTGTGTATGTCAGACTCGCTTATGGAACAAACCACTAGGCATTAATTTGGGGTCAAGTCATCCTATAAGTGTCAATTCCTTTGTTTTGCAAATCACCAAAATGAGATAGATCAATTTATCAACGGTAAAAATAAACGCATAGATTCTTTTGCATACGTTAGTACCAAGCTCGATTGTTTTCGGATCCTGACATAAGTGCCACTTTTATCCTCGTTCTGCTCACTGTGTGTAACATTGCACGGAATACAATCACCGCTGTCCAAAATGAAAAAAAGACAGTTCTCCGGGCTTCCCGCAGGTCCTTTTTTTTTTTTCTTTGTCCTCTCCTCTCTTTTTCCCAGCGTTCCATGGCTTTGGAATATCAAGACCCTAGACAGCTTTTGGAGAGTGCTTCTGAACTGCGTCTTGTGAATGCCACCGAGTTGATACGGAAATCAACAGAGGATGATGCCTCCGCCGCCCTGGAAGCCTTGACATTCCTCCGTCTCAGGGCAACCCAACATGACACTGAAGCGAAGACTAAATTGAGTACCATCTATGCCGAAGGTTCCAGCCCTTTTATTCAGAAAGACCAACGTGAGGCTGATTTATGGTCCCGCAGCGTCTTCGACAAACAATTGGCATCGGCACTGGCGGCATGCTCATCCGATCTGGAGGATGTTCAGCATCATGACGACACCATGCATCGTTTTAGCACCATCGACTTGATCCTCAAAGGAGCAGCTGAGACACGTCGGCCTCATCTTTGCTATCTCGTTGGATTGTTGTTTTCCAAAGGCATTGGGCTAGAACAAGATATCGATACCGGCGTTCGTTATTTGCAGCAGGCTGCCGAAGAAGGGCATGCCGAAGCCGCTTATGAGCTTGGGCGTTTGTACAGTGACCGCTACAAATATTCTAAGAATAACATGGCGCAATCTTTATATTGGTATGAGAAGGCGTTGGCGCAAGGGGATCAGCGTGCCTTGGTCGATTTAGCCTATGGCTTTTATGAAGGCAGCGCCGAGGTCCCGAAGGACGATGCACGCGCTTTTAATTATGCCTCCATGGGAGCCAAGGCACAGGACAAGTATTGCCAGTACATCTTGGGATGTCTTTATCTGAAGGGACGAGGCACGCCTGAAAATGCACAGGAAGCGATCCGATGGCTCGCAGCGTCCGTGGAGCAGGGTTTCACTTTGGCGATTGAGGATATTGCTACTATTTATCTCAGAGGATCAGGGAACGTCAAGAAAGACTATGCCAAAGCACTCGAATGGTGCACCAAAGGGGAGCAGAACATCACCTTTTGCCAATCCGCCCTCGGAGATATGTACCGGAACGGGTGGGGTGTCGAGCGTCATTATCAAAAAGCTTTTCAGTACTATCAGACCGCTGCCAGTCAACCAGACGCACCGCATCCTTACGCTCAACACATGCTAGGAGAAATGTAAGTATCTTTGAGTAGGAAGAAGAGGAGGCTGGTCTTTGCAGGATCGATTGGATAGATGTACATGGGTGACTGAGTGTATCTAACATGATAAATCAAACTACGTTTAGGTTTCTAAACGGAGAAGGTGTGCCACAGGATGTAGAAGTTGCCAAAGGATGGTTCCAGATGGCCACAAGCCAAGGTTATGAACCTTCGCGTCAAAAACTCCAAATCCTAGCTGCTACCAAAAGTATTCAACCTGAACAACCGTCTTCTCCAAGAAACAGTCGACCTTCTTCCCCACCAGAAGATTCACTGC
This sequence comes from Apophysomyces variabilis, assembly GCA_002749535.1. Lineage (NCBI taxonomy): Eukaryota > Fungi > Mucoromycota > Mucoromycetes > Mucorales > Mucoraceae > Apophysomyces > Apophysomyces variabilis. The sequence goes on along the minus strand of MZZL01000065.1, from coordinate 240,263 downwards.
CTGAGAAAAGACCAAGTCGATGGTCTTTGGGTTTGTTCGGTAAAAAGAAATAGAATCAACTTTGCTTGCTCCTACTTTTCCTCCTTTCTGCCTTCTATTGAACAGCAAGCTTAGCTTTTTTTTCTCTTTACGCTAACCTATACCAAGAAAGATTCATACAACCCTATGTATATTCCATTTTTATGCAATCTGCTTTTATAGAATGATAAAGAAACATAAGAAACGAGAAATTTATTACAAGCATGAATTTACATAGTGAAAGAACAAACCAATGTTTTGATGCTAATCTATGCGAAATAGGTAATGTCTCCCCCTTTTTTTTTTCGGTTCAATGAGACATTTGAGCTGCCTTATATCGTAATACCTCACTTACAGTCGGATCTGACGATCTCCATACCTGTTTTGTGCACTATTACATAATACAAGAGGAGATATAATATTTTTGTTTTTGTATATTATTAGCAGAATTAGTTACGTTAGGATAGCACGGGTGAACAGTAGCGACGCAGGATGGTCACCAAATCTTTTTGCATTAATGGCTTGGTCACGTAGTCGTTCATGCCTGCGTCAAGACAACTTTGTTGTGCTACCTTTTGGATATCGGCTGTAAGGGCAATGATAGGCATGGGCGTCGCCACATTCAATTCTCGTTCCAAGGAGCGTATTTTCTTTGTTGCTTCGATACCATCGCATCCTGGCATATGATGATCAATCCATGCCAGTAAGAAATAGCCAGGACCTCGCTGTGTCCAAGTATCGACACATTCGAAGCCATTGTTGCATGTTTCTACCATAAAACCCAACCGGGCAAGCTGTCTGACAATCAGCTTTTGTGCCACTTCGTTATCTATTTTTTCATCATGCATGCATAGATCATGTTCAATCAGTTTTCTTTCTTTCTTCTTCCTGTTTCCAAACCTTCTGCAACCAAAATCTTCTGATTCTGGAAAATGGCCAACTCTTCGGGTGTAAATCCTTCCCGGTTTTGATTCATATAAGAGGCCGAAAAGGAACGTTCCACAACAAGGGGTTCAGGATGGGTCTTAATCAACGCGTTTAGGAATTTGAGACGACGTATTGGTTTGGAAATCCTGGTTACATTCGGATGGAAAGTGGAATGGTCGGTCGAGCCTGCAATCTGACGTTTGATGTTCTCCACCGTGGGTGCATACAATATCACCACGTGGGTCTGTCGCCTGCTCGCTTCAATTGCATCGACGAGGCGTTTGACTGTCTCTGCTCTTGGCATATCAACCACGATGTAATCACACTTTCTATCCAAAGCCTCTTCTGGCGAATCAACACGCTCGAAATCCAGATCAGGCAACATAATTTCGAACATAGCAGCCTGACGACTCGAAGTGGCTAAGATGACCTTTGGATTATGTAGCCGCTGTATTAAGCTCTTGACCTCGCTTGTCCGGGGATCCAAGATGCCAGGTTCAGCAACCGAAGACGCTTTCATCACACGCACACGGAAATAAAACGTGGAGCCCATATTTTCCTTGGATTCTACCCATATATCGCCTCCCATGAGTCGAACGAGTTCTAAGCAGATCGAAAGACCTAGACCCGTGCCACCAAAGTTTCTACTCAATGTTACAAACAAAGAGAAAAGAATAGAATGATTGCTTTTCTTTTCCTTACCTTGTCGTGGATCCGTCTACCTGGCTGAACGGCAAAAATAGACATTTGATTGCCTCCTTCGTCATACCTGTCGAATTCGTGCCACAACATGAGCAAACCAAAAAGGGAATAAGTGCTTTAACAACTTACCAATACCGGTGTCCCGTACGGAAAACTTCAACATCATCTCCTCGTCTCTCAGAGGAGGATCATAGTTGACATTTTCCTCCACAGTACATCGAACAGTTACCTCACCTATATGGGTGAATTTGATGGCATTGCCTATCAGGTTCATTAAGATTCTAAAATAAAAGGCAAAAGGTTACTCAATACTATCGCATTGGCTTTTCTTGCTTATTACTTACTGACCGATCCGGTTTCCATCACCATAGACCATAGGAGGAACGTTGGGGTCCATAAAGTAAGTCAACTCCAGGTTTTTGTTAGAAGCCAACGTAATCAACAGTTCCATGCGGTCCGCCATCAGATCTTCGATATAAAACAACCCAGAATGAAGCTTCACTTTGCGTGCTTCTAACTTTGAGAAGTCAAGTAGATCATCTAGCAAACAAAATTTAGTCTTTTGGATTGATTTGTCTTTCCCTTCCCGCGTTAGCTTGAGCGCTTACCAATTATGTGCAGTAGCATTTCACAGCTTTGTTTAGCAATAAGCACAAATTCCCGTTGCTCCGTGTCAAGGCGAGTCTCGCTAAGGAGAGAAATCATGCCATAAAATCCAGAAAATGGAGTACGAAGCTCATGCGCTAAGGTCAAAACAAAAACAAGTATGAGAACGAAGAATAGAATTAAGAGAAAACTTACACATGTTGGCCAAAAAGTTGGATTTAAGTTTGGTTGCTTTGAGTGCCTGCTCCCGACTTCTTCGCGCTTCTTCCAGCGCTTCCGCGTTTGTACGGGACGCCTTTTGGACGGACTTGAATAACAAGGCATTAGTAATAGAAATACCTATCTGGTCGCATAACAAGGACAACACCGTAATATGCTTGCGGGTAAATGTATTCAAGTTGGCATGTAGATAGAGCACACCGACAAGAGTGTTCTTATGAAGAATGGGCATGCATATCACTGACTTTGGACCAGTGCGTGCGAACCAAGTGCCGGTGGCAAATCGCGTGTCTTCTTGAATATTTGGTATAAACAGCATTGTCTGCGTATGAATAACGTAGTGTACAACAAGTGTTGTAATTAACTCGTTATCGTCATTGAGTGGTATAGGCGGTTCAAACGTATCACATGTTGAACGCGTTGAATGAGCTGCAATACCGAAAGAGCCTTCTTTAATAATGATTGCACCGGCTTCAGCACCTGAGTTCGTCAGGATGATAGTCATCATCTTCTTGAGAAGTTCATTAAATGAATTCATTTCGTTCGAGATCACTAAGACAGCAAAGAATCTAAGAACACCTTGTTTTACCTTCTATCGCTGAAATTCCATACCTTGTGAACTCTTGATAATCGTAGTAAGGTCAACAATGTCAAGACTGAACACAGCTGTCTCCGATTCAGCAAGTCCTGTTAATGATTCATCTCCATACAGTTCTCGAAGTGAAGGCTCTGGGGACTCATCCTCCCACATACTATCCATGGACGACATTTCAACATCCGTCTGTGTACCTGCATCGACGCTTTGACCAAGAGAAACTTGTCTCTTTAGGATATCGCTGTGGCGTTCCATAAGGAACCGTGTTTGACCACAAGCTCCCCAAAGGTTGTAAAATTCCATCGATTGCGTGAGCAATGGAAGCGCCAACATACCAAGACCTGCGCGAATGTAATATTCCGCAGCAAGCTGATAGGCCAGACCAAGGAAGGGTTTACGCTGACTTTTCAATGCTAAATCGATTGTTTCATTGTATAATCTCACAATCGTGTCCATGTCTTTTGAGAGAGAGGCTATCTCCGCATCTACCAGTTTATGATACATCCTGTAGTTTTCCTCTGAATGATTCGCCCATTCTCCCAACGTCCTTTGGTTTTCTAGCACATCAACCATGTATTTTTCGTGTGTAGTCTCGTCAAGTGTCTCGTCACGGATACAGGCAATCATGGACAGTGAATGATAAAATAACGCTATTGCCTTGTGCCGGTGACCTGGGTTATTCGAAGAGACCTCTTGAATTTTGAATCCTAAACCAACAGCTTCTTGATAAAATCCGAAATGGTAAAGAACTACAATCTTGAGACTCCAATGCCTAGAAAATTGCGGTTCAATTTGCTAATCAATCAAGACCCATAGAGATGTTATTACCATATCAATGGGCTACCAGGGCTAATGTTTTGTGCACACATATTTTGCACAAAGTGATGTTCCTCAAAGCATTCGCCATCTTCCTCTATAGGGTCGTCCAAAATCTTGTGCGCCTCCATGGCTGTCTTTCCTTGAAAGGCCAAAATCGATCGCCATAGAGAGATGTTCAGGATCAGAACATCCTTTGAGCTATCTTCGCCACACTCTTCCATGCTATGGTTCAGATGCCAGCTGACTTCGGATAAGTTGCGACCAGTGAAGTACAACGTACTAGAGATATGGAACAACGCCATAGCCGAGAAAATCTAAGATAAATCAGCACAAAATGGACGGGTTTGTTTCCGGGATTCTACCTTATCACCTCCAGCAATGGCATATTTGTAGGCGCGTCGAAACTGAGCAACGTGGTCTTGATACCACGTTTCGGTCCACTGAGAAAGATTGATATAGTGGATAATGATCGCACGCGCAATCTCTGAATTGCCTGCGTGTTTCTCACTGATGGCCAGGCCAAGCTCTCCCAGCTTGGCACCAAGCTTGTATTCAGTGAGCCGAGCGGCGGTGCATCCAACCCAGATGAAACCGCCACCACTGGCCATACCATAACCATGATCGAGAGAAAGTTGTACCAAGGTCAATGCGGCATAATCTAACAGGCGGCGGTTCATCCAGTATGCTCCTGTGCAGGCTTCATTAAGCAGGTACATAATGGCCAACGTGGGTCGATCATGGCAAGGTCCATACTCGGTCAGCTTTTGGAAACCATGCTCCAAAATGCTTGTCTTGACTCGTTCATACATTTCATTGACCTGCTTCTCCGATACATCTGGATAGATCCCCTCCACACCAAGTTCTCTTAGTGCTTGTAAGATAGCTGCAATACCCTCATCGTGTTGCTGGTGCTGGAAACACATGCGTGCTTTCAGGCGCCAGGCCAAAGCGCGATCCACAGGTCGTGCTGCTGTGCGAACCATGATCTCATCCAAAAACTTGGTTGCTTCCGCACGTCGATTCCAGAGTTGTAACTGTTGTTCAGACATTTTGAGGTAAAGGTTAAGTGTTTCCTGATAGGATGCGTCAGGTCCGTCTTCCCAAGGGTCCTGATTCAGTAACGACATAGCACATTCATAATACGTCCAGGCAATCTGCAGAGCACCTGAACTAGATGCAGCATCACCTGCTTTAATTAAAGTCTGTCGGTATTTGGCACGAAGACTAAAACGCTGAATGATATCGATGCTTTTTACAAAATGGTCTGCCGTCAAAAAGACGTCGGCACCGTGATCAAGCATAAGCATTTGTCCAATCTTGAGATGCATACGTTCACGATCTTTATCATCCACAAGCATTGATGCTGCCTGACAGTATCGATCGTGAATAAACTGAAACTCAGTTCCCGTTTTTGGTTGAATGATCCCTTCCTGTAAAGCAACCTGCAAGCCTGCCATAGCCATATTGGCATACTTATTTTCATCATGCATTTGAAGTCCATCGTGGCCCATTACAACTCCTGATTCTAACATCGCATGATATTCCTCCTCATCCATGGTGGTGCTTGAATCGCTTAATTCGCTATTCTGGTCCCCATCTTCCGTCAGCACATCGGTAGCCATCATCAACCATTTGATCTGTCGAAAGTCAAAGATAGTACCAATAAGACTGGCCCACATTAAGAATATCTGAGCACACTGATCAAGTTCTCGAACGTGCGACTCCAAATGACGAACATCCAAAACACCGTCCAAATCGTTTTGAACTTGTACCGTCTTTTTGGGAGGATATAATATATGAGCGACATTATCCAATCGAAAGTTCCATCGCTTCTCTTTCCAGTCTAACCAAATATCGTCTTTGCGCTTCATCATCATCATGAATTGCTTTGCATAAAATGGATTTCCCCGTGTACGATGGAAAATAATATCTGCTAAAGGTTGAACTTCCTCAGATGTTCGATGCAAGGTCTGGCTGACAAGTTGAATGATGGCATCGACTCCTAATGGAGCCAATTTGATGACGGTCATATGGGCGTCGCTTACACCGTCTTCATCCTCTTCCGGTTCAATGAGATGACATACACTTTCCGGTAACTCTTCATTATCACGACAGGTCACGATAATCAGCATCGTAATCCGGGATGCGATCAACGTAGAAATAAGGTGAAGAGAAGGTTCATCTAAAGAAGATTTATCAATATGTATGAAAAATCATACTACTACCTTAGAAGAAGTAGAATATGGATAGATGAGTGTATGTATGTGCGTACCCGCTTCCTGCAAATCGTCTAAACACTAATGCAAACCAAAAAATCAGAAAAAAGTGAAACGGCTCCATAGAAATCTGCCATACCAAGGTAATCATCTTTTTGCGTGCAATGGTGCGTATAACATTAAGGAAGACCTAGAATAACGAAATGGACATAATAGGTGATCCTGACAAACTTTCCATACATGTCTATCAACCTACAGCATGGAAGCGCGATTCAGTATTCACGTTGGATAAAACATCGTCCTCTTCTTGACAGCAATCGCGCTCATAATCGCTGAGAATGGGTTTAAGTTCAGGCACCATATCGACCATCAAACGCACATTGCTGAACTGAGGACCAAGCTGCTCCTTAAGGTCCTCATAAAAATCGCGAATGACTGCTTCAGATTCCGTAAGTAATTGACGAAGAATAGATGACAGACAACGTAAAAGGCCATTGTAAGGTCTCTTTTGGTTGGAATCGAATTTGGAAGTAGCCATGTAGCCATATTGACGAGCCTGTGTGTATATCATGGAGACCAAGGAGGATTTGCCTATTTTTAGATCCAATACAGTCGGTCAATGCCCTATTCATGTACTTTGCTGCACAATGATAACATTTACCTACACCACCATTGCCTAAAACAACCACCATCTCGCAACCGGTTTTTGTTGTACGGATATGCGGATCAGACGAGGATAGGTCGTTTGTACGCACCAGCTGACCTTTGGATATCTCTTGTTCATGAGCCATGCTCACGCGACGTGTGACCGTTCGAATCAAATCAATCTCACGATCTCTGCCGTAAATATTACTTGGAAATTGGAATATAGAATTGATATCGTGCAAACCGAGAGGGAAAAAGACAAGTGACTAGCACAGTAGGGTCAGGATCACCCAATATTATTCACCCGCCGTTTATCCATAGCCAAGTTTTTCTCCTTGTTTGTTTGATTTCTTTACCTCTAATGTGCTAGAGCAGTTTAATCGTCGCTGACATTCAAGAAGATCCTCACGTAACCCATAGGCACTATCATACCGTTCATCCACAGCCTAGTGATTTTTGCAAATTCACTCGTTATATTTAATTATTCTCGGTGTTCTCTTTCTAAAATGCCTTACCTTGCGGGTTAGCTTATCAATAATCAAACTGATGACAGGAGGGACGTCCTTTCGAATGGTATGCACCAGGGGTACATTGCTGGAAAGTGCAGCATGTATGACATCCATAGCGGAACCTTCAAATGGCGGTTGCCCAGTAAGGATAACAAAGAACATGATGCCCAACGAATAGAGATCGGTGCGATGATCCAGGACATTACTCGTGCGACCTGTCTGCTCGGGACTGACGTAGGCAAGGGTATTTTGGAAACTTTTTGAGGAGGACAGGCGTGATTGGGAGTGACGATGATGATGATGATGATGCGGCTGACCTCCCTCTTCGTCTTGCACAGCGGCTGCCATCACAGCTCGTCGCCAACCAGAACTGGTCAGAAGAATTTCCTCGTATGACCGTAAACCGGCACCAAAATTCCATATTTTCACGATGATACCATCCTTTTGTCGACGCCAGTGAAACGCAGACGGGCGCAGCTCTCCGTGAATAATACCGTTGGCATGAAGAAACTGCAGACAGGAACAGCATTCAATAGCAAAGCTGAGGAATGTTTCGAGGTCGAAAAGCGGATTCGAGGGATTGTCTGCGGTTGAGGTTCCCAGGCCGTCATTGTCATGGTAATTAGGGTCGTCGTCGTTGTCCTTCGCTGGTGAAGTGGGAGCCGACACAGATAAACGATAATGGGAAAAATAACGTTGTTCAAGGTAAGTGAGATCATTCGCACCATAGTCGGCATAAATCAAGGCGGTTAGTCCATCTTGTGGTAGTGGAATGAGTTCGACGACTTCGGGGATGTATTTCTTTCCGTCTGCTTGTGCATAGAGACGACGTGCAATGTAGTATTCTCTTTCCAATCGTATAGCATAGGGTGATAGTTTTGCAAGGACAGGCCAACCGTCAGCTGTCCTGAAGAAACAAAGAAGAATAAGAGTAGAAGACGTCTGCTTAGCTGGGATAACGAGAAAGTTTAGTGTTTCGAGTTACCTCTTTCCGATGGCAATGGCCATGAGTCCTCCGGATCCAGGTAGAAGGGTAGCCTTTCCAAAGGAGTACTTGGGTATTCGTACGGTATAAGCGTCATAGTTCACGTTGAAGTTGCCCTGAGGAGGTGCTCGGGAAAGAAGCCGATCTAGATTTTGTGAGACAGCCTTTTTAGAGCGTCGTTGTTTGTTATCCGGTGTAAAATAAGGTAAAAGAGGTTGTCGATAATAATGAAAGGCAGACATCTTTTTTCTTCTTCTTGTTTTCAAGGCAAAAGAAGAAAAGAGAAGAAGAGGAACCAAAAGGACGATGGGAGAATAGAAAAAAAGGAAAGGGACAAGAAAAAAAGAAGAAGAAACTAAAAAGGGTTTTCTGTGCACTTTTGATTTCTCCTTCAGATTTGCCGCTCTTCGTTAGGTCTTTGTTTGTGTTACCCTCAAAACCTCAGTAAGCGTTTTGTCATCAGAACAATCTTAACGTATTACTAAACAAAGAAGTGGTAACTTAACTGTTTGCTTAAAATAATCGATAGTTTTTGAAGAGAAGATAATGAAATTCCATCTTTGATTCTGCAAAATCATGCGATCGGATGTCTCTAGAAAAACTGAAGCATGGACAAAAAGAAGAACTAGCACGCTTGGAACAGCACTCTTTACACAAACTAATAAGACTCTGTATGTTTAACATACTTCTAACACTATAGGAATTCTGCTAGCTTATGTTATATAGACAACTTTAACTGAACCAACCATAGGCATTCAAACATAAAGGGCAATTATAGTCACATTCAAGATAGATTCGATGAACAGTGATCGTATGAACGAGCATATGACCTGCCTAAAACATTGTCTCATAATGCTGATCTCTTCTTAATCAAGGCAGTCTTATATAGTAATTATTGCAGGCCATCCAGAGGAACTACTATAATGCATTAACTGTTCCGGATGGATGTCATAGAGTTGCCTACAATGCTATGCGGGAATCCCCTAATGAGTATAATCTGATTCCCAATCTGTTGGCTTCCGTCATAGTATTACTCAGTAGGATGAATTCAAATCGTATCTAGAGTAATATCGCAAACAGGAATGATGTGCTGCGAGTCGAGAGAACTTTTGATGTTCTGCTTCCAGGAACGTAAATTAATGACATTGGAACTCAGCAGCAATAGAAAGAAATAAAGATCTTTTTATCTATTATACTAGAGCAAAGATCCGCGCCGTGATCTAGATTGAATAGCTCAGGTCACCGAAAAAATGCAGATCCCAGAAAAAAACGGGTATGCGATGCACTGTGACAAGATAAAGTAGTTCGGATCTCACTTCAAGTGAGCTCCGAAAATACTCAGTGTAGGATAAGGTAGATGAAAGGGGAAAAGGACCACAGAAACGTTCGACCATACACTTACTGCTTAAGTTCCTTTTTTCCAGATCCCCTTGAAGCCCCTAGCTATTTGGCAAGATACCAAGCTCAAGTAGTTTCTTTATCAGGTAATTTCTTGCCATGCCGGTAGTAGCACGGTAAACAGCAGAAATAAGTTAAACTCACGCGTCGATGATGTCATGTATTCAAACAAGAAAAACAGCAAGCATAAGATAGAGACATGCATAGTATTCGAACGTTTGCTACCCGGATCTTGAACTCAAGCTATACCATATTAGATATCAAGTTGAATACGGATAACTTGAAGAAAATCAAATAATAGCTTGGATCGGATACCCGAAATCTTCAATTGTAGAAACTAAATGCTACCCCGTAAACAATAGGGACTTTTGAAGCAGCATTTTGGGTTATAAATGGTTATCAGCTAGTCCCAGTACACATTTATTTTCTGTCCCTCGATGTCTGCTTTTTCTTTCACTGCTTGTGAGTGCATGTGGGTAATTTTTTTTACTTCTCTTCCATATACACCACGTCAAACGTGCAGCGAATATTTCAAGGTAACACAGAAAAAAAAGAAGAAAACGAGGCCTAAGCGAATAAGCAGTATCCCGATACGGGAAACTAAAAAATTGGAACGGTCTCGACACAGGGAAAACAAGGGTCGGTCTTCCAGGAACGGTAAAGGCTGATGAGTGTTCTATGTGGGTACATGATAGCTTCCCCATTTTAAAGATTTTATTAATCAAACGAAACCGGGTCGCTTCATCCCTTCCCAAATAACTCGCTTAGAAAATTGGTGCTCTTTTCCGATGGCTTTTCATTATTCAAGACAATCATATTAGGGCCCATGGGTTGGATTGGCATGGCACTCATCATGGGAGCATAGTGACCGGGAATCATCGTTCGGCTATAACCTTGAAGAGCCAACTCCGTCTCCATCTCTGCAAAAGCTAGAAACTTTTTCTTGATACTAAGTGAATAAAAACAGAAAGCCCAATAAGACTAAAATAAGGGGAAAAAAAAAGACAATGTTATTAATAGGTGCCAAATAGAACGTCATCGCTGTACACCGAGAAAAGGCTTACATAAAGACCAAAGATGAGTAGCATCGCCATGACACCGAACTTTAATTCATCTTGCCAAGTACGTTCACAGTTGTAATAGTCTCGATGAAAATCAAATGAAGAAGAAGTATTATTGTTGGTCTGGTTTGTACTGGCTTCAAGCGGCGAAAAGGATGACCCGATGCACCAGTTGACATATTGATCATGCTGAGTGATAAATAGGATCACATTGATAATTCCATCCGCCAAAACAAAAAATACGCCTACAATAATAGCATGACAACCATGCCGATAAAAGTCCCATCGATTCTTAAATCGCAAAAAGAAAAGAAGAAAAAAAAACCAACGGTATCAGTATATAAAGAGAGAGAGACAGAGATGAAAGAAATGTTTCCTACCAAGTAGATACCAAGCAAAGCTCCGGTGCTGACAAGTGAAAGAAATAGGTTGGTTACACCGAAAATAATGATGGCAGTCTCCGGCAGGTGAGAAAAAAAAGCTATACACGTGGGATATTAGAGGAGTTTTGTTTTTTTAGCCTCACTAAAAGGGTAATGGCTGATTTCTTTTTCTTTTCCCCTTTGTACACTTACGACTTATGTATTGAAAAGATAAGACGGCAAAATACATAGAAACTGACTTGTTTTTTTGGCAGTAAATAAGATATAAACTTCTTTTATGTATATATTCCACTTACTGCCCATATGATAGCAGCTAGGGCTCCTCCTACACGCAAATGGATACAGCCGCAACATTTAAAGAGAGCTGGACTGGATGTATGAATATATCGAGTTTTAGTAGGTGGTTGAAAGGACATGCTGTATAAAAAGGCAAAAAAGAAGGATACAATGAAAAAACAAAAAACATGATCCCATGTATCAAAAGAGAACACATAACAAAAAACCAGACGTTTGTGCTTTTTGTTTTCATGAACTCCATATCCGGTTGAAGTTGTTCAAAGTGTCACTCTGTCGGTGTTTAAACCCGTTTTTGTTGCACGTTTCTCTCTTTGCTCAGTTGCATAAGGCAAACAGCAATCGGTCTAGATGAAAAGGAATAGAATAGCATTGGAAATGGGTTTTAATAGCAGATTATAATTTATGATTACCTTCCCTTTTATGAAAAATGTCAAGGAAGATAGAGAAATACTTTATTGAAGAAGTGGGAATTTTTTCAGAAAAAAGAAAAAAAAAGGTTCTAGCGAGTGGAATGCACTTAAAAAGGTTGTAACTCAACAAATGCCCATCCAATTTGATGTCAAAACACTAAGTCTATTCAGTCGACGACTATTGAACTGCCCTAACTACAAGTTCAAATATCCAAGCAACGTGAAAGATGCTTCCGTTCTCATGCCATTGTGCCATGTCGACAATGAACCAAGTGTCTTATTTACCATTCGTAACAAAGCCATGCGTACCCATCAAGGTGAAATAAGGTGAGAAAGAGATAGTGCATAATCCAATGCAACATGCTAAAACCCAGTAAAAACGTTTCTACCATGTTAGCTTCCCAGGAGGCAAAGCAGGTAAAGTAAAAGGAAAGGGGGGGGGGCAAACCCCATGGCTTTTCTTTGTCATGCTTCATTGTAAAAAGCAATGCTCACCGTGCATGGGGGGTTCTCCCGCCTTTATTTTTCTTTTTAGATCCCACGGACCACTCACTCGAAGAAACCGCGTTAAGAGAGACTTGGGAGGAAATTGGGATCCATGGTTCCGCCATTGATGTCCTTGGATCCTATTCCCCTCTACCCAACAAAACCGGTAGTTTACGCGTTCATCCTTACCTAGGATACATCCGACGGCCGGTCGACCCGACGTATATTCGATTCAATCCTGACGAGGTATTTGGTGTGTTCTGCCTTCCGCTCTCATACCTTGTACGGCCCGACGTGAGAGAAATACGTCAATTTAGAGGAACAAACCATAAATACACGGTCTTCAAAGTGCCCGAACATATCGGTGAAAACCTGGAGATTTGGGGTCTGACAAGTTACATTCTCGATGGTAAAATAAAAAGAAGAAGAAAAGGAATTCAATTTACGATTTATGATATTCATGTTGTTTTTATTCATTTACAGGCGTCTTGCGCAAGATTATTCCCGAGCATTACTCTTAAAAAACTTCTTGACTAGAGAAATACAAATAGACGCACATACACGAGTGTGCTCACTCACACATAAATTCAGCTACTCGACTTTATTGATATATATACAAAGGAAAAATGCTTTGAAGTTTGTTTCGTTCGGAATTTCTAGATGTTCTAATTCCCTGCTCGAGCCGACGGTACAGATAAACTACGTCCATGGCCTGATAGTCGCTTCCCAGCACCGGAAGGACGATGGGGAATGGGCCGTGAAGATAACAGATTGGATCGCTTGCGATACTCGGGAGAAGTAGATAAACGTTGATCTATGGTCTCTTCGTAAACCTCTTCATCGTCATCACTCCAGGTCGATGCGTCCGATGTCATTGTAGGAGGTCGACTCATTTCTGTACTTTTTCTAAAAGGCCAGAAACCGCTACTGCTTTTCTTGGCCTCATCTCCCTGTATGACTTGGTCATCAGAGCAAATCATGCTTTGATTGTTTCCGTTATTGGATGTCAGGCGTCCCAATGAATTGGCATTGCTCAAGATGGAGCTTGGATAGCTACTACTACTACTCGTGTTTCCACTGGATCGACCATAAAACGGAAGCGATCCCATCTTTGGCTTAGGTGGTTCTCTAAGATTGCTAAGCTCATCAATGATCTTCTCGCTAACCCAGGGTCGCATCAGCAGATACTGCGTAATCAACTGCTGTTCGATTTCGAGTCCCTTTTCCTGGTCATCCGTATCCACACCAAACAAAGTAGAGCTACTCGATCGCCCTTTACCGGAAGAGCTACGATGAAGCGCATTTGTAATAGCTGTCGGTCGGAAGGAATGTTTTATCGAAAGCTTGGTATAGGAGGCCGGTGGTCGCTGCGGGTAGGTAGGCGACGCCTTCAATCTTCGCATGCTCGCCAGTACGTCCTGGACTCGCCCATCTTCTTCCGCAGAACATTTCACGGCCGCTAGAAGATATGTCATGTCATGCATGAAAACACCCAGAAAGGGCACCACTGGTTTTGTCCATCGCTTCTTCGTCTCCAATTGCATATGCTCACGATATCTTCCATAATTGTCTGTTTCCGACATGAGCAGATTCAAAAGGTCCAGCCTTCCGATTCGCTTCCTGGGAATACAGTCCCACGTACGTTTCAATCTTTGAACAGGTGGAGTACCTAGAGCAGATACAATAGCTTTCAATGTCTGATAGTTGTTTAATGCTAAACATTTCGTTGCAATTTTGATCCACCGATTGATCAGCTCAGCCCGTTGCGAAGCTTCCTGCGGTAACAAGATGGAGTGTTCGATGGATCTTGTCATATAATTGAAAAAATCGGTCGATACAACAATTTTCGGATGAGGGGTCCGCGGCGAATGATTTAACAAAGCTTCCACTGGTATATCTCGGAAAATAGATGATTCGATTAAGGTGAGCTGATAGGCCGTCAAATGCGGGGGAAACTGCATGATACTTGGAACAGTTGCAGCACTCATATAAAGCGTACGAACTTTGTTCAAAAGCTCGCGTATTTCTGCAAGACTCGTTGTCCGCTGAACAATTTGTTCATTCATCTCTTGTTCCAGGGCAATCGATTCCTGCGATTCTGGATCGGTCACCAATGCACGTCGCTTCGTCTTACATTCTGCAAGGGTCGCTTCCAACTCCTCCATATAATCTTGTAATCGGCGGTGTGTCGTTAACAACGGCGGTGCAGGAATGTTTGGAACATGGTCGTTAGACTGTGGGGCTGTAGGGGGGGCCAGACTATCCCCGGTATTTGTTTGTGCAGGCACTAACATGGTAGGATCCACAACAGCATCTGCCAAAACGTTGCCAGACAACAGGTCTAAAAGCTCGTCGCGCGGATTGATGGTTGAGCGATGGGGGGTATCAGTAAAGCGAGCGTTAAAGGTTGTTGATGCTACTGGATGAGGTCTTTCAGCTAGATCGACAGCGTGTCGCCCTCGTGGCGGAGGGGGCGGAGGTATGCTGGCGTCTTCTATTTTTTTTATTTTGTTTTGATGTTACCTTACTCATCCATTATTTTGCCAATGGCATTTCAATCTAGATAGTACCTGGAGCATTATCGAATTCTACAATAATGTCATCATCGTCATCATCATCGTCATCATCATCATCCAATACTTCATGTGGGCTGTCATCTGGTATTTCATAATCCGTTGTATGTTCTGCAAAACTGACTGAACTTCCTCTACCCCGGTTGGTTCGTTTTTCCGTCAACGCGGATGAGGGAATTTTGATGGGTTGCGTTTGGGTTGCAGCTGTAATAGAGGGAAGCGTTTTTGGTTTGGGAGGCAGCACAGGTTTATGACCCTTGAATGGTTTGGGAGGTAATGGTGGAGGCGATTTTTCTCGAGCCGAAGAAGGTGTATGTGTAATCGGCCATTCTGACCTTATTGTGTTACCCGGCGAATGTAAAACAATTTCCTCAAGATGGGTAAGAGTTGATCGGATCAAAGACAAAGAACTCTCGTAAGGTGCTGACCTGGACACAACGGCTAAGCAATAGAAAACGAGTAATAAAGAATGAGTATCACCTCCAAGCTAGCCATGAGCACTTACTCTGATGAACAAACTTGACTTCATGAAGTTGTCT
The DNA here is from genome assembly GCA_002749535.1 of Apophysomyces variabilis. Taxonomy (NCBI): domain Eukaryota; kingdom Fungi; phylum Mucoromycota; class Mucoromycetes; order Mucorales; family Mucoraceae; genus Apophysomyces; species Apophysomyces variabilis. Next base: position 224,875 of record MZZL01000065.1, on the reverse strand, counting down.
CAAAGATATCTCTACAACCGTCAAAAACGTATGATAGGCATCCTAGAGGAAAACGGTTCGATTAAATTTTGGGGCAATTCGCACTTCGAACTTGCCTTTGTTTGACCTCCGCAAAGGAGTTCGGATGCTTCATTGTAAAGACGTTGTGGATATTCCATTCGTTGTCTTTTCGTTCAATATAAATTATATACAGAGTCAAGAGCAAGGTTGAGTAAATGAGTAACTTGCTCTTCCAGAAGAATATAAACACAGGAGAATGAGGGTAGGGAGGAGGGAAGGTTTACAAACAGTCAGGAAGTGAGGGAAAAGGTGAAGAACGATTCCAGCGTGCTAGTTTGGTGATTGGTGAGGATATTTTGCTTTGCCCGAAGTAAGCAACCACTGATAAAAAGGAAGCCTTTATTGATCGCCTGCGGAGGTTGCGGTTGGAAGGTGCAATGCTGAACGTTTCATGAACAGGAAAGAACAGACCCCTCTCTGCGATGTAAAATTGATTGAAGTGTAAAAAATTCAGCAGTTTGAATTCGCGCTGTGTGTGACGTGCGACATGAGCGGGGCACAGGTGGTCCTTCTTTCATTCAGCACTAACCATGGACAAATTTTCCCGTTTTAGTCCAATGTAATTAAGTGCTTGCACGCTGAGCCCGTTTATTTTCAAGTAGCTAAAAGCATAGTTTATTAATTTCACCAAGGACTTGCAGAGAATTAACATTCGTTAATAATCCAGGCCAACTTGGATATACAATGTGGATTGCTAAAGGCTAAACCTAGAAAACCAAAGAGTCAGTATCTGGATTATCTTTCTTCAGAAGCAGACATAAATGATTTATGACAGGGAAAGAAAAAGTAATGGAAACCACAGCTCCCGAACTGTCAATGAAGCCGGAAAAGCGCCGAGCATGTGATGGTATTTTAGGGAGCAAATGATATGCGTAAGGTGAGTATACTGATTCAGATGTTGGGCGGAGTGGAAGAACCCACTTATGTTGTAGAGCAATTCCGTACTATATTTAAGGAAACAGGAGCAGAACAAACAAAATCAACAGCATGAATAGCTGGTATTCTCTATCATTCCTTGACCTTTTGGACGGGCATGAATAGTATAAAACACACATCATAGTCGCTGTCTCTCTTATGTGGTATAACCGGCATTCCGATCCTGCGAACAGAAAAAGTTGGCTCCACTTGGAGAATAGCACTAGACATAATAAAAAGGAAATAAATAATGTGCGACATGCATATTACCAAAACAAATCATAGAAAGGCGCCAAAAAGGAACACTAATAGTATTAATGTGCCCGGAAGATACGGCCGGAGGAAGCCTCACATTCTGGAAATATTTGAGATTGTACATATTTCTGCGATGAGGCACGCAAAATAGGAACTGTCCAACTGTCCTTCAATGTTTCTACCATTACAATCACAATTTAGCATAAGGGCGAGTCAGACTAACATCTCGGCACTACAGTGTTGAGTTTGCAAAGTTACCAATAGGATCTCCTGGAAAACGGCTTAAGATAAGCCTTTTAAATTTTCATGATTGCAGGTTACCTCCCTTAAGCGAAAAGCATCCACGAGATAGTGCACAAAAGCTTCCTTTTTGGAATCGAAACAAATCTTACTTCTGTGGTTATATTTAAGGTACCCAAATGACGGAAGGCTCAATTGTACTCTTTTTGACAGGTCTGTAGACACTGTGATTTATCGCCTAGATCCAAGTACTTACCGTCATTATCCCTCTAAGCTTTTAAAACAACAGTTCACAGCGATAAATATGAGTAGATTTGTTATGGATAAACATTTTAGATTAAAACTGGTTATATCTTGTTACAACATGTCTACCTTGGGTACCCACTATGTAACCAAACGTCTAAAGCACGAAGATTTGGCTACATTGTAATTGGAAGACAATGGGGTAAATGGTTTAAGCAGAACAGCTTTGGTTTCCCCGCTTTCACTGACTGAGTTCCAAAAAGAAGCATCTGCAGCCTTGCTTGAAAGCTTTCTCTCCTTTTCCTCCAAGTCTCGACATGACCGCCACATCCTCATCAGCGACATCTTATGCAAACCAAGTTCAGTTCTGCCGTGCTTTAGAAGTTGTACGAACACTCCCGAAATATAGTTCTGTCCAGCCGACAGCAACAGAGAAGCTTAACCTTTACGGACTCTACAAACAAGCAACCAAGGGTGATTGCAACACACCACGACCTTCCTCAAGAGAAGTAGTCCAATATGCCAAATGGTAGTATCTAGACTACCCTTTTTTTTATGTCACACTTATGCAACTTCTTATACAGGAAATCATGGAATCGCTTACGAGGACTCAATCCCACGGAAGCCCAGAAATATTACATAAATAGTTTGACTGAGCTGCTGGTTGAGGTATAATTCTCCATATCATCTTTACCTTAGCCATCTAATCAATTTAAGTATAGTTTCTAAAACAATACCCACAAGATGAACATGCCGATGCTTTGAATCGATCATTACGATATTTACAAATGGAAGACCTTCCGAGTGCAAATGAACAAGGCAAAGTCAATTGAAATGTGGAGAACTGTAATTCTCACGTGCTAAAACCTCTCTTTGTATCACAGACATCAAGCAAGATGAATATTCGTTGGGGCACATTCAACTACATGAACTGGATGGATATCTTACGAATGAGAGTACGCCAACTACGCCACGTATATATAACTTCCCGTCGCAGAACAAACTACCCTACGCCAACAGCCCTCCCCTTACCACAACTACAACGGCCAGCACCTACCACGACTATCCTGTTACCCCAGAACTATATCCATCCAGCCAGAGATACACAAAGCACGGTGTGAAGCCTATGGACTTCTTGAACGACCAGACGAATATAGCATCTGATACAGATACGATTGATCGCGAAGTGGCAGCAGCCACATCCACTTTAGCATTAAAATCTCCCAGTTATCATCCTTATATGCCAGCCGAAGAACGACAATTGAAGCAACGAAGCAGTACATCCGAACGGGCATTAGAAAGTTTACAGACCGAAGTGACAGCATTATCAGAGCAGATTGACCTTATGCGAAAAAGTATGACCGAAAAGGAAGATCGCAGACGGCAGCTGAAGTGGACTTGGTTATGGCTTATCAAGTCTGTGGCCAAGCATGCACTAGTCAATAGCATCATATTTCTGCTTGTTTTTTTGGTTCTTTGGAAACGCAAGTCACCTATTGCCTATGCAATCATCGCATATACCGGTCCGTATCTACAAGATATAATGCGATACGCTATTCGACATCTGGTGTTCTGGAAAACTATCGTATGATTCTTTAATGCAGGATGATGCCTTGACGCTTTTCTATGGTTTCTTCCGCTGTTACGACGTAGAAAGACCTAGCCAGCGACACTATCTCTAACTGGAAGTTATGGTATCGTCTAAGTTCATCCTGTGTTGGAGTCTGTATTCTACTGGCTTTCGTGATTGAAAACAACCTTAGTGTCCATGCCTATCCCTACATCCCTTTTATAAAAAGCAAATCATTCAATAAACTCCATTGTTCACTAGTGTTACTAAAGTTTGTTGCCACGAGATGACCAAATAATTGCATTAGGGAGGATTCTATGTCTTCTTCGCGGCGTTAGCAATCTCGTTAATGGTAGTTCAAAAAGTTTAGAATTTCCGGTGCATGGTAACTACTCAGGCGAAATGCTATTGTAATTACAAATATGTTTCCCATCGAGAAGGCAACGATTCAGCCACTGAAAGGTGGGGTGGAACATTCGATGAGCAGCTTGAATTATTGTCCGAATTTTACTTTATATGTTACTTTGTAAGGGAAATGCGCGTAACTATCTCTGCGGTGCCCAAGGTCCGATATCCCTGGCTCTTAAAGTTCGCGTAGAATTCTCTTAGGAATCTGAAAGCGAGCTCACGGATGAAGTGAAGCTGTTTATCCGAGCACGAAAGGAGCTGTAAAGGAAATTTACCAGTTTTGGCGTCATAGATAAGGGAAGGCATTTACCCAGTGCGCTCGTTGCATTACTTTCAAAAGATGAAATCTCTGCAGAAAGCTCTCCCGGAAGAACAGTCAGTTTTTGTAGCATACATACAGGATCCAAGCAAAGTCCCTTCGATCAGCGGATCTATGAAAGGTATTATGACTTTTGAGTGTATGAGACACGCTGGTATCGATATAAGCAAAATATTATGACCTACCCAACTCGGTCTCATTTAAGCACAAAGGCGGTTTGACAAGGTGTGGATAACAATAGGATCAAAACACGCGCGAACTGCAGCCTTACAGTCAACAAATTTGAAAAGCGTTATTGCAAACCGACACATCAGGAAATGAATAGCGCAATGACCAATTGCTGACTTTTTCTTGTCCTATAGAGAACAACACCATATCTTAGGGCGGGAGTGGAATCAACTGGAATTGGGAAAAGACAAGAACTGCAACATGTCAGTGGAGGAAACAAATCCAGGAGATGTAGCTAGCCTGCAACTGGTGCCAAAAAAATTTTAATTCTATATCACCCAAACGATAAAGAAAAAGGTTATATAAACGGGAAAAAGAAGCCTTAATGTATACGAGCACAACATAAAAGGGTGTAAATTTACTAATAGCAAAAGAAAATATTATTGTTCAACATAATTCAATAAACAATAAGGCGTGACAGAGATGGGCCCATATTCTTGCTTCTTTCTGTCAATTGACCTATTGGAGCAAGAACGGTAGTCAGCAAGACAAGTTTTATGTTTGAAACGGGTATCTGTTTGCTTGAGAAAGCGTGTACCTCCTAAAATTCATTTCCAGCCAGCGTAAACATGTTTCTATTGGCTGATACAAAATTAATTCAGGCGGCGCTTATTGATCTTCAAAATAAAAGTATAAAATGTGGTCTTGGGCGCCTAATCATCGCAACTGTTTTTTCTTTGCAAAGCATGAGATTTTCTCTGTCTAGACTGAGACAAATAAGAAATACAAGAATCGAACATCACTCAATATAGTTATTACAATGACATCATTGGTGCAGGCCAATCATAACAGTCGCTTAAACTTAGTCCTAGTGAAGGACATGCATCCTATGCTGAAAAACTTCGACGCTGAGGTTATTGTCATTCAACGAGGTAAGCAAATGATTACAATAGTTTAACGTGAGACTTTCTCTCACACTGATCCTAAAACAATAATAATTATTATAATAAAAAGAACCGGAACCACAGATTACACGAGCGGGCGAAGAGATCTATAAGTTTCTCGTTGCCGATAAAACAGGGTCGATCGTACTATGCGTATGGGGTTCAATTGGTCATTGCCTCAGAAGCGGCGACATACTGCGTATAACGGGATTGTGAGTAGTATTATGATGGAATGAGTAAAAGGAATCAATAACTGATCTTGCAAGTTAGAGATTGTAGATTACGTTTAGGACAGGTGCAGATTACGACGAGTAAGGCAGCCAAGCTCAAGCGTATAGGCCAAGATACCTTTCCTTTCGTTGAGAAGCCCAATTTTTCGGAAAAGATAGAACAGCAATCTGGAGGCCCTGCCATTCAAACACAATCGCATGCAATTCGCCGACCGTCAAACGTCCCTCAACAAGGATTTTATCCACAACAACAGCAACAACAACAACAACTGCCACTGCCACAGCTACCACTACAGTCACAACCACAACGACCTCTTGCATTGAATCCGCAACATCATATGCCGTTACACCAGCCAACAATACAGCAACAACAACCACAGCAATATCAGCTAACACAACCATCACCATTCCAAAGATTTTCACCTAGACCACCTCCGCGTGGCCGAGGTCGCGGAGGGGTTATACGCGGTAATGGTTATCGTCGTGATCTTGACAATCCGGATGTTTCTAAGAAGGGTATGCCTACAGAAGAAAGAAAAATATCTAGGGATCCAAGGCTTAAAAGACCTGCCGAGACTCCGCCGAATAATGAACCGATGAGATCTCGGCAAAAGGTCGAATACAATGAGCTTGAGTGATCAACAATAAGTAATCGTACATAATACATGTATACAGGCATACCCGGCGGAGCCTATCATTCGTCCAACCATTTTCCTATATGCTTTGTTCAATCAAAGTACCTTTTGCTTTTTCTTTTTCATCAACACATGGGATTTCTATGCATCGACGTGACTTTGGCTTTGTTTCAGCGCACTCTATAAATTCGAGCATTGTTTATTTTGGTCCTCTATTCCCTTCTTTTCCATCCATTCTGAGACATGAGAACTTGCCAAGAAAAAGCTGCCACAGTGGGGGATACTAACATGATGCGACCTCAAAGTGTCGAGGAAATTTTGGGAAGAAAGCACAGTAATTCAGAGGAATGTGAGCAAAGTCTTTCTGATCTTCGATGTGCTGTAGCCGTTCGTCTCGAAGTTCCCAAGGTAAAAAAAAAAAAAAAAAGAAAAGAAAGAAAGGAAGAAGAAAGGAAGCGCGACAGTCGCCTTTCATACGCCATTCTTTTTCATCTTTCACTGGGATGGTTACGGTCTTCTCTTTTTTTTTTGTTCTTAAAGAAATGTCGAGGTCGCGTATGGAAACTGTTTCTGCGACTAAGGGACGTATCAGCTACCTGTTATATTGGCCTTGTCCATCGAGGACCAAGTACTTTTGATCAGAAAATACGAAGTGATACTGGCAGGACATTAAAGACGGATATGGATTTCGTAGAACATGTTTCTGAAGACATGTTAATTCGTATACTTAATGCTTTTGTATGGATCAGTCGGCAAGGTATTTCGTATATGCCTCGTTTGTTTCAAAGACAGAGGAACTAACGAACGCGCTTTTTCCCTTCTTTTCTTTTCTTAACCCCCCCCCCCTAGACGGACGGGCTAATGCAACTTCGGAAGAACTTCAACTTCAGGATCAATTTCGAAAGGGCTCTGTTTGTAAAGAATTGACGTATGTCCAAGGCATGAATGTTATCTTGGCCCCATTTCTGAGAGTCATGCCCGAAATGGAAGCGTTCTATGCTTTTTCTACCTTTGTTTGGCGCGTTTGTCCTCTTTATGTCCAACCTACCTTGAGAGGTGTTCATTGTGGAGCAAGGGTAAGCTATTGCACAACAGCTTTTATTTAAAAAGCAAGCGGGTACATCGTGTTATTCACCCGATCTAATCGATGGATATATGCACTATAGCTGGTGGATTTATGTTTACGTGAACTTGATCCGGAACTGTATGGTTATCTCTCCGGTAAAGAACTAACAGCCAAAACTTACGCCTTTAAATGTAGGTTTTATCTCTTTTATTGGCCTTTTCATGTTTTGAATCAAATCAATTTCCCTTGCTAATTATTTTCGACATCTACCAAAGATATCATGACCTTTTCGGCTTGCAGACCACCCTTGTCAGAAGTATTGTTATTGTGGGATGTTATGCTTGCCTTAGGAGCACATCTGAATGTCCTGTTCATTGTTGCTCAGTTGAGCCTTATTCGTTCCCAGCTTATGCAGAGTCCTAGGTAAGCCTTTAAGCGGAAAGTGAAGGAAAAAATTGTGCTTTTCTCTTTATACAAAGCGATGTTTTTTTTTCTTTCCAAGTCCAGGGGCTTTGTTGCAAAAATTGCCTCCTCTCAAGGCAGAATTGCTTATTGAGCTTGCCTTGATCTCCTGTCAAAAACTATCTCACGACTTGTATGATAAACTGGTGCGACATAGTTATGATATATCGGTCAGCGATATTCTGGATATCCGTGTCGAATCAGGATCCCATCCCCGTTCTCTTCTCCATGACCATAGCTATCTACCGAAATATATGTCAGATACTATGAAAACACAGAGAGGAACCTTGCCACGAAAGGATCCTCTCTGTCGGTCCACCTTGCATTGAGAAGACCACGCGGTTGTCTTTTTGGCGGAGTCGGAGCCATTGTTTCCTATCTCCCGGTCGCTTGGTTCATCATATATTTTTTTTTGGTTCGTTACGTTTCCTCGCCAATTCCTTTTTCTTGTTTTGTTTCCAAATTAAAACCGTTCCAACACGATTGAATTGTCTAATAGTACATTTGACCCGACTTGCGAGTTACCCGACTCGATCGCCGGTCTTCTGTTGCGCATGGCAGCAGAATTGACGTGTCCTATATGGTCTGCACATGTGCCATGACTTTTTGAGAAGAGAAAAGAAAACAGCTGAGCATTGTATATAGCCTAACATTAGTGACCGAACCGACGAGCACACCTTGTGGTCATATCTATTGTCGTGAGTGCATTTTACGATCACTGCAGTCGAAATTCGTTGTTTGTCCTGTCTGTAAACAGCCTGTGACCAAACGTCACTTGTATTCCGCAGCTGGCGTGGAAAAACTTGTCCACGAGTTTCAACAGTTGCGCGATGCTTATGAAGAAGAAACAGGCGAGGGTAAAGATCTCAATAAAAACAAGTAAAGATCATTGGGGCTACAGATGTCCACATGTATAGGGTCTACCTAATTCGATTCAAACAACTCCTTTTTTTCTCTTTCCATGCTCTGTAGTTCTGTCACAACAACCACCTACAGATTGGCACATGGATCCAATGGAGAATTTATCACAACGTATACCCTATCCTACTAAGCCGAGTAAGGGCAAAGGAAAGACGGGATTTGCGTTGGTTTACTGAAAACCGAATTATTAGATGTGTCAAGCTCTGCAAGTCCGATGCATCCTGTAAGTTTCTAAAACCAGCAGCGGAAAACAGAACCGCGAATAGAACTGATCCCTGTCGTTAGAAACCCAATGTCGTGTCAACGATAGATTCCGATGTTACGTTTGTTACTTCACTGGAAATATTACAAGGTAACACGGGAAAATTGACGTATGAGAGATTTCTCTGTTCGCTGATAATCATCTAGCGAATGCCATGGGAGGATTAAGTTGTCAGGAAGAATTATCCTCCAATACTTCCTCGCACGGAATATCAACTTCTTTGTCTTCCAATGTCCGGAATGAGAATAAGACGGAAGCTGATACTGCTCGAGAGTCAGAGCGAGGTAAACCATAATGGATTCACTATAATCACGGTGTATATCGGGCCTAATACGTTTTCGATTTCACCTTGATTTTACCAGAAGGAACCCAATGCAGCAATGAAATGATTGAACAGCTACCACCTCCGCATGTTGGGCGATCGTTGATATCCGGCACGAGTGGTGTCGAAGCGCAACCTTCTTCGCTGTCAGAGCCCGGGCCAACGTTGGAACAGCGGTGTGTGATTGTCCGTCCAAACAGTGACAACCTTAAACTGGTAAAGATGGGCAATATTTGCTTGTTTTCGGATCGTATGACGAATGCCATGCATAGCGAACCAATCTGGAGAAGATGGCAGCCTTTTCTTCTGTTAAGATCGTAGACAGACTTTCGCATGATGCGACCCATGTTGTAGTCTTTGTAGGTAGGGCATTTTTGTTTAGGAGGCATTGATGATGGGTTTGAAGGATATTAATATAGATGGAGTATAGATGAAATGAACCGTACGAAAATGACCACCAAATATTTACTGGCCCTTCTGTCTGGGAAATACATTGTAAGCGAAGACTGTAAGTTCTTTCTTGTCTTGTGCATCATTGGATAGGCTGACGGTTTCGATATCTAGGGGTATACGCTTGTTGCTTTCTGGGTTCATTAGTGCCAGAAGAACCTTATGAAGTCACGGGAGACTTTAGCCAAGATGCCAGTAGGCGTATCCCTCGTATGGCTAGGCTGTCTTTAACAGCTCAGGTAACCAGACTGTTGTGGGTGACGATGGTCATCTGACATGGATTTTCCTTATGGCATGTTCCTACAGCAACCCAAATTATTCTCTGGCTTGAGCGTTTGTTTCTTTGGTCCACTTGAAGGTGGTAGAAAGACGAAGGACGATTTAGAACAGATGATTCGTGTTGGTGGTGGTAGGGTCATTGACTGGGAGGATATAGTTTTTCCGTTTCACGGGGAGATCATCTGTTCGTCCAAGACGGGTCCGGCCGAAATTCGACAGATCCAGCAAATGTATGGCAAGCAACCTGTCCTAGCATCATGGATCATCCAAAGTATCAGTGTCTACCGATTATTGGACAAGCATCAATTCTTATGCTGCGGCGGATGATGGCGTGAGAAATCCCATCGACTATAAGCTTCTCTCTTTCTTTCGCAGTCGACTCTTTTTCTCCTTTTTTTTTTTTTCTTCTTTCTCTGTTCTTTGCTTTTGCTTTCTTTTCCATCTCATTTGGCACATTGGTTTTCTTACCACCGTCCAACGCACAACATAAGAAAGGCAAACGATTTATTTCCAATTTCAGGATACGCAATTATGTTTATGGGCATTGATACGCAATCTGTGGATTGTGGCAATGGTTATCTTACTTATTTTGCACGCTTATTGTCCGTTGACAAATATCAAGAAAAAGACCAACCTGTCATGATCAATCCAAGAAGGCAATTGATTCATGCTCGTCAACTCCGCCGAGATAGGACCCGACGGGCCTGGTGCGATTTACCTAACATCGGTTCAACCGAAGAGGCATGGGCAATGCGCAGTTCTGATAGGATGAATACGAATCCGGATTGTTTATGATACATAGCCCTCATTTACCAGAAAAGCGTTACAATCTTTCTTGTACCAAACCCTCACTATGAAACTGAAGTGCCTGTTTTGCACAAAGCAACTGCAAAGGAAACAAAAAAAATTTCTTGCTTCTGTTTTCTTTTCTTTTTGTTAAAATTTAACATGCTGTATACGATGGACTACTGCGTTTAAGAAAAAAAGGCATCTTTTGTAGAGAGGAAATCGAATCTTATGATGGATTGCCTTTGGTGATACGAAGCTCAAATTGTTTATGTCTGATGATTGATTTCACCATGACCCTGTGCAGAAAACGCCATGCCTAACAAGGAAAGTTGTCGTTCGTTCATGGTTAAATATTGATGCACCCCAAAACGACATACATCAGGAAAATCAGGACCTGTCCCGAAACGTGGAAAAGCTTAATGTTTTCTGGTACCAAGTCGTACTAGGCTTATAAACGATTCCTTGCTGAGGATCTTTACCTCAAAGCTAGGCAACCAAAACAATATCAAATGTGAGATGCAAAGTTGTACGCCACTGGACTGGAATTAACATATTGATCGTCTAAGCCAAAGGACGTTGATGTAGACGAGGCAGCTACCAGAACAGGGATCTGAAGCACACTCTTCAAACCTACTAATGTCTCTCTATAGGCGAAGGACATTTAACTTATCCTTAGAACGGTTTTGTGCTATGTTTCATTTACTCAATAAATCGATATATCCCTTTGTTTTAAAAGAGTCCCCGGATAAAGGTTAGATACTCTATTAATTGCCGCGAACGAAAGATGGCTAGCTCTTGGAACGTTGCAGAACGCTAGAGTCCTTCTAAGCCAATGATATAAGCAAAAAGAAAAGTATGATCATTCTCCCTTGAATTACAGTCAAGGTCAGCCTTTATCCAAGTTCATTCTTGTTAACACTATAACCTCAGTCGTTCTTTTTCTTTTTCTTTTTTTTTTACCCTCAAAAGAGCCTCAGCATTCTGCCCAGTTTCTTAGGAAACTCAAAATATAAACAAATAAATAATATGGCCTGCTCCTATGAATGAAAGATCGTTTCCTATATTCTCACCAGATGGTGGAACAACAAAAGAAACCAAATATGTGTTTAGCATCCGCTATTTACTGTTTATTGAGCCGATACATATTTTGGTCGTTTTGCCATATCAATGCCCAACGCAACCTTGCTGATCCATGTCACAGTACGTTCCTTGAGGGCACCAGTGTCTGTGGTCAGCGCAACATATAGCGTTACTGGAGGGTGCACAGGCATAGTCCCCTTGACTGTCTGAAGGACAACATGTTGAACCATCGGGACAGTACACGTTGTTTCCGCAATAGATTTCAGACTTGACAAATGTCTTCGTTGTTAAGATAAGAAAGGCAGTGAGGAAACTTGACTGTAGTTTCATGGTTCACCCGAAGTAAGGAAGCTTGATTAGTTTTGCGGCTACATTGTTCTACATTCCGAAGTCTTTTATAAGCATACTATGAGCAGAAACAACTAACCACGAAAGGTTGAAGTTTGCTTGGTTTCCCACAGAGTGCATATGCATAGGAAAGGAAAACGTTCGAGTTCTTTTTCATTACATTATTTATAACCCGTTCTACAACTAGAATACAAGCATCTGCAAAGACGGCCTTCACTGTTCTGTTTGTGAAGGAAAAAAGGGGGTTATTCAATTGATCCGAGCTTGTATATACGTCAGCAAGTCCTTGCTTTGATTTGGCAAACACGTTTGTGCGAATATTGAGGTCCGAAGCACATCGTATGTTCAATTAGAAGAACTTTCGAATAAACTATGATAATACAAAAACCAGAGAACTATATGCCTTCATGCTCTCGCAATTTACGTAGGCTTTTTTGTTTCATCCGTGTTATGATTCGGAACACGGCACTGTAAATGAATGCATTACTATGCCTCCCGTATGAGTTTGGGCTTAGCATGCAGCAAACGAAATCAAACCTTGAGATCGCTTTCTTTAGACAACAAGCAAGTGCCGCATTATTTAAGGAGTCCGTTCCGGTGTGATATCGGGGGAAAGGTGTCCTTCGCAAACAAACGAGAAGAAAAGTGCAGATTGAAGCATGGGAAGGAATAAAACAAAGCAGAGACGTAACTAGAGCAAGTTGTGATATGTTGAACTGTATCCAAAAGAAGTCAACAGATGGAGGCCAGCAGCAACGTAAACAAATAATTAGGAGTAATGTGGAACATAGGTTGATCTAATGGCTGTGAAGCAAATGGCAGCGAAGCATTCCAAGCAAATGAAGTATGATAGGCAGTGCTCTGTTGTTATGCAATGGAATCAGCCCAGAAGATGCGTATGCCGGTTAATGTAACCTCGCGATGGTCACGTATGATATAAGCGCGTAACGTTGTCTTAGCATTAACAAGTTATGGGATAGTATCCTCTAACTTAATACTATCTATGTGTTTGCCAATTAATGAACAAATCTGTTCGTCGATTGGCATCATCTCATGTGCAAGAAAAAATGCAAAATGTTGGATGCAGGCATAGAGTCTCCATTCCAAAACATGGCCGTACATGATTTGTTAGAGCATGTCACTACGGCATGAATTTTCGAGCCTTCCTGGCCATTGGGGACCAGAATAAGAGGCCAATGTAGGCGATGGAATCAATGAGCATGTTTAGTTATCAGATCTGCGCTCAGCAATGACACATGCCTATATCTGAAATAAATCTAAACGTAGGGGAAGACATATATCTCATAAGGCATTTGCAGCTTTGATAAGATATATAGGCTCACAAAGATTGCAGTATATTGCTCTGAGCCTCTCATTGCTCCTGGTAGACTATACCAAGACAAACGAGACAAAAATAGCTTAGCTGAGAATATAACAAGGCAGCTTAGCTAACAAGAACATATATTATCTCAATGTAGCCTCGTTCGTATTTCTGTGTTGATCAGAGACTGATAATTTCCACAGAGCTCGGGGTCACGGATTAGTTTTTCTGATGGGGATTACACGTCCCTTTGAGTCCGGAATAGAGAAGTTCGGAACCCCAAGACTGCATTGTTCGGCAGCCTTAATGAACGCTCATTGTTGTGGAGTAGTTTGAGAGCTCTGTCATTCACCCACTGTGAGCACTGATAAATGTGCCATCTATCTCCCACCGACATTCCATTTTAATTTACTCTGTATGGTCGAAGGCGAGTCTGCGTAGGAAGCATTTTCTGTTGAGAATGATTCCATAGCAACAGTTAGCCGTATCAAGGATGCCATCAAGACCAAAAAGTCTCCCGAGTTCGACGATATTGCTGTGGACAGGCTCATACTCTGGCTTATCAAGATTCCAAATGAAGAGGAAAGCTGCCCATTACACTAGATGAACTTGACGTGAAGAAAGAGTTGACACGCCCAAGAACGTCTCTTGCTACCCTGTTTCCGATGTCGCCTAATCGTCTAACATGCATCATGGTTCAGCGACCGATTAGCGAATTCCCACATGATGTTATATGTGATCAAGAAGATACAAAGTAGATTACAGCCTGTCATCGACCGGTCGGAGCATGCCCCATTTATCTGATATCATGCCTTTGCAGGAACATCCAATGGATGAAGCGATGAACATAGTCGTGGAAAATGTACGAGCCTCTTCTGGCTGGAAAATAATGCAACAACGTCTAAAGACTGAGACTTCGCTCCTTGTGTGCAATAGAACAGCCGGCGTTGGTAATGCAGACATGATCAATTCCATGACAGTCATTAAGCCGAATTGTGGTGAAAAACACTCTACAGGAGAGAGCTATACCATGTCCTGGAGGATAGACTTTGGTCCGTCGCGCAAGCAAACGCTGTCAAGCGTCCGCCGTACTTTTACTACTACATGTTGGTTAATTTCATCAATGGGTTTGAGCTTGGATGAGCTCGAAGCTAGTTGGGAGACCAGATATATCACTGGCTTGCGTGTGGCCTACGTTCACTTCCTCAAAGGCAAGTACGAAGTGTCCTTTACGACATTCCTACATGAAGCCCATGACCACTTGCTATTGTTTGAAATCTAGAACGTCATCTATGACGTTCGTAACGATGTAAAGTTACAGACAGGAAAAACCTCTTTCTCTTCCTCCACGTTGACGAATTACATTTGATCTTCAATCTTCATTGCTGCAGAACTGCTGAAGGCCAGCCTTCCATGGCACCTAAGGCTGAGATTCATTACAGAGGAAAAACAAAGGAGGAAAACACAGCAGGAGAACTGGTACTGTTCAAGGAAATCACACGAAGCTTAGGAGCGTGCATGAGTGGGGCCACCAACGACTGCATGGTACAAACATTTCTTTCTGGAACAGCACGACAGGGTGTGACGAAGGCTGCCGACCCACTTCTTACACATTTACGTTTTGGAGTGTCCGATGTTATCTGCAGGAGCCTGCTATGACATTATGTGTCCTTTCATGCAGCTTTCCCAATGTCGCCTGCGAAAAGCGGATGCCGAAGATGGCATCTTTTTTTTTACTTACTGTCAGCCACAGGCGTGCATTGCAACTATTACTGTAGAATTTTTCGGTAGCTAATTGAGGAGAGCCAGCTCTTTTGCCGGTAGAGTGAAAAATATCGATTCAGCGGCTAGCAACATCTTTAATGCAATGGCATACCAACTTGACTATTGGTACGCTATCAGTGTGATCGTTAAAACTCATGAGTCGCTTGTTAAAACGCTTATTCAGCTGTTCAAACTCAAAAAACCATTAGCACCCACATATTCTTCATCCGATCAATTCCTGGAATACAATTTGGTGAGAATAGAGCGAGACACGCTACAATTCTGGAAGATCGCAAAGACAATTCTGAGGAAATGATGGTCCGAATTCCTTTTTTCTTCCTCTATCTATATAACAGGGTCAGCCATCATGTCGGAAGCAAACTTAATCGCGGATTCCTATCAGACTGAGCCCAAGATCATGAATGGAGAGATTCTTTGAACGTATCGTTGCTGAGTACTAAGTGTTTCACACGGACCTTCTTGTTGATAATGGTACTGAAGCATTGACTCTCTGAGAACTTTACCAAGGCGTTCTTGGACGACCAGAGACGTTAAATCGTGCTGTGAAGCTCAGAACATTAGAGCTTGTAAATGCAGATGGCCAATTCCCTAAGATGGGGAAATTGGCAGTTCACGGACAGGAAATGGACTGGAGTTCTGCCGTTGTGATTAACAATAGGGGCGGCGCGCAATTTGGAAATATTTGTGTCTATCGCGAAGGTACTGACAGCGGTAGCACTAACATCCTCGGCACATTGCAGGCGAAAAATTGGAGTGCCCATTGTCAGCTACCATACTTGAACGCGAGCATAAAGAGAACATAAATGCTATCCGACAAATACCGGGCGGATCCATATTGGGCGAGCAAGGGATCGAAAGTGCGCGCGTAATCACAGCGCTTATTACCACGGTAGATATTTCGGATAGGTTATATCACCGATTCTGCAGCGGACCTTTTCCAGACGATTGTCTTTTGACTTGTCAAAGGAATTTCATCAAGCTCTTTGGTTATACATCCGGGTACCATGCTGCGCTTTCAATCACGAGGGATTTTAATTGGAACTTTGCAATTCGGGAGACTCTACAGCCGTTAAAAAAAGTATGGTCTTTATCCCGAAGATATATATAGGATCCTGGAAAACATGCCTTACCGTTAATATGACGATCTTATTACAAAAGTTCCCATACTGGCCTGTAAAAGACTTAGGTAATAAGCTGGTATTTCTGACATATGAACATATTCAATTTGAACAAAAACGCCGACTAGGTTAAGGTAATGTGTATATTGGCATACACTTGACAGCCACCAAACAACAGCTATATCGAACAACACTTGTTGCCTCGAACTCCCATTTGAGCATCTATTTTTTCAGGGATCTTGCTATACATTGTGCCAATAGCTTGAATATTACTGTCTACTCCATTTTGGGGATGGATATAATGCGCGGGTGATTTAGGACAAGTCCGCGGAAAATAAATCTGCTCTAATGTAGCCTGTGTTTAAATGATCTTGTCTTTTCAGATTCTCTTGAGGGAATTTGCACGATACTGAAGATAAAAAGGCCAAAGCAAACTACAACAGTGATATTCCTTTCTCTACTATGTTTCATTTGTATTCGAGAAGTCAGATATGATACAAAATTATTAGGCACACTAAAGGTTGATAATCTCTCGCATTAAATGCTGGTATTAGCTTAGATAAACTTATGGAGTTTATTGTTTGATGCCGTATGAAAAGGAAAAAGCTACCATAGTGACCTGAACTTTTAGCGCGTGTAATAATTCCCTAGGAAGTTTGGATAACTAACCCCCTTTTCCTCTGATTACGGACAGTCGTTCACGCTGTAACCAGCAAAATGACTTGAAATGGGAGTGATCCTACAAGCACTTGTCAAGTGTATCTGCAAGCTGCTTCAGAAGCCGGGAAGGTTGACAAAGAACTAAAGCTTGCAGTATATGTCGAACTAGGAAGATACTAGTCCGGAGACGGCGTTATTCAGTTGAACAAGTGCTTCTTTGACCCTACTCGCGGCTGCAGCCCAACAGCAACAAAGCCAATATGCTACTCATCGCATTTCAATTGTAGCAGAACATGCCGAAGGTACTAATAAGGTATTTCTTAAGTGACAAGCTGCTTCCACCGTGTCCTTAACAAGCTTTGCTCCCACCATTTACGTTTAGTGTCTTCAGCTTTCTTGAGAAATAGAGAAAGATACTGAAGCATCCCTTTCCATCCATTATGATTTTCAACCTAAATTGGGCCTTCCTATTCTCTCGTTTGCTATCTCGTTTAGCATTACTCTTTGAGTCATGCAGGCGTTTGGATGCTTTGAAACTGGTTTATAAAAGAAAAGCGTAATTGCATAGGCAGTTCTTGAATATTGCACTTTAAAAAGCAAGAACAACAAACCATTTAATGAAATAACAAGTTCCATAGAGGAACGCTCGCTCCATCCCAATATCCCTTATTTTTTTCATAATGCAACATTTTAACTCATTACGTAAGCATAGTTGTACTTCGTGAATCAATGTTAATTTCAGCAATCAAATTTAGTTAAACATGTGGATAAGCGTGATACAAGAAAAAGAAACCGTAGCCGGCTTGGGAACAGATAGATCAACTTGTGATAGGGTTATACGTGCGTCTATCCACGACGCTGAAAAAGAAATCCGATATTACTTCCTAATTGTGGCAGATTTAAAAAAGAAAAAGGCTGTCAATCGAGCTGATAGTGATCTCTTTTCCTTTTCTCTTTATAGATACATAGTCGCATGCGTTAATTTCCGTTTTGATGTTCGATTTTATTCAAAGGGAAACTTACCCCTTGAATCCACCGTCTCTCTCCCTTTCCGTCGCTTATGAGCAAATAATCATTTTCTTTTCTGCATTGTAGAAGAAAGCAAGGGATATACATAAGTATCTTTTGACCATATCCTTGTGGCGACCGAAGAATGATTAACCTTGTGTATGTACAACCAACAAAGATTGGAGATGCTACCTATAACAATGGTATATACATAGAACATGACATCGCTTCATGCTGCACTCAAATCTATTTGTTTCTTTCTTTCTTTCTTTTTTTTTTTGATATGACGTTTTTATGTTTTCGAAGATAAGCGATATTTCCAGATAATACCTATAAAATTGGCGCAATAACGTCAGATGGGGAGCGGTAAAGATCAAAAAAGAAAAAGCAAATCTGTGAATATTGTAGAATATAGGGAAGCGGTAAGAGGGAAAGAGAGCTTTGACAAGGAAAAAGAAGAGATAAGCGAGTTACGGAAAGAAGAGAGAGGTAGAGAGAATAGTTGTGAATTTGTTGCAAAAGGCAAAAAATCAATGAGAAGAGGAAGAAAGATTATGCAGTTTTACAATATAGGAAGAAAACTGACATTCTTAACAAAGAAATAAGGCAGATAAAAGGAAGACGATAGGGAATACTGTATCCTGTAGAATGCTTCTGCCTTTTTTCCCCGTTGCCCCGTCAGGGTTTTTTTAATTTCCATACATAATGACCTATCTCGAGCAATAATGCGATATTTTTCATTCTGTGCTCATTTGGGACGTTAAATGGCTTATATTTTCATTCGTATCCTACAATAGCCGTCCGAGCGGTGTACTTGTAGCATGACGATTGACCTGTACTCTAGACGTCGTCCCCTGGTTGTACATCTGCTCGTACCTTCAGGTCCTTCACTGGCTCCTCTGTCGCACTTTGACCAAAAAACTTGAGTGTATGGCCATTTCCTTCGATTTGAATCTGGAGCGCCTTTGTATCGTCATTGATCAGACCTGCGTATGTTCCATTGAAAGCAGAAAGATCGTCGACTTCAACATAACCTTGAAAGACACGCCCGGGATAAGCTTTGGTAAGGTTTTGAGGTCTTTCCACTTGCCAGAAATGAACACGGATAGTCTTTTGAATTGTAGGCAATTCGATGATGGTAAAATAAGGCGGGGGGTAGATGCGAGAAGATAGCAGGAACTAAAGAGCGGCCTGGTAGCTTGCGGCAGAGACAGCAGCAAATAGAAAAGCAAACGCAGCAAGAAGTGTGGATTGCAACTTCATGGTTCACCAGAAAAAGAAGCTTTGGTTAGATGAAAGGGGCTCATGATTTTGACCTCTTTTATAAGCATTCCGGTAAAATTGCTCGTTCGCGAAATGTTACGTTTGCTTCCGTTCGCACAAAATTGTCATACTAGGCATGCAGCTACCACCTGCTATCTATTTTACCTGTAGAATAATGCCGAAATATTGTGAAGGATCTTTCCAAAAAGCAATAGTAATTCATTTCTCGCCTATTATATTTCCTGTTCTATGCATCAAGTAGTCAGTTGGCGAAAGAATAATTGTAGAAATTGAGATACATCTCGGTTTTGCTAGTGCAGCATTCCTTTGCGCTTCAATTCATATTGTTAGGATGGCGCACTGTATTTTACTATATCCAGGAGTAAGAAATAATTTCAAAAATAAAACTACCTGTATAACTTTAACAGTACTCAATTACGCAAGGCTCGGCATATATATAGGGTCTACTGCGCATGAAATCGGGACGTCGCCTTTCGCTACGGCATTTACCTTGCAGTACAGCAACCGCAGGCTGTTAGCTTGTCTAACTGCACTTTATATTACGATTAAACTTGCAACTCAGACCGATTATGTAAGTTGTATTTTTCGTGCTTGGTCGACATCGTGCCTTGGTGATGCAAAAAAAAAAGAACCAAATGCTCTTTGTGTTAAATCCAATTTTTCCGTTTCGTTGCTAGTCTTTGAACGAGTCTATAAGCTATTTTGTCAACTAGACTGCGGGTGATTGTCATATCAACAGAAATTAGAGACCGCCCAGATGAGCTACTAGCATCTTCCGCCAGATCAAACCATGCAACTTGGCTGCAAGAGCGTAGATCTTGTGCTATATTACGTAAAATAGTGAATGTATGCACCTTGAACCGATGCGCAGGTTGCGTACAACGACAACAAGGAAGACGCCGGAGCTTGACTATAACTATCAGCAGCGGTCAAGTTAAAATTTTGCGACTGAACTGATATGTGGCAAAGCAAATGGTTATGAAAGAAATTTGCCAGTTGCACAAGTGGCACCTGCGTGAAAGGTTATAGCGTTTACTGGTACCACATTTAAATGGACAATCTCCTGCACGCCAAGGTTATCCATCTCGTTTACGGTGATCAAGATGGCACCTCCTATTTCGGCGGAAATCTTGCCTGTGGAAATTTTAGAAAACATTGCCAACCGCGTCTCACGAACCATACTACGAGAAATGCTCTGCGTCTGTCGCTCATGGAATATAGCGTTGATGTCTTGCTTGTACAGGTGCGTACGACTGCCACACTTTCATAGCCCAACCTGGCAAGTACCATCGTACTGTGGCCTGTTATGCGAAACAATCGCAAGCAGGTCGACGCCAATGCCGCGAGGGCATCTCGTAAGGAAGCTCTCTGGTTCGAGTCGTGTGATTTGTTATCTAGGCTCTAGCCTTCCGTCTGTTTGCCCTTTCGTTCAGGAGATAACCACTGAAGTTGACCATGACTGGAATTCTCTGCCTGTGATACGAACATTTAAGCATATCAAAAGAGTAACGCTTCACATTAGCGGTGTTCCCCCTCCAGTGGAGTTGCAGACCGTCTTTTTCAGAGACCGACTCACTGAACTACGGGTTAAATGGACGGATCATACAGAATGGGTTAATGCCATTGTGCAGTTTCCACTTTTAGAGATATTGTGGATCGGACCTTCTGGGTACAGAAAAGGCGACGTAATCCGAGCGATGTCATTCAATGAGTTGGAAAAAATCCACAACAGTTTGCCGCGCCTCCGTTGGCTAAAGATTGATCCTGTTCGTATGTTAAGCGCAGCAATAGGTGAGGTAGTGCTTTGCGAAACTTTGCGGACTTTAGAGTTGTATGGAGTAAGCGACCGTCACTGGCTTCAATATTTCGCTCGAAAATACACCAGATTGGAGTCGCTCACAGTCGCTGGCAGCTATGATTCAATCGGAGTCGAGGAATGGATCCCTTTTGCCAGGTCATGTAGGCACCTGCGACACTTGACGATGAATAACTGTGATGCCTATTATGTTTTTGCCAAGGCATTGAAAGCCACGGGTGCACCTGTGGAAGGGTTGTTTGGCTTGTGTGACAGAGGAAGTAAACTCCTAAAAACGATCAGCAGGTTTCGCGACACATTAAGATCCATCCAAATCCAAATCCGAACAAATATCCATGGCAAAACGGCAATTGCTCCTGTTGCGGAAGGTTTAAGACATTGCTCGATGTTGACTGATTTGGATATAGCCGGAAATGGACGAATTAGGCTGGACCGGTTCTTGAAAGGTCTGAGGAATCTTAGAAAGCTCACCGTTCAAGCATCGGACGAAATCTCAGTCACTAAAACTTATGGAAGTCATTTTCGACACACACTCCGTGAGATTCATATGGAAGCCTACGACATTGATGATGATGTCTTCCAGTTTTTGTCTCAGTGTTGTCGTTCTATCACTTCTCTTTCATGCAAATTCGCGTGTCATCAACATAGATTCATTACCATCTATTACCCTCTTGCCTGCCTCAACCACCTTGTGGTTGACACTTATGCCGGCGGATTCTATACTCTATTTAAAGTAACGCTTGAAAGAGGAACTGAGCACCTACAGGGAAGGAATAGAGACATTGGAAAGGAGAAGAGCGGGGAAATGATCGAGACTTACAGTCACTGGTACAAGTATGATGCGGATGAGATCTATGGAATAGAGACCTTGCGGCATCTACCTGTGGAAGAACTTCTGAGAGAGATACGTGGAGATGATTATACATTCGATGCATTTGAGGCCATGACGTGCGAGGAGCTCTTGAATTCTAGTATATATAGTCAACTTGTATCCATTCGATGCCCTTATGTGGACAGTATGCAGCTTAATTCATTCAAGGTAAAGCAAAGAATAGAATGGTATTTATCGTTGTCTGTTGTGATCACTGACGCTGTATCAAAAGGTATCAGAGCTTGTAGGTGACACGGCTGGAAAAATCACCAACGCTTATTATCGCGATTGAATGGTTTCTAGTTCTGAAATACTACTGCAAAGAGCAGAAGAGACATTGTCAAGACGGGGGAATTGTATGGCTTGTCAATGCATTGACTTCCACTTTTAATTACCGGAAACGAGATTATCCATGCAGCTTTAAATTGTGACTTAAGTGAAACTAGGATAAATTAAGAAACGTCCATAGAAAGCCAATTGTCTAAAAGTGCTGTGCGTTGGATAGGTCGGAGCAGTTGAATAAACCCTGCCGTATCAGATAAGAAGTATATACCACCTCAGAACCTGATACCTTTATACTTATATTTAATGAGTAGTGCAGCAATTGCTGTCTAGTGATCTTGCACCTTCAGGGTAGAAGATACAATTGAAGCATAATAGATACAATCATTAACAGTTAATATACATATACGACGCACAAAGTGTGTTCAAAATCTTTGATTATGTTATACAATAAGAAATAAAAAGCAAGTGGGGTGCAAAGCTTGTTAAGCACCCAAAAAACTATCGACCTCTGATGACTCCGTTGAATCTGATCCTTGGTGTTCCGTTCACCCTACTCTATCACGTCTTTCTAATCGATGTTCCTTCCATATATACAATGTGTTTGCGTCCTTTGGTGCCGGGCCGTGTCAAAGGCGTTCAGCCTATTTGATAGATCCGGTTGCGAAGCGGATTTGGTTCTTCAAAACGCGCAACGCGTCTGTCTACGAATTCTAGACTTTTAGCTTGTATGGATCGAATCCATGGCTTGTTCGTAACGTGGCGTATATTCAGGCAAATCGAGATCCAGAACTACAGCTTCGTCGCCACCAATGGAGGTTATCATGCCTGCTGAATGATCATTTAGTGAAGATGTGGATAGTTCCTCGCCCGCAGGATAATCCGTAATAATAATAGGGAATTCCAAACGTAATGGCTCTGCCACTGTATTGGACGAGGCGGTGAAATGAATGATAAGCTGCAGTCGATGAGAGATTTCAAGAAATGGGTCATAATGATGGGAGCGGATGGGTCGCGGTCTTGTGGTTACGATGGGTGTGCGTATAAAGTGGGTATCAGAAGCATTTGAAAAAGAAGGTGGATGGTACTCTGTTGATGGAAATCGTGTGATGACGGGCGGTAAATGATGAACGCCGGCCTTTGTACGAAATCTGTAATTTTCCAATTCTTCCACCGCCAATTCGACCCTGTCGACTTCGACGCGTTCTTTCTCGACGCTCCAGCGGAGGGCCAGGACCACTTCACCCGATTCGACTGCTGTTGCTTTAGGTACTTCAGCTGACCATTCAAACCATTGTCGAACGCCATTGTATTCGACGCTGGGTATCATCGCACTGGGACCGGGTAAATAATGGCGACGGACGATCACTGAACGCTGGATCCTGTATTTCTTGAAAAAGGTGCCGGCTGAGAAAATGGCAACGAGGGTATACTCGACAAAAGCGTGATCTGTACGAATACTCGGTGGAAGTTCGGAAGGGAGATGAAGCCCAAATTCAATCGTTGGTTCGCCAGTAAAGATGAGTTCTTTTTCAACCTGACAGATCTGGATCGTGGCTTGCATTCGCGTGGATTGATCGTTCGTTTCATTGCTCACAAAACCGTTAGGCAAGGTGGACGCGGGAACATGAACATCGATCCCAGCCTTTCCACAAAATTGTAGGGTGATTCGGTTCCACTTTATTTTACGATCGTGGAATTGGACGGTACCCATAACTTTAGAACGAATACCAGACATGGGGTTTTCTCTGGATGCGGGACCAATGAAGTAAACAGGTTTATCGGCAACATAAAGGTCGACGGGCGGGAGATGCTTGCCCGCATCATGGGTGAACCTTTTCATAACTTTATAGGATAAAAGACAAAAGAACAAAAGGAAAGGGAAAAAAAGGACGAAGGAACATTTTTCCCACCGTATTCTGAATCTGATTGGATGCAAACATTAAGGGTTTGGAGATATGGTACTACAGTCGATTCGTTAGGGAAGTGTGCTTTAACTTGAATGCCTCTTTACAAAGGTCAGCTAGGGAAGCAGTGCGGGATGGTATGTTGATTTACCCAAGGTATATTGGCTGATACTTGATCTTTATCAAATAGTTCCTCATCTTTTAGTCTTGTCTTTCCAAAATCAGAAACACCAATCACAGCAGAGACAAGACAAAGAAGGGCATTTTCTGGTTGAAAAGCCTTTATAAAGGATTGGTGCATTCTAATTATCAGACAACCGTACAAGTTATATACAACGGATTATACACGCTGATTACCTGCTTTCTTCACTATGGGAAAACGACTGTGCCAATTCTATGAAATATCCTCCAACTTTCAGACAATCTCCGGGGCACTTTCTATGTTCCACCAAACCAGCATGTACTCAATCACCAAATTCCAAATGAAGGGATACAATCTCATTTGTCATTTCTTTTCTTAACCATTCAGGTGACCTACCTATGTCATTTCCCCTATGAGGTTTAAAATCTATAAGCTCAAGTGATCTCGATTTTTTACGATTTCATTTGCAAGCAAATATTAACTGATTACAATCATGTTGCTGTTAACCAATTGACAGACTGCTGCGACAGTCGTGCTTCTTGCTTTTGTTCCGGCGTAGTTAAGATCGGCATACAAGATAAGGACGATTCACCTAAGGTGTTCTGAAGCTCTCCAGGGTTGCTACACATACAATGCATCAAGCGAGGTTGCAATTCTTATCTTGCCTTCCTGTGTACTGTAATATGCGCTCTTTATCAAAAATTAAGTTCGCAACAAATCAACTTTAATTTCGTTCGCTTCTCTTCCACAGAATGAAATATCTCGGAAAAGTATAGCAATCTCCAATACTCTATAAGACACCTTCAGGCTCTGCAAATCAGACTAATGGCATATCTAATACTCATAACTGTATGTCACCTAACATCTACTTTTTAATACCGAAATTGGGAATCCACTGCAAGTCGTCAAGATCTCCTACTTACGCAATGGTTTTTTCTGTATAGAGTGGATGTAATCAGGGTGGACGCCCGAACCAATATGATATGTTAGCGTCAAGTCAATTCATCAAACACGCCAAGTGAGCTTGTGAAGTTAGAGTACAGTACATAGGTGAACAGACTGGCCACGATAGTAAGTAGGCCACACCAAGAGTCCGACAAGCCGTCCTTTTTCGTACCATGAACCCCAACTTTTTGGTGTTATTTCCTGCCTATTTCTTTTACGCTGTCTACAGCATCCCCAAACCGTCCTGGCAGAAGAAAGAATGTCACTTAGTGATCGTCATTACTTATAGCATGGTTCAAGCATTCCCTCACCATTGCGTATTCTGCGATAACTCCGTCTCGTCACTGAAGGCCGTTGAGTTGAGGAAAGTCGCTTCTACGTACCATTAGGGATACTGTACGAATAGATGAGATATCTAATTTCATATACAGCAAACAACGTCCAGACTGAACTTACCCCAATTGACGATTGAAGTTGCACACCTATTTCTTCTTTGTGTCACCGTTTGTCAGTCCCGACGTTCATCATCCGTAAACACGGTAAGTTCGAAGCTTAAAAATACGCCATTAGAACAATACTATTGAGAAATAAAGCCAAACGCTGAATTAGCAAAAGACACAACGCTCTCTCCCTTCCCATACTTTTAAAAAGCCAATTTTTCGATGTATGATTATTTGTTTGCAAGAAACAATGAAAAGGTATCGGTGACAAATGCATCCAATAAGCTCTTTTTACTTTTATAACAGCCTTTAGTATAGTCTCGATAAGACCAACAGACAATATGTCTAAGCTTTGTATTACCCTGATATACTCCACCGGAATTAAGTAACCGGAAACCATTCCGAATGAGCTAGTCTCCTAAAACGCTTGTAAAAGAGGTGTAAAAGTACGAGTATCTGCCATCAAAGCAAACTGCTATTTTCCGGTCAATAATAAAGCTATACCCGACTCTGATTTTTCTTTTCGGTATGCTGCTGTCTCGGCTGAAAGACATCAGATCACTCTTACGTCTCGCATCTATTTCGCGGCTTAATTTGCTGAAACTATGTTTGCAGAAATCAGACCAAGAGTTAATGTTCATTTCAGGCAAGAACGCGGCAGACTTCAATACCATATCAAAGCTTAACCCGGGAATATTTCACACGATTATGCTGAGGTCCATGACATTCCCGCTTGCGAGGTGATATACCCAGGAGTTATTAAACCCAATACGGGATAGCTCCGCATCAAGATCGAAGGAGAAGGTCAGACAATCAAGTTTGTTGGCAAAAAAGTAGTAGACTACGAAGTCCGTTATGACATTACAAGCAGAAGCAGGGCTGTCGAACGAGTATCGCTCTCAAAGTGTAGACAGAGACTAGTGGGCGATCTTCATCCCACCGATCTTCATGTACACCACTTGAACGGCTACTATGGGTATAACTAACACTAAAGGTAGCGTTCCTCGAAAACGGGACTTAAAACCGTGTTTTTCGCTATGTGGTTTACATCGATGGAATTTTCGTCCATTGATTTCTCGCTACCAAGAAACGCACTCTCAAAAGTAAACAAAATATATCCCGCTTTAACATAACAAAAAGTACATATCGAAGCTAAAATTTAACAAGGTACTGACATGGTTAATCAGATGAGCTTTATACTTTTTCAGGCTGTGGCATGAATCATCAGCGCTGATTAACCGAGAACCCGACCTTGATTGCAGAGGTCTTACATTTACATTGAGTTTCTCTTAGTAACTAGAATCATAAAGTCGGTTAACGACTGGGTTACAATGTAGAGGCCACAGCAAACAATTAATATCGCGACGTCGTGTACAGAAAAACAGCATGTAGAATATTCCTTATCTGATTGAGAAGTGAAGTGGCACACTCACTCTCGTGTAACTCTTCGTTTGGTTTCAATTTTTTCCGATCCATGGATCTGGTGTGTTCCCAAACCTAAACTACTCCGTCAGAACCACATGATCATACTAGATGAAATGTTTGGTTAGTAGAAACATCCAGGCTTTGTTTTGACAGCTGTCTTCTTTGCAAAGTGGGACATGCTTGACGCAGAAGAAGTCGGCAACATGGATGCAAAGAAAGCGGATATTAGTCATGTTATTTTGTTTTTCGCTTTATCCTCTAAGGTTTAGCGCTTTGTGAAAATTGAAGGGGAAAGCTGTAAAATATCGGTGTTCGATACGCGCCGTCCTTCCTGGGGAAGCGGACAGGCTTTGCGGACGAGCTGTGCTACCGAAATGCTTATAAAAGAGGTCAAAAGCTTGAGCCCCTTTTATCTAACCAAAGCTTCTTTTTTCTTGTGAACCATGAAGTTGCAATTTGCTCTTCTTGCTGCCTTTGCTTTTCTATTTGCTGCTGTCTCTGCCGCAAGGTACCAGGCCGCTCTTTAGTTCCTGCTATCTTCTCGCTTCTACCCCCCGCCTTATTTTACCATCATCAAATTGCCTACAATTCAAAAGACTATCCGTGTTCGTTTCTGGCAAGTGGAAAGACCTCAAAACCTTACCAAAGCTTATCCCGGGCGTGTCTTTCAAGGTTATGTTGAAGTCGACGATCTTTCTGCTTTGAATGGAACATACGCAGGTCTGATCAATGACGATACAGAGGCGCTCTACATTCAAATCCAAGGTGATGACCAGCTACTCAAGTTTGTTGGTCAAAGTGCGACAGAGGTGCCAGCGAAGGACCTGAAGGCACGAGCAGATGTACAATCAGCGGACGATGACTATCGGTTCGGAGTGCAAACAAAGGCTAGTGACCGATTCTCATATTACCGATCGCATGTACACCGCTTGAATGATTACTATGAGTATGACTTGTATTAATACTTAAGTTACACCGAGACGCCAATTTATAAAAAAAAAAAGGGGAACTTGGTTCAAAAAATGCTTCAGTTCTTAACTGGTTTTCTACAATGTAATTAGATACTAAGACAAGATAAGAAAACAAATGTTGTTTTGCAGAATACAAGTTATAGTTATACTCAAATAAGAATTAAAACGGGGATGATGCTTACTAAAGATGCATCCACATTGTCAATGGATGATTGCTGTTTCATTTTTGGCCTGCCAAATGCCAAAATAGACTCGTTGTTACTCTGAGAAATACCTATGGGTGTTTATGTATCATTTAAATATTCTCTTGACACAGGTATTGGTTATCTATTCCCGATACCATGACAACAGCCCACAGTGGCAAACGACTTGAGGGGTGTTTATGCAACTTCATGATTTCATATTGCTTGGCAGACGTGAGGCATTCTTTAGATGAAGATTTGTGTTTGCATCTCAGTTTATATTGGTTGATAGCATGAAACGAGATGATGTTTCGTCTTCCAGTTGGGGTGAGTAGAGAGTGACAGAGAGACAGAGAGGTGATATCTTTTCTTCCGGTATGATGTCGAACTTTGAAGTTTGCAATCCCGAAGCGAGAAATCGGACCGTGCGCATCATTGAATTTACAGTCATGGAGGGCCATTGAGCTATGACAATAGGAATCACATAACCAAAAAAAAAAGTCATAGGTATTTTAGTTTGAAGACAAATGGTTCTGCGCATAGGATTTTTTCAACAATTGATACTAGAGAAGACGAGAAAACTTCGTTATTTTCCATAAAAAGTGAAAAATAGAAGGTTATGATGTTATTTTTAGAGGGCACGAATGCCAAGAAGTGTCATCATTGTCCAAATTTGGGAATCAATACGTTTAAAATTAGAGGAAGTAAGCGAAGATAAGATGAATGTTTGTGTTACAGAGACTGAACGAAGAGGAATGGCTACTGATCAGGTCGTCTAGAAAATGCCAAGCCCAACTTCTCGATAAGCATTTTGTACCTTGTCTTCTCCTTTTCTTCCTTAATCTCGATCCTTCACAATTTTACCAATACATTAAATCATCATGGTCCTGATTCCACGCTCAAGTTATTTTCTTCTACTCTTAATCTTTTGCTTATCTTCTGTTGACTGCAGTCAAATAGGTCCGGTGCGAAGAGGTAAGTAAAAACTCTGTACATATCGGTTGCCCATGGTTGAAATACGTACAATTAACGATCTGAAACATAGCTCCTCAAGGTATGCTATAGAACAAACCTGGCCCGAAATTACCGTTTTGCTCTTCATTTGCTGAACACCGAAATTTAGTGATAGGCGGTCAACAACAACAATCATCGTCTAGTTTCTCCGGCGCTGCATCCACTACTTTACAGGCATCATCACAGGCGCCACAACCCACATCAACATTGATATCGGGTTCTAATGCCGTCAGCCCTTCCGGGAACGCAACAGCACAGAATCCTTCTAGTCAGAATAGTAACAGCACAGTGACGGTCACTGGGCAGCCACAGAATGGCACAAATCCACTCGCGGGTTTACCTACTTCCGGCAGTTTCAATATCTCTGTTTATCCGGGCACTGCTACGTTCTTAACACCAACACCGAGCGGATCCGTGTCCCCTCTTTATCCAATTGCATCTTTCGCGAACGTGACCTTTGTTTGGAAGTTTGAGTCTCTCTCTGTACGACCGATCAACTTGACCTTGGCCGCCAAAGGCCCTAATTCTGTAAGTTATCCTATTGCTGCACTACAAGGCGACGCCACGAGTGCCGTTTGGCATTTGTCCAACGTCCCATCCGATGCACCCTTGATGGAAGGCTATTATCAAATCCAGCTGTATGATCAACGAGGCATCAGCGCAACCATCCAACCAGGCTGGTTAAGTCCAGTCACGATGTTAACCGTTGCTTTGTATAATACTGAAAGCTACACACCACTGACAGCATGTAAGATTGCCTAACCCCTTCTATTTTTTCTTCGTTGAACTTTATCTTTGACTGATCTATCTTTCATGGATTAACAGCTCCTTATTGCGCGCTATGTCTGAACGGTGCTGATTCGCTGTTTAGTGAAACTTTCCGATCGTTAGGGTTGGCGTTTGGTGTGGCATGTATTACCTCGTTGCTGTTTATCCGTGGTTTGCTTTCATGATTACATCTAAGAAATAGATAGAAGAATATAACATGTATAAAAGGAAGATAACAGGAACATTTGTATAAAATTTTAAAAGATGGGCTCTAGTCTATGATGTCCTTGGAAAAAAAAAGGAAAAGCTCTCTGTATAAAAAACCTCATAGGCGCACTTTTCGTGGTATATCTTTTTTTTCTTCGACCATGGATTGTGCAGTCGACCGACTATATCACAAGGACAAGGATGATGGTGCCTGGTGATTTGCTGATCTTCGGGACAATCACAGGTTTCCATATCAAATAGAAAAGTTCTAAGGAAGCAACATATTCGGCATTGGTTCTTTTTGGCTTTCCTTCGGCGGATGAACCACCTTGTGCGCAAGTTCAACTTGCTAAACTCTATGGCATGGAGGATCTTTTTCTTAGAGAGGGTCAGAATACTAGACTGTTGGCACCTTGCGCCCGTCTATGGGTCATCAACGATGTTTGCTTGAGAGCTCTCCTAGTGGGCAGTAACAAAACAGAGACATAGAGAGATGATGGAATCTATGTCTGTTGAGTATAATTAACATAAGCACGTGTGTACATTGGTACGAAGAACAGCATGCAATGTTGGATAATTTCGGATTATAACTGATGGAAAAAAGAAAAAGAGAGTTAAGCGGATTCTTCCCACGTCACCTTTTTAACGACCGAGTACAAAGAAAGAGAGAGAGAGAGAGAGAGAGAGAGAGAGAGAGAGAGAGAGAGAGAGAGAAATAGAGGATGCACCTGTCCCGGATCATCCATGGTGAAACCTTCTATAATAGAAATAGTTGCGTGACACTTACAAAACCAACTCGTTATGGTTTCGCCTCTCCTCTCTTTTCTTCCTGTTTCTCTTTGTTACGAGCTGGCAATGGAACCTAATACCTGTCTGTATTGCGAAAAGCAGCTTTTGGATGACGTACGTATATCTATTGCTCTGACTGGATTTATCCTGATCGATCTGATTAGAACACAAGCTTTTGTTCTATGGCCTGTCATGCAAATGAAGCAGCCAAGTCGATACGCTATGGTACTTCAGAGTTACCTAAATCATCGTCTTGTTCTTCATCATCTCAAGACACTATAGCTTTGTACGAATTATCTTACTATCGATGTCGATGTTTCTCTTATATTTCAAAGCAAATGAGTTCTTCTCGGCTTGAATCGGACAGAACCCGAACCCTACCTTTCTCTTTGACACCGCCATCCAACTATGCCTGTAAAAACAAAATGGGTTGTGTATTATGTTGCCCTTCGTCATCTACCTCTACGTCGTCCTCATCGTCGTCATTATCATCGTCATCCTTATCGACTTTCTCGTCCTTCTCCACTCGTTCAGAAACCGATTCCGATAGTATACATATCTCCTTTTTATAGTTGGGAAAGACCGTTTACTGTTTTGTCATCACCCGCCCGTTCTTTTCCCCATTTCGCTCCCTACAAAAACTGACTGGACCAAACTCTTTGTGAATGATGAACACCATTATAGTCACTCCTTATCCTCTCCTTTCTCTTGGACAGAAAACATACCCATGTTCACAAAACAAACTTGTACATAAAGAAGCCTATGCAAATGAGCTTCAAAGCTGCAGCCATAACCCAATATGCACAAGGCGACAGTGACGAAGCGAAAAAGAGCCCAATTAACTGCAACGATAATAACAATAAATGCATGTCATGGCAATTATGCAAATTAGATTGGTTCAGGTACCTTGGTTCCACAAGCATTGGTCTTGAATGCCTTTAACGCAGAATACTGTGTCATTGAAGCATTAAGCTTCTGTGTTGCTACTGTGCAACACAAGAATGTTCATTCATGGTCTCCGGACGATCACCCTTCTACAAGCACCAAGGTAGAATAAATGATCCTACTGTTCTATGTTTTTGGAAGTGATAAACAAACATAAATGAAGATGGCATAACACCAAGACTCAGTGCAGTATGCAAATGGTTCGGCAATTTTGGTTTCTTACTTTGCAAGTATATTCTCACACACAGATGTAGATGACTTGCTTCTCTTATTTTCCACACAAGATCTGGAATCTCCCTGGTGTTCCCGTTTTCCCGTTCGGGTGTCATGCAACTCGGTTGCGGGTCTCTTTCCTTGCTTCGATGCAAACAGCAAGATAATACATGAATAGGTGTACTTATCTTGGACAAGTTAAGTGAAACTAAGGGTGAAGCAAGTCAAGTATCACTAAGTTAAAAATTATTCAGGCCTGGTTTATCACAGAGAGGAATTCAGTTGGAAAAAAACAAACAAGTCTTGGATGGGTGATTTTGCGAGTCAGGTGAAAAGAGATGTTATGGGACCTTACAACAAAAGACAAGGTTTTAGCACAAACAAAAAAAACTTGCGGTAAATGGGCCTTGGGCCATGCATAAAGTCTAATCGCGCAAGAGCCTCTTAAAAACCTAAACCATAAAGAAAAAAAAGGTTATGCAGGAATGTAGTACGATTAGCATCACTTCCTGTACATCAATGAAGAAAAAAGAAAGAAAGGTTAGATGCAGTCAAAGGAAGAAAGCAGAATAAGTACCTGATATGTTCAGTTGTTTTTAGTCATTGCGTGACCATGCGGACAGAAAGGGTGGGAAAGCCGAAAGATTTTCTCTGGTTTTTGCCTTTACCAGCTCATACAGAGCTTGAAACAGGGTCGTTTTAGACCTAGTAAACACTCTTCCTATCGTTAGCTAAGGCGGAACTTATGCAAAAGGGAGGTTTAAGTTGATCCCCAATCTTCCCGTCCTTGGAACACAAAGCTTGCTAAGTCACAGGACATGATACTCGATGCATACCAAAGCCAGTATCTAGAATCTCTTGTAGTTGGAGCAAGCCATACAGAGGGAATATCTCAGCAATGTCAATGAAGCATACCTGAACATGAACGACTTTAAACGCTATCTATTGATTCCTGGTTAACTTTGGCACGCTAACTCTTTTCTTAAAGAAACATGTATAAGCCTTTTAGATTCTCTGAGTATTTTCGAAAAGCTTAAGGTCGCTGCAAAAGTATTTGACTAACTTGACTCTCAAAGCGGTAAAACTCCACTAAGCTTATATGCTAAGCAACCTACCGTTGCCAGGAGGTTGAGTCCATGACAACCAATGAGAGCTTCAGTTGCGCATAGCAGAAGCGCGAAGGCCACAACTGCTAAACCAGGCATCCATTCTATGCATCGGCTAACGTTCCGCACGCCATTTTTAGTATATTTGGTACGCGTGATACGCTTGCTGGATATCATAACGTTCGTCTACAATCATTCTCTGTTATTCTTGCAGCGCAAAACAAAGATATAGCATATCTTATCGAGGTTTGGCGGTCTATCTTGCGAACTGGTTCGCATCATAGGTTTCCACCCTCTGCGTTAAAGTATGAATGCAGTCACCCTGTGATTTCCCATGTGCTGGATGCGACGCCAAACGGTCAGCGGGAAATTTAGAAAATGCAGCTCTCTTTTCCCATATGGCATCGTCCTTCAGGACTTCAGTATGGGATCCCATACTCATTATAGCACAGGTACCGATGAACTCCTCTTCTTTGCCGAGAAAATGAAGTTTAATCGACCAACCCTTTTGTTTTTCTTTCCTTTTTTCTACTCTACCAGATCGTTTCGTTTCAATCGCTTTTTTACATTGTGCTAAGTCTTCTCTTACTGATCGCATTCGCTTTGGGTGGCACGGAATTTACACTTGATTCGATTCTGGGTGATGAAGGAATACGAACGGACACTGTATCAGGCTGGGCGTTGGGTTTCATCTGGTTGTTGAATGGTATCCTGAGCATCCCTTTGATCGTCTTCATCGTGCAACGAGCAAAACTGGTGCTAGATTTTGTCCTAACACTTCATGCCTTTCATTTCTTATTGGTATGGATGCACAACAAGCAATGCCCTACATCAGGAGCTTGGTGGATAGTGCAGATCGTCAATGTGATCGTTATGACTCTTGGCGGAGAATGGGCATCCATGCGGCTAGAGATGAAACCTATTTTGACCAGTATCAAGAAGAAACAAACACAGCAGTCTGGGCAGTCCTCTTCTTCCTCACAACAGCAACCATCATCATCATCAACCAACGCAGCTGAGGAAGAACAGGAGTGGGTGCATGTGAACCAGAACAAACGGAAACAGTCAGATGCAGCGAATCGTGGCAACGACGAAGATCAAGGAACGGAGGAAGAGGGTCCATTAACAACAGCGGTGGGAAAGGCCAAGATGGTATTAATCCAGAGTGCTCAACGAGCATCACAGCGGAGAGGGAAGAAGTACGAAGTCATCCCGATGAACGAGATGGAAGAAGGACGGGCATCCTGAAATAACACATATACATCACTTAACAAATATATATCTATCATGTGTACATATTATATGTAATGTGTAATTGGGCTTGGCTGCGCATGGGCAGCTGCAAGAAAATGATTCAGTTCCCACTTAGGCTACGGGTATTCAATAATATGTCACCTCAACCCTACTTGCAATGTGTCTCTCAGTCGTTTTAACTCAGGAGCGTATTGTTCTTTTCTTTTGTATATTCCGTGGGCAGAGATACCGTGATCTTCTCCCTTTAATTTTTTTTTTTCAATCGCACTATGTTCTTCTTGCGATTTATTCGTGGTCATGTTTGTTCTTGTTCTATCCACCGTAGCAAATGTTAATTTGATTTAGGAATAATATAAAAATATATTCTTTCCGTGAGCAAATTAACTCATGGCGTTCAACTATAATCCTTATTTGTGTTGACTCTATTTGACATCCTGCCACACAATCGACATGCCCCATTATTATCGTTTTGTTCTGAGCTCTTTACAAATGTCACAGATACGCAACTTATCTATGCTGCCAAAACCTGCAGTCTTTTGGTAAAGCCTTCAGTACCAAACTTGCAAGTTGCCACGAAGGCTGGATTGGTTTAATCAATGTCTGAACTTCCTTTGGTTTTCTATGCAATTGGATACACGAACAAAGTAATTACATATAATCAACAACGGTGATCAACCATATATGTATCCAAGAACTGTGGCTGCAACAATTAGAGCTATACCGGGAAGAATTAGTATTACGATGGTTAGAAGACAGCAGCACCACCGGTCGTCCCGAGAATAATCAAGATATAGCAATATGAGACTGAATGGATAGTTTGCTGTGATCCAGGCCAGCACAATCCATTTCGCAGGGGAGGGGTCGTGATATCCGGCCAGGATCCCGAACAGCAATGGCATGGCAATGTTGCCTGCATAGACACCGCGTTTCCACCATCCTTTAGGTTGATCTCGGAAACCGAGACTTGTGCTCCATTTCTTCATGATGCTATGATCTAATGCCATACGTGCCAGACTGACGTCGACGCCTGCCTTGCGTAGGACCAAGATAGACCACATCTTTTGCAAACAGTCTGCATTGCTTTGCTGCGATTCCACCAAAGAATGCGGCTTCTCGCAAGCCATGCAGATGTCTGCCGGTATTACTGATGGATCTGTGCCCTTTCCACTCGAGGTGCCTCCGGGTTTCTCACTTGAAGTCTCACTATTCGATCCTTCCGTATGGGATGGATCGCCAATGCTAAAGGCCACGAACTGAGATGGCAACACAAAGAGAGAGATGACTTGAAGGATTGACATGGACATGAAGACACTGAGGATGATTTTTGACCACCGGTCTCCCTTGCCACTCATGATTTCATAGGTGGAATACCCTGCTTGGACAAGAGTGACAATTTTCGCAATATAACTTCGGTCTTCTATTCCATAGGCTTCCTCTAGTTGACGGAGCAAATGCTTTGGCAGATATTCGATCATACTTGGGCTAATAGGGATTTGAAATTCTCGGCGAGAGCCTGGACCACACACAGCCATGTCTTTGCTGCAGAACCGGACATCTGTCCAGTGCTCATGTTCCAGCGGCGTGTCCGTTCCCAGAAAGACATTATGGTTCAGGATACAACTTCGGATTTTCTTTGCTTTCTCAGGACCCACATTCGCTAGTAAGTCTTGTAATACATTGGCATTGGATGCCGAAGACGAAGACGATGTATGTCTTGTCGCGACAGGATGTTCTTTTTCCTTTGCTCGTTCACTTTCGCTCTCTCCTTCCTCGGCTTGATGGGTTGCGTCTCTTTTAGGGTCATGGAGACCAAGGATCCGGTTTCCATACCAAACTTTGTAGATGGAGCCGCATGCTTCCTGAACGCCGCATAGCGGCCATGCAAGAGATGACAGTCGCTTGTAGAGCATAGGCAGCAGTAAAGTGCTTTGTTCTCGACGGACAGTGGCTACATGGGCTACATATGCCAGCAGTACCGTCTTCATGACATTGAACGCCATGGTCATATCCATCTTGATCTCTGATCCTGATAAGTTGTCTCCTAAAGAGAATGCGACGGCAAGACGAGCTTGTAACAGTGCCAGCAATAAGCATAGCCAATTTTGTGCCCCTTTCATTATACTGCTGAGTATCTAAATAACAATAAACAAACCAGGAACACGGATCCGGTAGAGCATCCAGTGAGCGCAATATAAAGTAGCGGCGGGATGAAGTAAAAAAAATGGTAATAACGGATGTTAAGCGTCAGCAATAGGTCTTATGATAAATAAAGGTTGGCCAACTGAACCATCTTGCATATGCATGCACCAGTAGAGTGGCTCGACCGTGATCCTCATTTCATGTTCGAGGTAAAATGAATATGCATATCCATGTGTAGGAGATGGTTACACTGTCATTTAAAAGCACGCTTTTCATTTACTTCATTACTGTTGTGCGGCTTATCATTGGTAAACCGAAAACGGTTTATTGCTTCAGGACTTTTACAGATCAGGATAAAAAAAAAGTCCATTTTTGTTTAGATAGTCATCTGCAAGCAAAAAAGCACATCCACTTGAACAACCAAGTTTAAACGCTGTTGATGCAAAGCAAGAACTTTTGATATTGTGTGTTAGAAAGCAGAATATGTTGTATAGCTCGTGTCCAATGCATCAAGTTTTTCTGCTCACTTCCACGAGAGTAGGAAATGAACAGGTACGGATGGCCTTGCCGCTGCTTCATTTATCGAACGATGGGATTGAACACATGACGGGATGCATCACAGCAGCTTGATGTAGAGTGCTATCCTATCCGCATCGGCTCCTGTTCGATTACTGCGCCGTTACACGGCTATATGCATGAATTCAATACTTTTTCTCTTTTTTTGGTTTTGTTAGAAGGCGTTCTGATTGTGATGCGTAGTGTCAGCAAGATAGAGAATGCATCAAGCGCCATGATCTGTGCAATGCCGCAAAAATTCTAGTCGACACTGTCCTCATCTTATTGTATGAAAAGTATTAAAAAATTGAAAAATCACATGCAAGCATTAGTGAATGGCTATTCGTCACCCCAGCTCCATACAAACCTGGTTAAGGAGATACAGTGCTTTTGGTTTCATTTTCATCCGTTCCCAAACCGCATCTACCTTTTGCATGCTTTACAGATGACTTGCCTAACAATGCTATATAGCAGATGCATGTTTAGCAAACAGTAAAAAAGTAAGTGTTTGTGGGAGCACATTGTGTTGGCCAACTGAAGCAATCCAGATGGTCGGTAAGGACCCTTATTCACGTGTCACCTAGGATAGCCAACTTATTTGTTCTTTTTTGTTCTTTTGTGTTCTTTGCGACATAACTTGGCAGCTGGATGCAAAGTGGCAGTAAGATAGACTCTGTCTATTTATGCAAGCTATAGTACTAGTCCAATTTTGGGATAGAAATCATGAAGTACGGAGTCGCAGACAACCAAATCCAGGAAATGACTTAAGTACGTCAAATAATGGCAACTCCAAATATAAGCTGCAGGATGATCTGGTCACCTACTCCTTGGCAGCAGAAGTGCAGGCTGACTTCGAAGTACATTGCTGACAATAGGGAAAATAAAGTTAAGCATTTCGGCAAGACATTCCCCGATACGTTTCACAGTTTACTGCCTAAAATTGTTTTTTGGGGAAAACAAAGTAATGCATACTAGTTATTACTGGAAACACATTAGACACACCAAGATGCCAGCAGCGGAAGATAATAGACTTTTGCCCACGGATAGCGCATACTGCTAATTGTTATCAAAGGGGGATCAAGAATGATCAAACATATATTCCATTTAAAGAATTGTCAACTAGGATTATTCCACGTAGTAATGCCCGTTATCCGGTATTTGTTTAATGTAACACACAATAACGAATGCTGGATAAGGAGACAATAGCTTTTGTGTTGAGTAGCTCGCTCGGGCAAAATCCTTGTCTTTTTAGGTATTTATCCGAATACGCATCTTTCATTCAATCAAGCTTCGTAGTATGCGTTCTGCTTGAAGAGGGATTTTGCCCGAATCAATTCTCTAACAGAAAGGCTGATATGATGAAAGACAATAGATAACTTAGCTTGCGATTCATGGCCATGTAAGCTGAAGTAGTCAGCGAGCGTCCATATAGTTTATGGTCTGCATTGATACTTTTTTGGTGAAAGAAGAAGAAGCACGATACATTGTTAATGTTTGAAATAGAGTGAAATTTTGATTGGACTCGCTTCAACTGCACAAGTACATCAAAAAAGCTTAACTGAGAATACAGCGTATGATTTAGTAAGCATTGTCAACGGTCCAAGCTGATAGTGTCAAGATATATTCTTGTCTGCTTGGTCGTGCTAAAGCCTGAGTACTTGAAACAATGTTTATAACTGTCGCCCCAAAGTCAATTCTATGCTGGCGGTACTTCTGACACCATAGTTGCTATTTTAATCCTTCTGCTATGACGCTCCCTTGTAGTCACAACCCACAAGTCTTCATACTGGGCCTACCTACAGATGGTAACGGAAAGATCACTGATGATTTTGCGTAATAGTGTTAGTCGTGGACATCCACACTTTTCAAGCGGCCTTATATCACTGTGGGAATAAAGAGTCTTCTAGGGCGTGTGAGTCGTATAAATCGTCTACAGGGCGTACAGACATTGCGTAGTTCGTGCAATCTGAAACCACACAGTGCTCACAAAAATCGCATTGGGTATAAATACAGCTTTATTGTGATGCGAGCAACATTTCTATCCCGTAGTTTAGTTCAATGCAGAGTACCATGGAACACCTCGCTTTCTCCACTAGAACGCTATTTGCGAACAAAAGAAAGGAGGCATAGCGTATTTGGGGTACCAGTATTCAATCATGGTTTAAAGTGTTGATTATACTTTCAATTTGCACGTAATTATGGATATTCAGTTTGTCCTTCAAAGTAGTACTACATGTTCTATGTGGACTTTGTCTCAGTTGAATAGAATTGTTGCGCTGCCTTGGCTGGATACCAATTCCACACTGTCAGGTAGGGCTTTTCTGCTAAATGTTAAAGAAAAGAAATGGAAATTAGCTAGTAGCCTATAAAAATGTGCCTGCCGAGTTTGGATGTTGCTCCGCTTTCCTTTGAAAATGATAATGTGGGTATATGGAAGTTGAAGATGCTTCATTGGATATAGATTATGTTACCTCGTTGACGTTGACAGGTTTGAGGATAATGAACCAAATGAATGCGTCGGATTGCCTCATTCATATGCAGCTGTTTTGGGCAAAGGCTGGAGGGAAAGTAATTAGTCATGTGAATGATGCCTTTGTGCATATATCCACACTTCTGCCTCATATGCATACCCACGTAACACAGTATAGTTTTCAATACTAGTTTACTGCGATATAACATTATACAATGCGGTGAAACAATGCTAGATCCGAATGTCGATGAGAACTTTTGTAAGACATTGCCCATCGATCATCCTATAGCCAACCATGCGCTTGACAATGTTGGCGATCAAATCCACTATGTGATGTCATCTGTAAACCACAAGCAGAAACGTATTATATCTCTTTTTCATTTATAAACTACTATATACCAGTATCAATGAAAGGTTACGGCAATTCCCGCTAACGACGCCAAAAGAACGGTGTCTTAGGTCTATTCTCTCTTCATGTATGTGGATATCGACAATGTCCATATCACTGCTACTAATCTCTGTGTTTCATTCAAACGGTGGTAATATTTAAAAAGAACAAGCTTCGGTTGTCCGAGACAAGCTATAATTACAGGCTACTTTGGCCTGTCTTGGACGCCACTTTGGATGCGGTTTCTATTACGGTCAACCTTTCTTAATTTCAAGGCTTCTGTTCCTTTAGCGAGGTTGAAGTTAGAGAGGGTTGGAAGTTAACGGGAGTGTTATCCGACAGACAAGCATGCTTTACCACTTTACCTTCGTTCTTGTAAATCACTTGAACTTATCCAAGTATTGAAATTATTTGGAGTGAAATTAAAGAGGGTTGACAGTACATGAGAAACACGGTTTTTTCCAGAGAGCCTATTACCGCATCACGCCAAGCAAAGACTTTTGGCATTTCCTGCATTGCATTCTTTACCCGTTTGGGAGAAAAAGTAACATGCAGTTCTGCATTCCTTGTTCGAACATAAACGAGATCTGTCACCAAGGTCAAGCGTTCAAAGTAACACTTGCGGTCGGTGCGTCAAGACAACAAAGATACATGGCTGCTTTGCGTTAGTTGTGCAAGTCATTCAGGATCGCAAGTGCATTATGATACATTTTGACTTTGTCCCTCTGCAATTTCTTCATGTCGTATTTACCAACACCCCCCCCTTTCCCGGACAAATTCAACAAGCATTACGATTACTTTCTGGCTGTCCATTGCGCTCATCACGCCGTCCCACTTGTGCCGTTTGGTACCTTTGGCGTCAATTTCAATCCTAGCAGGAGACTGAGTAGGCATATGAAGTATCTCAATTGTGAGTTTATCATTCGAACTTTACAAGCTCATTAAATCTCAGAAAGAGGGAGGAAATAACCAAGACCAGGCCGTCAAATGCGCTTGTTCTTTTGCCACATTTCATTGCGATTGGGTTCAATGATGAGCTCATCAGGTTAATCCTATCACCATAGGAAATCGGGAATCGTGAGGAAACCGGAGGAAGCCTGAGGAAACAAATTTGGGTCTAGGAAACTCCAGGAAACGTGAGGAAACAATTTGGCTCTCAGGAAACGTAAGGATACCTGAGGAAGCGCCAGGATACATTATGACAAAAAGAAGCTTAATGTAGCAACTTCTTTAACAAACGCTTTGAGACACTTAAGCTTGCCTTATATATCATATTCCTTTCTGTTTGTGAGAAATCTATAACTGTATCTTCAATGTGTCGAAGGAACCCTGAGGAACCCTGAGGAAACCCTAGGAAACTAAAAATCTAATACAGGAACCGCCAGGATACCTGAGGATACTCTAGGAATCATTACGCAAATTTTTGAAACGTATCTTCAGACTCCTTTAAAAAAATTTCAGAGTTTCCAGAACATTACTGCGCCATTATATGAGTTTTCATAACGCTGCTGCGCCATTGTAATGCGTATAAAACGGGAAAATTCTTTTTCGTAGGGTAATTGTTTACTTTCTGCTAAAAGTTCGAATGGGCAACAAACGTAGACGAACCAATGCTCCAATTTATTATTGCCCTTGCTGCAAAAAGCACTTAAATAAGGTCTCAGATCCGGAACGACAACATTTACTGGAATGCGAGTCCACAGCAGCTGAAAAGACACTCTCAAAACTTATGCTCGAGGAAGACGCTCTTTTCAATCGCCAATTGCAAAGTAGCACCGGATACGCCGGAGAAAACGTCAGTGAAGAACGGCAGCAGCGTGCCGTCACTGGACAGGTCTGATGAAGAAAAACTATGATTATCGCATACTAACGTTACCTTGCCGTCATAACTAACAGTCGCCGCAAATTGCAGAATCTGTGCAGCATGAATAAGATTTCAGCGAAGATATCCCTGAAGATGGACGGGATCTGCCCGAGAGTAGCAGTGAAATCCAAGAGGAATGCTACGAAAGCTATGTGGAAGAGGATTGGGGTTCTTATGACAGCGATCATGAAGACACATCCATTGAGACAATCGCAGGGTTGCCTGTCAACATGGAAATGCAGCAAGATCCTAATCTACCAGACCCAACAAAGCAAAGCGATGGA
This sequence comes from Apophysomyces variabilis, assembly GCA_002749535.1. Taxonomy (NCBI): domain Eukaryota; kingdom Fungi; phylum Mucoromycota; class Mucoromycetes; order Mucorales; family Mucoraceae; genus Apophysomyces; species Apophysomyces variabilis. Next base: position 182,756 of record MZZL01000065.1, on the reverse strand, counting down.
CAAACTACACAGCCAATCCAAGAGATATTTGACACTGTTGATCCTGGCAAGCCCAATCTAGCCACTATCTTTAGCCTGAAGCTGTTCCAGCTGGCTAAAGAAAACAACGCTTCTAGAGAGTACTACGACGAACAGGTCAAGCTTATCAATGAATGGAATGATCGTCACCAGCTACCCCGACTTCTATCCCATTATCGCGCCTCCAAAGAGTTCTCCAAAAGGTATCCTGTGGATCTGACGTCCTATGATGTTTGCAGAAACGGCTGCAAGATGTTCGCAGACGATGATCGAGAGACAACATGCTGCCATTGTAGCAGTGACCGTTACATCGAAACGGATGGTGTGCAGGTAGGCTGGTAACATATTCATACCTCAACGAGCGTTGTAACAATGAAAAGAAACCGCATTCTATCGTCAAGCAACTTTCCCTTTCCAGGCAGTTGGCATTGATGGTGTTAGACGACGATACTCGCGAAGATCTCAAATATCGTAGCAAAAGACCACGAAATCCAGAGGGTGTCTACGAGGATGTTTTCGATGGTAGCGCTTATAAGATGTTGGTGCAAGATCACTTTCCTGGAGATTTGGATATCACCTTGGGTTTGTTCATCGATGGATTCCAGCCTCACGTACGCAGTACTACGTCAATGACCATTGTGCATGTGGTTATCATGAACCTGCATCCAAAACTACGTTATGAGAAGCAGAATATGGTACAAGTCTGCATTGTTCCCGGCTACAAGAAAAAGAAGCAAGACCTATTTAGCTTCCTAGCACCGACAATCTCTCAGTTGAAACGAATGCAAACGACTGGGCTGTATGTGAAAAAAGGCGACCAGCAATACCAAGTAAAGGTTCATCTCTTGTTTGCGACGGGAGATATACCTGGTATTGCAAAGCTTATGCACCATAGAGGCCATACGCACGAGTACGGTTGCCGGATTTGCGTCATCGCGGGCACACGACGTTCAGTAGTCGAGGGACATCAGAATGATCTGGGGTGCTACTGCTTTGTCCCACGAACCAGTCTTTTCCAGTATAGAACGAAAGAGTCTTTGGTGAATGGTGATATTTGCAAAGGGATCTCTGAGAGGTCAGAATTCGCTGGGTTACTCACGTTCAACGATGTCTTCTTTTTTGGTATGGACGAAATGCACCTGATAGGCCACGGTGTTGGCAAACAGCTTTGGAGTTTGATGTCAGGAAAATATGGAACAAACCATCCGCTGTACCTGGACAGTCCAACCAGAAAGAAGATAGGACAACAAATCGTACATCTTCGTGATTGGATTCCTCCTACTTTCAACAGCAGCTGGAAGGATATTGAAGTGAACTCGGGACACTTCAAAGCTGTTGAATGGATCGAATTTTTGCTGTACATTGTGCCAACTGTCGTGCTAGATAACATTCAAGATCGTCAAGCGAAAGCCGCCATACTCAGTCTTGTCAAGGCCTGCAAACTTACACAGCAATGGGAATTGAGGAGCGGAGACCTACTTGCGATTGCTGCAGGTGTGAATTCATGGCATGCCTATCTTCTAGGGCAAGTGAAAAAAGCTGCTATCAGCACCACGGTGTTCAACATCACCCAGCACTACTTGACACACATGGCTGCTGCAATCAAATGCCTGGGACCCTTGCGTGGAATAAGTGCACGTCCAATGGAAAGAGTAATAGGCGAATACTCTTCAAGGATCAAATCACATGTTAAACCAAGTGAGAATGCTGCAAATGTCATGCACGTCTTAGCAGCTTCGCGGCATTTTAAGCGTGTCTATGACGAAGATGACCTGCAGATCTGTGTTCCTACAGAGAGCCGACGAAAGGCTGAAGTGCTAACCGATAACAGCAATGATCCTGACGCACCTGAGTTATGGGGCCCTTTTACACGCAATGTTGCTATTGGCACTGTGAGCGGCACTGATTTACAACATCTATTGCGCCGATTCTGGTCAATTTATGACAAAGGCAAAGGTGAAATCAACTCGCGTATTACCACAGCAGCACGTCTTTGGACCGCGCACGGAGAAGTCATGGGTTGTCACGTTTCACTTCTTAGAGCAGGCGCCAAAAGGACGTATATGGTGAAGATGGAGATTGATGTCGACCGCAATCTGTGGAACCGTCGCATAAAGAGACAGCCACGCGTTTACTTCGGCGAAGCGTTATTATATTTCCAACATGAGCAAGAACAGCAAGTTGAGCTTCTCGCTTTGGTGAGAATATTCAAAGTCGACCTTACAGGTGACAGACGCCCGTACATCCAACCAACAGCCGAACATCAACTTTGCGTCATACGAGCTGGTGACATTGTGTGTATGACAGGATGGATCCGAGCAGCATCTGGCAGAACATACATTATTTGGCCAAAAATGCGTCCATGCAAAGAAGTAGTATTGGGACTGTTAGCAAATTTAGATAACTAAGTCGTATCATATGGCCATAAAAACTGTTTAAACGCCCGCTTTTATTTGTACATCAGCCTCGTGAAAAAATTTTTATTTACCTTTCTATTCTCTCGTAAATAAAGTGATGGCTAACAATCCGGATTTCAGTAACCAAATCCCACAAATTCTTTCTATGACATTGGACATATGTCGCGAAGTCAAGGAATTGAGGCAAGCTGTCCAGGAGCTGAAGACCGAAATTGCTGACCTGAAGGTACCAGTATCCTGAAACATAAACAATAAAATAACGTCTCTTCTGACTTAGCGAAATGTGGTCTCCTTGGCACCAGTTGCCGCCCAAAGTCTGCTTCCCGGTGTCGATGCTCCTACTAGCAACGATAATCGTACCATCGATCAGCCGCTGGAAGAGGATCCGGCGAATTCTCGTTATGGCAAGACCAAGCAGTTGACCGCGGAACTTATACAATGGCTAGTGAACAAGGTGAAAGGTGATGACGCTTCAATCGATCTTGACACTGCGAAGAACTTGTTGAAGCATGCAAACATCATAGCAAAGGTAACTGTAGCTGTTTTAGCAGGTAAGATGAAGAAACCTACCACATGGGCCCGCGTTCCCATGGAAATGAGGATGACTGGATACACATATCTTGAGGAGAAACTTGTCCCTGCTGGCATTCCACTGGATAGATGCATCGGATACTGGTGTGCCAGGCTTATGCTATGCAAAGCTTGGGAAACGCCCGAGAAAGAGTCGTTTGCCACCAACGGATCCCAGCAGTCTACTGCCGATGAGACTCCAGTAGAAGTTGGTTCTGATGAACCGCGCGATGCCAGCAGGGCAGTTGAGGTTTTAGATCATTCACTGGCGCAGCACTCGTCAGGTAAGCCTGATATGTCTTCCTTACTTTGTTGTACTCATGTGCATCGAAAGATTGCTTGTCAAATCCGCCTGTAGTATTTAATCTGCCAGCACCAGAGATACCAACCAGTCTGCCGGCTACTGCACCAAGTAACCGTAGGCAAATGAGGGGTCGAGGCAGGTCCTCTAAACGACAAAGAACGTAGTCGAAACGGAGGACTTTAGGCAAAAAGCGTTGAACATAATAAAAGACCAACATTGATATGTGTTTCTAAAGCATGTTTTAATGTAACGGAAAACGTTGAATAGCTATTGAATAAATATTGCAGTATAAAATGTATTCAAATGCATCCTAAAATGGATAGCTAAGGATATTGAATGGATACGCGAGGATACGTGAGGATACGTGAGGATACATGAGGATACCTAAGGATATTGAATGGATACGTGAGGATACGTGAGGATACCGCAGGAAGCTAAATATCCGGAAACCCCAGGAAACCTGAGGAAACTAGGAAACCTGAGGAAACGTTTAAGCTTATGAACAGGTTTCCTCAGGTTTCCGATTCCTCAGGTTTCCTGGCGTTTCCTGGCGTTTCCTTTTTCCTATGGTGCTATATATATGTCTATAATCAATCGATAAGTCTTGTCATCTAAGTTGGACATACCATCGACCCGCAATAACCTCCACAGCGTGAAGGTTATAGTGAATCATTGGTCTGTATGTACTTGGTGGGATGATGGGCGTCCGAACGATTTCCAACAAGTCACGGAAATCGACATTATCTGCTGACAGCGCATCGAATAGTTTTGTGCAAGCGGCCTCTGCGTTCCAAGCAAGGTCTGTAGGTTCCGGAAGTTTTTGAAAACTTTTTTCGCATAATGATTTCTTGTACAGTTCAAAGATATCTTGCAGGCTTTTTTTGAAACAAGAATAAAATTCAATTTTTTTTTAACAGCGTTGTTCTCAGATGTTGCCCTGTTCTTCAAGCTTCGATGCCTCCACGCTCTACTTTCTCAATGGAGTATGTTTTCTATATGAACCTCTCGTTCTAGCTTTGGTCAACTGTTCATGCTCTTCTTATATGCGTGGTCTGTTTGGAAAGGGAACAATGCCTGTTAAGCGCTTCTCTCCGGCATACTCAGCAGATGATCTAGCATATGTCAATGGGCGCATATGCACAAAGGCATTATTCACATGACTACTACTTTTCCCGCCAGTCTTCGTCCAAAATAGCTGCACATGAATGAGGCAATCCGACGCATTCATTTGGTTCATTATCCTCCAACATGTCAACCTCAAACGAGATATAATTGCCGCAACTTTTCGTTTGCCAAATCCTGCGGTCATTGCGGAATGCCGAGCCGAGGAAAACTGCTACCGGTCACACCGTGAGTCACGAAAAGTCACTTTTTTGTCAAGTTGACAAAAGAAAAAAAAAAGGGCCGTTTCTATAAGGAGCGAAAGCTGTATCGGAAAGAGAACCCTTTTCACAGTTATATAATATACCATGACCGATCGCAAACTAGAACTTGCACAACTCATTGAAGCTCAGGGAAACAAAGTGCGCCAATTGAAAGCTGAAAAGGCTGAAAGGGCTACCATCGATGCTGAGGTGGAAATCTTGAAGTCCCTGAAGCAAGAATTGGCAGCTTTGGAAGGAAATACCGGCAAGGGCAAGGTTGCTAAGAATTCCTTTACACTCAAGACACCAAAGGTAATTGAGCGGATAGTTATAAAGGGAAAAAGAAGGAATCTTTTTTTTTTTTTTCTGACCACTCGCAATTGGTTGCTACAGGGTACCAAAGATTATAATGACAAGGAAATGGCCATCCGTGAAAAGGTCTTCTCTACCATTACAAAAGTGTTTAAGAAACACGGTGCAGTAACTATTGATACGCCTGTTTTTGAGCTCAAGGTATGTATACAGTATAACCGATAACGGGTAGAAGGAAGAGAGAGAGAAGGGACTTTGGGGCTGAGACGTTTTATTGTAGGAAATTCTTTCTGGCAAGTATGGTGAGGACAGCAAATTGATTTACGACTTGGCCGACCAAGGTGGTGAAGAATGCTCCCTTCGTTACGATTTGACTGTACGTTGAAAACATTGGCTACACTGACGTAACTTTTTGCTCAAACTGTTTTTTTTTGGCCACACTTTTGTAGGTACCTTTTGCCAGATTCCTCGCTATGAATGGTAAAGAGTACCAAAACATTAAGCGATACCACATTGCCAAGGTCTACCGTCGTGATCAACCAGCCATGACCAAAGGACGTATGCGTGAATTCTATCAATGTGATTTCGATATTGCGGGTACCTACGACGCTATGATTCCCGATTCCGAATGTTTGAAGATTCTGTGCGAAGCCTTGACAGCACTGGATGTTGGCAAGTTCACCGTGAAGATTAATCACAGAAAGATTTTGGATGGTATCTTCCAGGTCTGTGGCGTTCCGGAAGCCAGCATTCGTCCTATTTCGTCTGCGGTCGATAAATTAGACAAGTTGCCATGGGAAGATGTGAGGAAGGAGATGACAGAGGAGAAGGGTCTCGCACCTGAAGTGGCCGATAAGATTGGTGAATATGTCAAACTGAAGGGCGGTCGCGATCTTTTGCAACAGTTGCTCAAGGATGAAGTGTTGACAAAGAATCAGAGCGCATTAGAAGGTTTGAAGGATATGGAAATCCTCTTTGNCTTTTTTTTTTTTTTCTGACCACTCGCAATTGGTTGCTACAGGGTACCAAAGATTATAATGACAAGGAAATGGCCATCCGTGAAAAGGTCTTCTCTACCATTACAAAAGTGTTTAAGAAACACGGTGCAGTAACTATTGATACGCCTGTTTTTGAGCTCAAGGTATGTATACAGTATAACCGATAACGGGTAGAAGGAAGAGAGAGAGAAGGGACTTTGGGGCTGAGACGTTTTATTGTAGGAAATTCTTTCTGGCAAGTATGGTGAGGACAGCAAATTGATTTACGACTTGGCCGACCAAGGTGGTGAAGAATGCTCCCTTCGTTACGATTTGACTGTACGTTGAAAACATTGGCTACACTGACGTAACTTTTTGCTCAAACTGTTTTTTTTTGGCCACACTTTTGTAGGTACCTTTTGCCAGATTCCTCGCTATGAATGGTAAAGAGTACCAAAACATTAAGCGATACCACATTGCCAAGGTCTACCGTCGTGATCAACCAGCCATGACCAAAGGACGTATGCGTGAATTCTATCAATGTGATTTCGATATTGCGGGTACCTACGACGCTATGATTCCCGATTCCGAATGTTTGAAGATTCTGTGCGAAGCCTTGACAGCACTGGATGTTGGCAAGTTCACCGTGAAGATTAATCACAGAAAGATTTTGGATGGTATCTTCCAGGTCTGTGGCGTTCCGGAAGCCAGCATTCGTCCTATTTCGTCTGCGGTCGATAAATTAGACAAGTTGCCATGGGAAGATGTGAGGAAGGAGATGACAGAGGAGAAGGGTCTCGCACCTGAAGTGGCCGATAAGATTGGTGAATATGTCAAACTGAAGGGCGGTCGCGATCTTTTGCAACAGTTGCTCAAGGATGAAGTGTTGACAAAGAATCAGAGCGCATTAGAAGGTTTGAAGGATATGGAAATCCTCTTTGATTATTTGGAAGTCTTTGATGTAATGAACAAGGTAACAGAGGAGAAAAAAAAATACTAGGTCCAGTGAGGATGATGGTATTTAACGAAAAATTGTTCTTTTTTTTTTCAAGATGTCTTTCGATCTCAGTTTAGCCAGAGGTCTTGATTACTACACTGGTGTCATTTATGAAGCTGTTACTGAGAAGTCGGCCCCTCCTAGTAAGTTGTTTTGTTTGACAGATAGAACATGTTTGGTTACACGGGATTCTGACTGGCTGTTTGCGATTAGAACTTGCTGATGGTGTGACGCCTAAGAAGAAGGCAGACAGTGATGAATTGGATGAATCCACTGTGGGTGTTGGATCAATTGCTGCTGGTGGCCGTTATGACAATTTGGTGGGGATGTTCTCTGGTCGTAACAAGAAGGGCGAACCTAATCTCAAGATTCCTTGCGTTGGTGTTTCTATTGGTGTTGAACGTGTTTTCTCTATCTTGTTGGCTAAGCAAAAGGCGGAAGAAATCAAGGCCAACGAGACGCAGGTGTATGTGATTGCTGTGGGTGACGGTCTTTTGAAGGAGCGCATGCAAATTGCCAATGAACTTTGGGCGGCCGATATCAAGGCAGCGTTTATGTTCAAGAATAAGCCCAAGTTAGATAAGCAATGGGCTGCTTGTGAAAAGGAGCAGATTCCATTTGCTGTGATTATTGGACGGGATGAATTAGACAAGGGTGAGATCCGAGTCAAGGATATGCGGTCCAAGGATGCATCACAAGGCGGTGGAGTGACCATTAAGCGTGACAATATGGTAGAGGAACTTAGATCAAGATTGGCTGGTCTGTAAATAGTTGTTTAGCGCAGTAACACGGTACACAAAACTGTACACAAAAGCAAAAAAAAAAATTCACCCATGCCATGCGCATTGGACGTAGAAGCCCGATTTCTGAATTCTGCATTTCAATATCCGATCGTGGTGAAATGCCGCTATGCTTATATTTTCGCAGAACGAGAGAAAAAAAAATTATTTTGTTTCTCTTTTTCTTTTCTTCCTTTCTTTTGTCTCAACTTTGTCTCTGCTTTTCTTGTTTTCTTTTTATTTTACTTGGTATACTAAATCAACAATATGGCGACTGAATCCGACACACCGATGCATCCTCTTACTACAGAAGAACCACTTCGTAATCCTGAATTGGAGCAGGATGTGGCTGAATTGAATCGTATAAGTAAAACAGACCAACAGATAGACGAGGCGATTATCCTGGATAAGCTTGATCCAAATAAGATCCCATCAGAAGATACCCCAGATGGTTTGGAGGGAGAGGAGGACGAGGACGATAGAGACTGGGACGAGGAGTTATGGAGGACCACCGAGGCGAACCGACATATTCCCTACGATGAACCTTTAACCCTTGCACGTACCAAATCTCGGAGTCAAAGTATTTCTGTCCAACGAACCCTTCTTGTTTTCAGTGAACATCCCACCGTTGTCAAAAAGTCGGATCGGATTATTGTTACCCAAATCTATGGTGCAGGTCCAGAGGGGGAACGTATGGAACAGACACGGAAACGACGATCGTATCTTGTTGCTTGCGATTTTAGTGAAGAGAGTTTCTATTCGATGGAATGGGCGATGGGCACGATGATGCGAGATGGGGATGAATTACACGTGGTGGCCGTGATCAATCGGGAAGATAATCCAGAAGCCGTCAAAGCGTCGAAATTATCGAGATCAAAAGAGGTAAAAAATACAACAACAAATAGCCGAATAGCTCAGGATAGAGATGCTAAAATCGTGTTTAATTCTTTTCTCCGGTAAAACAATCAATTTTTTTTAGTTAAAAGCAGCATCCAAAGCAGTAACAGATGAAGCAATGAAGACATTGGGTCAAATGTTATTGTTCGATATCAAGTTGGTTACCTATGCGATTGCAGGTCGTGTCAAAGATGTGTTGGCTACACTGGTAAGCGCCAAGATAAGAAACAACGATAAAAGCGGGACAAGAAAAAGAGGGTGACTCATATTGGTTTGATTCTTTTTTGCTATCTTTGTATATATAAAAAAATTTAGATACAGGAATTACCATTAACGATGGTTGTTTGTGGCAGTCGGGGGCGAGGCACGATGAAAGGGTAAACATTATCGCATATATAACATGTCCGGCGGTACTGATCGGGAACGATTGTGTGATAGTCTGCTAATCGGTTCAATCTCCACATTTTTGGTACACCAATCATCCGTACCCGTGTCCGTTATTCGATTACCACAGAAAACGAAAAAGAAGACACATAAAAAAGTAAAAGAAGCAACCCCACTAAGTGAAAGTAAGCCAAACTTTTCTTTGTTTTTATTGGGTTATAGCTGTAGTTGTTCCTAATCAATATGGGTTTCTTTTCTTTATTTTTTCTTTTTTAGGTGTAAAATCCGGTCAGTTAGCTGTAGATGAATTGAGCAAAAAGGTGTGATTTTTCTTTCGGCGGTTGTAAAACGAAAAAAGAAGGGAAAAAGCTGGATAATCCTCATCATGCAAACATTTTCGCGTCATCATCGATTGGAAGATCAATATCTTCATCAAACGGCATGGCGGCGATCTGAACTCCATTGGCCGTGTGGGTCATGTACTATACATACAGGAAAAACAAAAAAACAAAAGCCATGTGAATAAACTACATCTATCATATTTTTCTTTATTTTTTTTGTTACCTTGGCTTGGAATTCTTTAGTGAGTCCTTCTTTCCTATCCATTTCGGCCACTTGTTTATTCACCCTGGCAGCATGAAAAATGCGCTCTTCCAAGTTGCTTAGTTCCATAGGTACATCGGCCTCATCTGAATCATGGAAATTGACCATCTTGATACGCTCATTTTCCACTAACGCATATGAAATATTGGCCGAGATTTGATTCCTTGCAATCTAAGGATAACACCGTGTCACCAAAAACACAATGAGCCATTTTTTTTTGGCTTCACTATCTTATTCAAACTCCTTCTTTATCGCTTACCATATCAACAAGGATCGCTTCGACCTTGGTCTCGGTTGTAGTATCAGTATAACCTAGCTTACTTGCTAAATCACGGAGGCTCACGGTAATATACACATTCGTGAACTCTCTTATTTTCTTCCGACGAAGTGCTTCTACGCATTGTTTCACCAATCCGATATGACCATCCTAAAAGTTTAGGTTTTTTTTAGTCTTTCACTCAGTACAACAATAAGGTTTCCCCTTGCCGATCTGGACAACATTTACCGATTCCCAAACACCCCTGTGTTTGTTAACCACTTTTTCGAGTTGTACAACGTCCGATTTGTCGAATGCTTTGATAATTTCCAGATACCGCCCACATCGCTGCTGAAATGCTTTAACAACCGCAGACGCTGTATATTTCGGTAACGCCCGTACCTATAACAAACAAACCGCGATGGAATCATTCTAACTTTACTTTTTCTGTGCACCATAGGAAATTGACAGATAAACTTACACTGCCATCCTGGATCGAGCAGACCAAGATATATTTTTTGTATGCTTCTAGTTGTATTGCGCTAACGACATTGGCAGGAGCAGAGATCACCTTTTAAGGAAGAGAAAAGGTTCATTGGCTACTATACATATCAAGGGATGCGGGGATTACTTACCAGGCTTAGAAAGTAAATAGCACGTTCAAAGTCCTTGTTGCCGATATAAATCATTGCACCATAGTAATGATACTCCAGAAAACTCTCAATGGATATATCGTAACTCTAAAACATGTATCCATCTTAACGCCAGCCGACGCGAACAGAAAAACGCCCATTGGTACAGCTTCCATTACTTACTGCAGGTTGAAGATTTTCAATATCGTGTTTTAGCAGGGAAAGAGGATACTTGTACATCTTGGCTAAGAGACAAGCCTAAGCGCCATTCAATGATCAGCATCAATACAGGGTCGTGTTTGACGTATCTCTCTTTTTTCTATGCTGTACCTTGATCAATGGTGCATGTAAAGAAGTCAATATATTTGGATTAGGAGCAAATCGGCAGATAGCTTCTGTCAATGGTCGAATGGGAATCATTGGCTATAGAAAACAATAAAAAAAAAGAAACAGGACGCGTTAATGGTACGTCATTCTCGGCTGCTTTCGCTAGTAGACTAATAATGGATGAAACAAGGACAAGGAAATCCACTTGCATTTTTTAATTGCTGCGCCAGTACTTCCAGAGCCTTTGCAACATAGGTAACTACAATAAAAGTATATACGCAAACAAAAGAAGTTGATTGGTTGGATCAATGCTTTTCTGCTCTCGCCTTCTCCTACTTCAAGCATATTCTTTTTCTGTGCTTACATCGTGCGGGTGCAAGTCGTACTTGCGCAGGGTCAAAGACATGAATAAAGTGGCTTAACAGTTGCAGCAGTTGCTGGCTCGTTTGGACGTCCGCTGCTATACAACGTGCCGTTCTATACAGAGATAAACAAGCAGGAAGAAGAAAGAAACGTACGTCTGTAGGTAAGAAAGCACTTCGGCGAAACATAGAGAAAGATATATATGGATTATTTTCTTACATAAAGTATAGGTAGCCCAGACTGTGCAGGGCAGGGTCGAAAATGGTCAAAGGGTCCAGTTGTTCTGAGGTATAGGATTGCAGTTTTGCATCGGAAAGGTTTTTCAATCGATATAAAAGACGTTCCAACTGGTCGACATTGGAACCCGCAGACACAATCAGAGCAATAACTTCATCAATGCCCTGCGATGCTTTCTCTATATCGCCTGTCTGCATAGCCGGTTTGCCGTTGTTGTAGTTATCCTGACGTTGAGGTAAGGGTTTCGTGTGTACTGCGTGTTCCCCAGTTGGCGAAACGACTTGCTTCCAAGCTCCGGTTCGATTTCAGCAGAACCAAGTCCACCTGATCATTCGTCCGGGCCGGATGAACCCCCCTTAAAGATAACCGATGGCACATCGACTATACAAAGGTTTGCTAGAAAGTAATAGATGTTCTTCTATCACGCTTTATTCTATGAACCAACACGCCTTATTGATGGTACTATATTTCTTAAGGAATGCATTAAAACTGATCGCTGGATAGACGCTTCTTTCTGCTCCTCTTCAGACCAGAGATGGGTCCTTTAGACGCATTGACCAGCTTTAGCTTCTTTTTCGAAAAAAGATTGTGCCTAGTTTATCCTCTGATCTGATGATCCACTTTCATGTGTAGAAGATCCAAGTTGTTCAAATGTCCGAAAATTCCAGTTATTCAAATACAGTAGCAATGATGGCGTCCATGTGCGCAATAATTAGCTTTAATGAACTGGATTACTTTCTTTGAGGAGCCGATTTATTGATCAGATTGACATGTTGAATGCAGCAGTTCATAATGTTTTTGTTAGGCAATTCCGAGATTTTGTAGTTTTCGAGCTCGCTTCATTAATGTTTGTGCTCAAGGCCTTAGACAAGACTTTTGCCATTGTTCAATAGAGAAATCACATTAGTCAAGCAGCATAGAAGGCTTGATTGGTAATCAGAGAGGTTAGACAGTTAAAATGCTAAAGTTTTCGGATCATCCATGACGTACTGCGAAGAGATGAGGAAAAATGGACGAGACAAGCGTCTTGGCTTAGTAATGCATTAACGCGCATGATGAAAGCATTGCTCCCACTTCGACTGCAGTAACCTGCCTCTTATTTTTCTCTAGTCAAAAAAACGTATTGGTGTAACTTTGGTCCAATCACGCCAATCCTAATGCTTCACGTATCGCCATTTACATAAAGTAAGGCGCAATTACCCTTAGCGAAAATGGGATGATGATGATGATGATGCAGAGTCACCCTTACGGACCACATGAACCCAGTATGTCATTGATTCACTTATCCTCTTTGATTGAGCCTCCTGCTCCTCCCCGGTTCCAATTGCATACTCACATAATAATAAAAACATGCATTTCATTTCATATACTTTGCTTGATGGTATCGATTTTTATTCTTTTTACTCCTTAACCGTCTTTCCGGTCTTCTTAATAGCTTCAAGAATGGTTTCGCGAGGAAGGGCGGTCTCAACAACAACTTCTTGCTTTTCCAGACTGATTTCAATGTTCTGCACACCTGTAGAAACAGAAACGTTGGTATGTAAGCATATGGCTGCAATTACCAAATTTCTGTTACCTTCGATCTTGGACAATGCGCGATTCACTGCACCAGAACAGCCAGAGCAAGCCATTTCGACATTGAATTTGTGTTGCTAATCAATGGATGTGCTTATTGTCAATATCACTTGGTTTAACTAAAGTGTATATTTACTTACAGCCATGATTTGTTTTGTTTATGTGGTAAAAGAATTGAACAAAAGAAGAAGTGGAAATCGGCTAATTTATAGAAAGCGAGCAAAGCAGCAGTCAGGGGTCGGCGGTTGGGTAACTGCCCGCGACGAGCGATTTTTGCTGCGAGCAGTTTGTGCGCAAAAGCTGGTCTATTCAAGCTCAGTTTGCAGCCGGAGTCGGAAAAATGAAAGGGGGAGGACAATGAGGTAAGTAAAACAAAATCCCCTTTTCTCACTCTTCCCTTTCATGACTGATCATAAGGTAAAAAAAGAAACAGTAGAGAAGAAAAGGGGTGGGGGAGGGATGACTATTTGATAGTCTGCAAAGATAACAGCAACATCTATTCTGTATGTGTGTTTTGCTTCTGCCCCAGATCACTGTACTTTACTTTGCTGCTGTACGCGATATTACCGGCATTTCTTCCGAGACCTTTGAATTGGCTGAAGGCGAAACGCTCCAGACACTGACAACCAAACTTATCAAAAAATATGGTGAACCAATTAATGTTATTCTAAACACAGCCATGTATGCATTGGACATGGATTATGTCAGCAAAGAAGACGAAGCTATCACACCATTGAAAGCTGGTCAAGAAGTGGCCATCATTCCACCTGTGAGTGGTGGATAAAGATAGATACTCTCGGTTTGTAACAGAAAGAAAAGCATATATCGATACCTTATATCCGAAGCATGATAATGATAAGGAGGGCAAGCTGACTAAGAAGCGTTGTACTGGCAAATGGTCACGGCATGCTTAGAAATGAACGAAAGGGAAACAACCCGAAATGACATGCCTGAATGCTCGAGATGATTTTATATCGTTCTTTCTTTTGAGATGGTTGACGGTCGATTCCACTGTTGTACATTTAGCAAATTTGAGAATGAGAATCAAGCATGCTGTGAGTTAGCAACAATATGTACTGCGTGGGGTTGAGAAACTTGTATTGGTCGTACCATGACGAATCTTATTCGCCAAAGAGACGGTTGCTATGGCAATCGAGATAATTGGATTGTGAATGGCGCCCTTCTATCCTATGAGTACATATGGCAACACAATCCATGGTTTGAAACCAATCGTAATACATACGGATCGCAAACTTAACATGGCTTGAAGTGGTTATTGCGCGTGTACTCGAGTCCTTGCACAAGTGTGCACCAACTAGAGAAATTGCGCATAGACAATCTGGCCCCACATCCGTTAGAGGCACACTTCATAATCAAAATCCTGAGCATTACCCTTGATAATGAAACGCACGGATTCCTCTTAGCCATGCTGTGAAAAGGACAATAATGACTTAAACCGATGCCGATCTGTAAGACCATGATTTCTATTACGACCATCTGTCGTTGGTATGACCATATTCTACAGACATAGACAAGACTACAACTAATTAGACTTAGTTCGGGCCACGTGGCTGCCACATTAAAGATCGTTTCAGGTAACGCATCCTTTCGCAGCGAATAACCCTACAAAGTCGCATGCGCCACTTATGCATTGGTGCATCTCCTGTGCAATTGCTTCTTCCGAAATAGGTGCATTTTGACACCAGTTTAATATGCAGTACATCAGGCAAAACCCAATGGGTGCACTGACCTTGACCATTGCCATCAACAAGGGCAAATCAAGCGTTAAATACCCATAGGTTCCCATAACATTTCAATGCCCTGACATACCAAAAAGTATAGAGGATAATTCAGGTAAGGGTAGTAAGGGTAGTAAGGGTAGTAAGGGTTGAGGTTTATGTGTACTTTAGTTTCCTGTTTCGCATTCGGTTTGCCTGAGTGTCAGCTTGAGCTATGTCACTTTTTCGGTGACACTTAGTGCTGTCTGCAATAGCGCTATCTTCAGTTTCTGCTATTTGATATCACTTCGCATGGCCTTACCGTTTTTAACTGGTCTCTTATGTACCGGTTAGGGATGGTTGCAGCATAGCGACTGGTAATTATGCAAGATGAAACTACACTTCGATTGATTTCCGCACACCTCGGTCTCTGCACACTTGTAATCTCAATAAAATGTACGCCTTTTGTATTTGCAGATGAACCTTTGCTTCATCTCAGTTATCTTACATTCTGAACCTTTTTTTTTCTCCTCCTTGTCTGCTAGCTATGGCTAGGAGGGGACAAAATGTTATTGCAGTAGCTTGTTTTGATGATATCAGCAGCCATCAGAAGAGTATGATAGTTATATCTAGACTAGAAAAGGTAGTTTAGCAGAACAAAACCAGATACTCTTATCTTGGTTCCTAAAATCTAAGGCATCGTTCTTTTAGCCGGTCTCTTTTCTGTGCCTTGAAATCGAGCCATCGTGCCACAGCCCCCGATTTTGTACGTTAGTGTTGAAGTCGGTTCAAGTGGACCAACCTGCTGCATGCATGTTGCCTAAAACTTTCAGAGGCTTTGCGCCAACTTTAAGTTGTTTGTAACCATATATAGTCGGGTTATGAACATCTTGGGTTACTCAGTTCTCCGGAGAGTCAACTTTCATTTAAAGATATTGACACAGGGCACAAGAGCAGAGCTCTAAAATATTGCATCATGCTGTTTGCGAGAATAAAAAATCTTTGATTAAGCTCATAGCAAAGAAACAAGATAAGCGCAAGAGAAAGGAGCTGCCGGGAATCGTCCAACAGTAAACGAGGGAACGAGTAGAGCTGGTAAATCTATAGCTGCAAGGCAATCTTCCTGATAGCATAGAACATGACATGAAAGCGTCTTCAGCGAAACACTTTTACTTTATATCAAAAAGAAGGCTTCTCACCACTGCAGCAAAGTATTCCAGTTCCCATATGATGCATATACAAACAAAAACCAAAACAGACGTTCAGCAAATCCGGCTAGCCGCTGCATAGAGTATGATTATTAGTTGTGGCTGTATAATGATAATTGAGGATAACGTTTTTGCGATTAAAAGACGGAATTATCAAATTTCCTAGTTGCTAAGGGAGATAAAGATACTTTTTCGGAATGCTCTATTGCACATAGCCATCACAGAAAGCAACAGCAAGGTACAGAACCACAAGCCGCCAAGTCGCGAAGCCGATTGTTTATTTGATTGGGTCTGAAGGAAAATGCCAGATAACGAGGAATGTTGTTATTGCGCTGTTTTAGCACAAGATAGAAAACGAATCGTCTTATGCAATGTTGAAGAAACAGCAGAGCAAAAACTTCCAATAAGAAAACACGTTCTCCTACTGATTCAAATCAATATCCTGCTGTTATAGTTTGCAAAGCCTGTAAATTGTTGGTAATATGGCACAACCGCGTAGCCTTACAAACAGCCTTTTAGAAAATCCAAATTTTGCAACAAACCATTTCCTTTCCTTCTTCACAGCCATTATTAGCAGCACATATGTTGAACATCTGTGTGTGTGTGACACGACTTCCTCATTGAAGAACATCTATATATCTCGAATAAGTCATGCTGCTAATGAGTCGCAACATGATGCTTCTAGTCTCTTCACTGATCAAGAGTCTCGGTTGAACAGAATCTCTAGGAAAAGTGAAAGGGTCGGTACTCTGCAAAGAGAGCCACATAGTTTTGGTGGTTTGTAAACATCAATAATCATGCATGAGGAAAGATAACATCCAAAAGATACAGGAATTGTTCTCGGGTCTCCGCATGGTAACTATAAGTAGACTTAATCTAGCCGTCTTCTTTTTTGTTGCAGCTTTTCCTTCTAACAAGAACGATCTCTGGCGCTGGGCGATAGAATGTCTACTCAGAATACTCTCATGAACGCTGATGTGGAGGCAAATGATATGTTTCCAAACTTAGTGGAGCGGCTTATTAAGTCGTCAGACGGTGTATACCAGCTAGCGCAAAGCTTGAAGAAAATATTACCTGACCCATTCGATCTAAAGCAAAAACTCCAGGAATCACCAGCTATGCAAAGTAATGATTCTATAAGCAATAATCCATCAATCCTCCATTAGCTAATACGGAATCTTGCTCCTAAGATGAAAACAGGATACGCAGGTGTGAAGCCTCCATTTCCGAGAAAGAATTGCCAAGTCTGCCTATGGGTGGCACAAGGACAAGTACCGAAAATCTTAGTCCAGGAGATAGTTCTTATATGCAAATGAATACTACTGGCAATAACGGCTTGGCAGGCTCAGAAGGGCTTTTCATCTGCCACATTTGCGGAAAGAAGCTATCCAGAAAGTTTTGCTTAAACCGTCATATACGGGATCTGCATGGATATCGTTACTCATAGAGGCTAAATAAACCTCTTTTGCAATGTCGTACTTATCATTGAACGGTTTGATTCATTTTTGAGTTATGGCTCTTGTTTTTCCTGTAGACTCTCATTCAATGTCAACAAATGATTTACCAAGAACTGTACGTTTCCAGTGACTTGTTATAGTTGCAAAGAGTGGATATACCCCAGTAATGTTATAAAATGTTTAGATTTTGCGTCCTCTATATGTCAGTATTCATTTGCCATTTTTCAAGCAGATGGAAAGATACATTGGTGTCCTAAAATTTCAAGATTTATGTTCCCTTAATGAGCTTGAAAGTTAGAGAGGGTTGAAGTTGGACAGGAGTACCAGCTCATGCAAAAACACGCTCTATCGCTTTTCCTTTGTTGCTGTAAATCTCTTTTAACTTATCGACGGATTGTAGTTGGCGAGAGTGAAATTAAAGGGGGAGCACTGTAGTCGTGCTATTATGGTCTTGCAATTACGAAATTCACCTTCGCCCAACTTGCGCTCCTGGAATCGACTCAGGTACAGTGTCTTCGCCTCTGTTATGGTTCTCACCGCTCTGCTTCCACTAGCATTATGCGGCATTTGACCAACCTCCCGTCAATGGCTGAACGTGTAGCTTATCTACAGGCTAAATTTGTACTACGAGCACACCTTTTACCTGATGATATCTTACTTGCTACGGTTATCGCACACCTCACTAACTAGTCTACCAGTCACTGGTCCAAGCTGCAGCAAACTGCACTATAGACCCGGCTTACTGCTCAAACAAGCAATCCTAACGTTTCTAATCTCCGTACCCTGTTCCACACTTTCTGCTCTGACAACCTGTCCTTAAGCCGCTCAGGAAACAATCCAGTGCTGTTGACTGCCTGTCGACCCTCATTAGGTATAGACCCTATTACCTGGATTCCTATGACCCGCATGGAACGTAGCCGGTGCACTCGCTGGCGTTTAGGTTGGATGCCTGGGGGAAAACTGAGATCCTGTCCCCGTTGCAGACATGGTCATACCAGTCGCAACCACTTTATCCGCTGCTTCGATACTCATTCTCGCCTCCAAGTGCCCTTAACAATCCATGACCCAATCTCTACCGTACTCAATCGCCTCCCTCACAAAGCACCTCGTCTCCCACAGCAGCGGTTGTATTGGAGTCGCACTTGGCCATTACTTCAACAGATCTTAACAGAAATTGATCAGGCTTGCCACCCTGATAGCTCCCATACCGACTGTCATCTCACTCCTGACCTTCCCACTACCCAAAATTTTTTACACTGGATCAATTCCGACTAGCTACCTCGACGTCTCCCTACCCTTCCCTTCATCTATAGCTTTTTCCCACACCCTCCTTCCTTTTTTCCCTGTTGCCAAACCAGGGTTTTTTCATTTCCTTTTCTTTGCTGACCGGACGAGAGCGAACATGTTTAGAAAAACGCTGCGCTCACCGTCATTAAATAAATCAATTTTCACCTGTAGTCGTGCTATTTCAAAAATACCACCATATCATACACCACATAATTGAAGCTCATCGTCCGACGATTTTTGGATGAACCCTCATCTGTCACTCCAGGTCGCCTTCACTAGCCTATTCTGGTGATGACATTACTTTCATTATGCACTCTGTAGGACATTGGCTCACTTTTCGTCGCGTACGTTGTAGTCCTGTTAGCTTCCTTTTTTTTTTCAATGACTACGCTTGAGCGGTCTTTAACCGCAAGGAACTTAACTGCTAGTAATGACATGTTTATTTACTGATATTGAAGCGGTTAACTAGTTGTACCTTGGTACACGTCTCGTATCCTGTTTATTAAAGTGACTTAAGACATATACAATGTATGCTGGTGTTAATTTTGGGAGTTTGTTAAAAAGGCAAGCAATTCTAGAGAATGCATTATACATATCAAGTATTGTGCTAAGTAACCCCGGATTTGGGGAATGATCCACTGAGTCATTATTGCGGCTATGTGTTGTATTATATTGGGGCAAAAGTTGACATTACTAGATAACATAGCATAAACTAAAAGAATGTGTACACCGGATGACATATGTGATGAGAGTAGTACTAGCATTTGCCGTTCACCTTTTCGCTAAGGTACTATGACGATTAAGTCAACCATGAATTAACCAAAGGAGGTCAAGGTAATTGCCGGCATGCACGGACTGTGTTCCTGTGACGTGTCAATGCATCCTTTCTACTGAACAGCTTTGAACACTTTTCGCAAAAGAAACCTGTGTTCAAGTCAAGCTGATCTGGGTTGTTTCTGGATCTTCTACCATTATATGGTACTGAAACAGATGCTTCTCCGAAATACTCGTTCTTGATGCCCTGAGAAGTTGATGATTGGTAAAACTGATCCTTTCCGACGCTAGCACAGCCTTGATCTTGGCACAGGAGGTTTGCAAATATGAACGGTGGGTTGAAAGTAGGTTCCTGATAGATGCTCTCCAAAAGACCAGTGGATAAGGCATGTTGGGTATCGGTTTGCCGTAATGGATAGCCTGAATAGGCACCCTGTATCTGAGAAGATGGTTCACGAAGACCGTTGCTTGAATATAACGTTTGATCCTCCATGGTAGATCCTTGAAAACATGCTTGTGAAGTATCCGCCTCATTTAAACCGGGATAGACCGAAAAGTCACCCTCCATCGTGCGTAGTAAGCTTAATCCCTCAGAAATTAAGGCAATCGCACGCTGTAAGGTGGCAGCATGAATGTTTGGTAATCCAATGTCAGTTGGAAACAGCATGTTTTCTGTGTTTTTCGTTCTTTCTGAATGCAGACGGATGTAGCTGAAAGTAATAAACAGAATGAGATCTAATGGCTACTTATTTATACGCAGATTTAGCTCTGGTAGCCAGATAAACATTAACCAGTCGGACCAATATCCTTGACATTGGCACCCCCTGAACCTTTTTTTTTTTTTTGGCAGAAACATTGTGCAACATATGATAGACCTCTTCTGTATTGGCTTGATCCTTGCAAAGGCTATATGGGCTATTTTGTACTAAGCTTACCGAGTGAACAAGGAAAGAACAAGAAAAAAATATTGTTCAATCAAATTGATTATAGTCAATGTCAGAAAGATTTACTTATTGTATACGAGAGGAAGCAGTCAATACTTAGGTCATATGATTGTTAACAAGTATCGAACTGTCTTGCAAAGTGACAAATTGTGTAAAATGGCTCCATACGGAGCACATCCCTTCGTTGAGCACGTTATCCTAATAAGCTCTTAGCTCCATTTCTGCTCATAAAAAAAAAAAAAGGTTGCAATTAATGACTTTTTTTGAGCCCTTCTTATCGCTTTTTGTTTTAAAAAAAGATAAATGGTGCAAAAGCGACGTATACGGGTAGCTTGACCAAATTAAGCAGAGACATGTGTGGTCACCGTTCATTATCTTGTTTGTTATCATTGGCTTTACGACTCTATTCTTGCCCGCCTTTCTCCATTGGTTGCTTCGACTTTAAAAACACCATTTCCCAGTTCTAAAATAAAAATATCAAAATCTCATAAAGTCAAATACAACTACTTTTCGGCCCTTTCTATCATTTTTATTCAAACCATAAAATCACACGGCAAGGAAACCACGCATAGCTTCTTTTGCTTGAAAGAGAGATATTGGAAAAAGAATCCCTTCACTAGAGAAAGTGATAAGAAAGCGAAGTGCCAATTGGGGGAATCAACAGCACATCTCCAAGTGGGGTCGATTCAATAACTGTTGTCACTGGCAGTAATGTCAGAAGGGTTTTGTGCACCGTGCTGTGTCTTGCTTCCAGAAAATCATTAAATCATGTGCACGTGTGTGCAAAGAAAATCAAAAAAGCGGGTCTGGAAATTGGGCACACACTATGGGAAGCAGTTCCGGCAGGATCCTCTAGGTTCCTAAAGTTCCAGGTTCCTGGTGTACTACCTTTCTGTAACGAAAAGTTAGCACCCCAGGAACCAAGTAACCTACAGGAACCACAGGTATCCTTTCGGAACCTAGTTTTTTAGAGTTATCAAGAACCTGTAGCATCCATTTTCATGTTTTTAGATACCTTCAGGAACCCATTCCATCCATTTCTTTGACATTTAGTAACCTGACGGAACCTTTAGCGCAATTGACAGTTCTTTAGGAACCTTTGATGCTCACATTTGCACCCTTCAGTAACCTGTAGGAACTTCAAGTAATCATTCACCCATATTTTACATTGCATTAGCCATATTGAACACCTGTTATATATAGAACTTTGTTCTTCTTTAGCACTTTTTATTAGCTTGGTACAGAAAAGACAACAATGGAAGGCATTAACCTTCAGTTTCTGAGTGTTTTACATGCGTTTCTTTTTGTTGCCTTTGTAACCTGCGCGCCTCCTCATCCTCATTTCGCTCCATTTACAGAGTCAGATTCACTGGTTTGACAGGTTCATAGCTTAGGCAAACAGAACAGAGCTAGAATTTCTAGTTAACAAATCATACTAAACAAAAGAGAAATAGTTCCTGATTACCTTCTTGTTGTTCATCAAGTTGAAACTCCTGCATGGGCGTTTACCTGCTGCTATTGGTTGTCTCTATAGCTACATAATCCTTAGTAAGATCATCTGACTCGTTGAACGGCTGTGCTTGGCATGGCTTGTTGCCAAGGTTGCGCCTGGACTTTGGCTAAACTAGCTGGGCTTCCAGAATGCAACGCACTTATTCAGCGGAATATCCAGCGGCATGACCATTTCTTCCAATACATTGTAAGACATCACCTTGGCATGGTTAGCCGGCATTCGCCAGGAGCATCTGTTTTCGGCTTCTTCCCGGATACTAGAAATAACACTCAAAAGCAGTGCATGTGCATTCCTGAGGCGCACTTTTGCTTCCTTTAGCCTGATGGGTGGCTATATAATTTCTTCTCCTGACTGGTAAACCAGTCATTCCATGAGCTTAGCGCTCAGATGCACTGGTTTTCCGTCCTGAGACTACGTACCATTATCTTTCATGGGATGTTCGATATTGCTATCTTTGTCAGCAAACACAATTCGATTCACCGGTACAAGCCCATGTACGCTGGCTGCCATACTGCAATTTTCTTTGTGCAATGGCAGCAAAGCTAATAAAAGGAAGAAAAAAAGAATGTTTTCTTTAGATACTTTCAGATACGAAACGTACACGCTCATTTTCTCCACTGTTTTGTAGTATCATCTACTGTTCGCCGCAGCCTGTCATTTTCATCACACGGTTGGACTAGTTTTGACAGCATTTTTGGAGTCATGTTGTTGAAAAACGCATCCATATTCAGTAATCAGCTAGGAAGGGGAAAAGGAAGCAAGGGTGTTATCGATTTGACTTCACAGAAGAAAAAGACCTCAATAGTGAACGTGGGAAGGTACCACAAGCACAGGGTAATAAATGTGGAACACTGAATCTACCAAATGCATGCTGGAGAGTGTAACCCAAGGTTTAATTATCTAAAAAAGACAAAGTATCCCAAGCTGCACTTTTTGCACTCATGCACCTTTGGCCATACAATATGTGTCATTTCAGGCCCTGCACATACCCAGGCAGTCATCCACACTATATCCTCTACACGGATAATGTATAGTTGCAACTCACTAAAGGCTGCATATATGGTATAACGTTAGGCCCCCAAAGTTGCCTTGTAAATCCTGAGTAGCGTAAGGGCTTCAGACCGCTGAGCATAAGAATGCTTGAAGAACAATAGCGTTTTTCGCCAGTAGGTACGCAATACTCTCTTGATCATGCGTGTACCTTTATTGCAACCAACGTCTAGAGCCATCATTACTGTATGGTATGATCACGTAGTACTTGCTGCCCAGGAGAGGAGACAACCAAATACTTCTCCATTGACATTCCAAAGCTGTGACGCAGTTGGCAACGATTGCCCGATCTTGATAATGTCTGTATTGTAGGTGGACCAGAAGCGCCGAATAAGATCTTCAATACCTCGACCCTTTTTACAAAAATACATTTTCAAATATACAGCAGAGCTTGTTTCAGAGTGACTCTGCCATCTGGATCCTCTTGGATCCTCCAAGATCCCATAGTAACCTTCGGTGACCACCTGGATCCTGTAGGATCCATAAGATTCTGAACGAATAAGCACTATATCTTGCCAAATAGTTTTAATAAACATCGAATAATCAACTAGAGACTATGCCCAGAAGAAAAACAAATTGGTTTAAGGTAAATTGTACATTCTGGAACCATTAGGTACCAGAAACAACCTGCCGGAACCAAAGCATCCCTAAGATGCCTGTGGGAACCACAGTCCTGAAAATTAGAAATTTACGAACCGCTAGATTCCTATGGTTACCTGATTTCCCATGGTGTATACTTCTTTCAGCTTTCGTAAGCTACTGACGTTTGTAACGATGGTTTTTAAACAAATTCCCAATTTGAATAGTTATACGAGCTTTTATGTTATCACTAAGAGCATCATTATTAAAGTCAATAGCTTCGGATAACCCAATGGTGTATCAAACTAGCGTGTCAACCTTTTTATGCGAAATTTTTCGGGGAATGTGCCAAACGTCTCCGGTAGGTGTTACAATCAGTAAACTAAAACTCAGCGCACATCTTGACGATCTCATTTATCCTGCTCCTAGGATTACCAGTCCTCCCTCCCCTCCCCCAAAGTATCGCATGACAGAAAGTTACGCATGCATGCAAATAATAACAATTTTCACTTGGGCTCTTCTAGGCTCCATATCTGTTTCTATCTTTCTTCCAATTTTCGTTTTTTTCCGGTTACCCTTGGGACCATGAACAAGAATGTATTAGACCGTTTATGGTATGACACAACTTAGTTTCGTCGTTTTGATAGGTGTCTAAAATAATCAATGTAACACCAAAAGTGCAAAACGACAAAAACACCGATTAAGAAATGATCGACTCATAAATAGATGAACAATAAAGCATGTTCGCCTTTTTTTTCTTTTCGATTTCTTGGTAATTCATGACAAGTTCTCACTTTAAAAAGGCCATTGGCGTATTCTTTTCTATGAACAGGTCTTTCTGTACGCAAGAGTCACCTTCTTCAATTCACCAATCTTTGCAAGATCGCACGCGGGAGTTAATGGCTCTGTCAAGTGAAGTGGAAAATATCTATCATTATGCTGTTCATACACAGCAAACGTACGTGAATCCGGTCGTCTTGAGTGGTCTCTGCCGGATTAAAGATTGCTTATACAAAACGTTATCTGTACTTCGGGAGATGGAACCATATAAATTTGATCAATTTCAGCATGTCCAACCCGAAGTTGGGACGAATCGAGACGTCAGATCGAACGTCAGCTACCAAGCAAGCCCCATGGCGGCGCCAATAGAAACCTATTATCAACTTTCTTCTGTACCTTACCCTGTGGAACAGCTATCGAATGATATCGATGACGTACAGCAGAAAGTCGCTCTTATTGAAAGGCAATTGTACGGACTCCTCGTCAGTCAGGCTGTTGTTGGTGATGGCTACTAGTACTCCGCAAAACAGGTTGGACTGTGTGTGTTTCCCTCCCAATCCCCCCCGCATTTTTTTTTGCTGAGCTTACCAATCTTTAGCTTATTCTATTTTTAAAAATCAAGACGTTTTCAGCTGTTGTCTTTTACCCTTCCATTATCGCAATGCCTTTAGTCAACTATTTACCTTATTCCGATTGATCTTTTCTCTTTTTTCTTCCCATTACCGACATGTAATTTTTGCATGAAGAATACATTGTCCCACCTTAAAAATAAAAGTAATAGTTGATCTAGGATTTATTACTGTTTTATTTGTTATCCTCCTGCTTTTCAAATAATGAATTCTTTACTGCATACCGGACTCGTATAGAATTTCTGATTAAACTCACAGCTTTATTAGTTTTGATAAAGAAAAATGTATATTTCAATTCGATGTTCATGTAGTCCAATGCACTTTATACCATTGGCAATGGAAGGGAAAAGCGATCGTATATGATGAGAAACATTCTTCGAAGTAACAAAGAGAGCGTCACGTGCGAACAGAGTACACACTATGGGAAATTCTTCGCTGGATTTCAGGCCGGTCTCTTTAGGTAATCACGACGAATCTGCCGCAGTGGCGGTTACCCCCTTTCGCTCTCTAACTACTCCAAACTTCTAGTATTCGTTTCCATTATTATACATTGCAAGGAACAAAACAGCACAAAGTAAAATAGGGAAAAGAGTAGTTTTTATTTCTTTTCCGCTTAAGCTTTTCTACACTTGTAGCAACCCGAGTGAATCGAGACATTTGCCTTCTTTTCTTCTGTTTCGTCCCTCAGTCTCTTTCGAGCTATAAATATAGAAGAAGAGAGAAAGCTTTATTCATTTAAATTGTCGTTTGAGACTTACCAACGAGCGACACTGGGAGACACTGTTTCCCCTCTTACCTCTATACCTGGTGAATGTTGCTGCAAACTATTTCCATGTGATGTAGGTAAGAAATTTTAACCATTCCTTACCACTCTATGACCTATCTTGCAAGAACTTTATACGTTTTACTAGAAGAACTGATCTCATAGTGCTAGCTGTAGAGATGCCTGTTTTTCGGCATTTTATGCTAGTACGATTGTTACAATGCTTTCACAACAGGTACTGCGAGGACAAGTATCTTCGCACTGGTTCAGTAGATCTTGTATTTGACAAGGGCCATCCTGTCCAGGCTGTCAATGGCCTCTTCTTTCTACCAGGAATGCAAGTCCTTTCAGAACATATCGGACCGGGCTTGGCTTGCATTTATGTCCATCACCAGCTTTTTGATCGCCAGGTTGGAGATGTTACTGATAGAGATATAACTGTTAGTTATAACGCCATCGGGTATCTCCTCTTTCGAGTTGACGACAAACTGCTTGGCCAGGCCTATATTCATATCTAAGGCTTGCTTCTTTCCCAGGGCATCCGGTTCGTAAGGTGCCTTGATGGTTCCTATGGACGAAGTCGGTAGAGCCACGTTACCAATATCATTGTTCTCAGAGAGCAACAGAGGTAGACCTTTTCAATCTAGTTTAATCTCTGTTTCGTCAGCCTTCAACTCCTCGTGCGATTTTTCTCATTCTCTAGGCGGATGTTAATGCCATTGGTATCAGATGAGTTAGTCATAAGGGAAAAAGCATGAAAAACAAATCTGGAAGAACTAGCCGCAGCAAATTGTATGTCAGTTTCTGTGTAACATCTCAACAATCTAGTCAACGTAACGTATATAACCCTGGAGGTAAATAAACCTACGCCCGCTACAATCATAGTTTTAACTGAGTAATTCTATGTTCATACCAAAAGATTTATAAAGTGTTTTATTTTTCCTCAAACACGATAATAATGTCCTATCGTAGCAACTTTTTATACACATTGATGTACAAGCTATACGGGATCTTACGTGAAGCGACAGTGTTTGCCAATGTATCTCGCATATATACTGGACACTATTAATGTGCATCATGGCTTTGTTGAAGGTGGGCTCGACCTGATAATTTTGAGCAAATCTAATAGCCGATATTAAGGAAAAAGGAACCGTCTTTGAAAATCTGTCTCGTCGAAAAAATGAATAGCGGGAGGAATTGACTTAGTGCAAATATCTTCCATCTTTTAGACGAACCGGACGCCACGAGGTCGATTTCCCAACGAATCCGACGAAAAAATATCCCACACTGTAGCATGACCTTACTGTTTTCATTGGTCTCTTATGTACCGGTTACGAAAGTTTGTAGCATAGGGACAGGTAATTCTGCACGATGAAACTACACTTTGATTGATTTCCGCACACCTCGGTGTCTGTGCACTTGCTATTTCAATAAAATGCACCATCTCTTGTATTTGCAGATCAAGCAAAGATTTATCTCAGTTATCTTACCTTCTGTATTGTTTTCTCCCTTGCTCATCTGCTATCTATGGCTTGGAAGGGACAAAACGTTATTGTTATAGCCTGCTCTCCTTATATCAGCAGTCAACCACATAACTTCGACGGTAATCTCTAGACTAGGAAAGGCAGTTTAACAGAAAGGGACTAGAAACTTTTTACTTTGTTCGTGCTGAGCTATAGCTTAGTTCGTAGTTTTCGAGGCATCCTTACTTTGACCGTTCTAGTTTCTGTATTTTGAAATCCAGCCATTGAGCCCCAGCTTCCAAATTTGTTTCCTCAACGTTGAAGTTTGTTCAAACGGAGCCACCTGCTTCATGCATGTCACTTAAAACCTTTAGAGGCTTTGCGCCAACTTTAAATTGTTTATAGCCATATATAGTTGGATTATGAACATCTTGGGTTACTCAGTTCTACGGAGAGTCAACTTTCATTTAAAGATATTGACACAGGGCACAAGAGCAGAGCTCTAAAATATTGCATCATGCTGTTTGCGAGAATAAAAAATCTTTGATTAAGCTCATAGCAAAGAAACAAGATAAGCGCAAGAGAAAGGAGCTGCCGGGAATCGTCCAACAGTAAACGAGGGAACGAGTAGAGCTGGTAAATCTATAGCTGCAAGGCAATCTTCCTGATAGCATAGAGCATGACATGAAAGCGTCTTCAGCGAAACACTTTTACTTTATATCAAAAAGAAGGCTTCTCACCACTGCAGCAAAGTATTCCAGTTCCCATATGATGCATATACAAACAAAAACCAAAACAGACGTTCAGCAAATCCGGCTAGCCGCTGCATAGAGTATGATTATTAGTTGTGGCTGTATAATGATAATTGAGGATAACATTTTTGCGATTAAAAGACGGAATTATCAAATTTCCTAGTTGCTAAGGGAGATAAAGATACTTTTTCGGAATGCTCTATTGCACATAGCCATCACAGAAAGCAATAGCAAGGTATATGACCACAAACTGCCAAGATGAATATTGATTAGATGCTCTGAAAGCGCCAGATAACGAGAGCATTGTTATTGTGTTGTTTTAGTGCAAAATAGAGAAAGAATCCCTTTATGCAGTGTTGGAGAAACACCAGAGCAAAAATTTTCAATTAAAAAATGCATTTTATTAGTAATCTATAGTCAACATCCTGCTCTTATCGTTTGCACACACTGTAAATTGTCGATAACATGGCATACCGCATAGTTTAACAAACCACGTTCTGAAAAGTCAAAGTTTGTAAGAATCTATTTCCTCTTGTTCTTTGCCGCCAATATTGGCGGCATATTTGTTGGAGCTGTGTGTGTGACACAATTTCCTCGTTGGACCACATCTATGCATTGGAGATGAATCATGCTGCTAATGAGGCTTATTAAGACTTCTCTAGTCTCTTTACCTGCTCAAGAGTCTCGGTTTCACGGAGTCTGTATGAAGAGAGAAATGAGAATTTATTCTGCAATAGGAGCTAGATAGTTCTGGTGGTTCATAAACATCAATAAAAATGCAAGAGCAAAGATAACATCCAAAAAATACTTAAAGCCTTTGCAACATAAGTATAAGCAGACTTATTCTTAGCTTCTTCTTGTCTGTTGCAGCTTCTAACTCTAACAAGAACAATCTCTGACACTGAGCATTACAATGTCTACCCAGAATACTCTCATGGACGTTGGTGTAGAAGAAAACGATAGGCTTCCAAAATTAGTGGAAAAGCTCATGGTATTGTCAGACGATGTATGCGACCTGGCCCAAATATTCAGGCAAGTGTGTCCTGAACCATTCAATCTAAAGCAAAAGGACAGCGAATCTTCAGGTATGGAAAGTAGATGATACCATAACCGATAAGCCATCCATTGTCAAAAAAGCTAACACAGAATCCTATTCTTAAGGTCAGCTAAAGACCGATGAAAGCAGAATACACAGCCGCGAATCCTCCAGCTCTGACAGGCATTCTTTAAGCCAGCCTACGGATAGTACAAGGACAAGCATGGAAAACCTGGATGCAGATTATAGCTCTCGTGCAGGATCCAACGCTACCGGTGATAATAGCCTGATCGAGTCGGGATCCCGATTTGTCTGCCATATTTGCAAACGGCAGCTATCCAGACAGTATTGCTTAGACAGGCATTTGTGGGAGCAGCACGGTGTTAATAGTCGTACAGGCTAGATGAATTTCTTTGTAACTGGGTACATGCCATACTTTTTTTTTCTTTTCATCTTCGAGTTATAGCTGTTGCTATTCCTATAGTATCTCATTCAGCGCTAACAAGCAATTTATTGAGAGCTACGAGTTTGTGGCGAGTTGCTGCTATAGTTATTAAAAGTGAATACATTCCATTAAAAGTTTCGCAATGTCTACAATTTGCACGCTTTACATGCAGCATGTATTTACGATTACTCAAGCAGATGAGAGGTAGTCGTACCATTTCAAAAGTAGCAAGATCCAAATTGAGTCAATGATCTCTCGCTCTTATAAGTAACTTGCGCCAACGCACTATATCTTTCACAACTAATTACAGCTCATTACCAATGAACTCTTATCTGTCGCTCTGGATAGCCTTCACTAACCTTTCTACGAATTGTATTACTTTTGCCATACATGTCATAGGACGTAGCTTCACTTTTCTGTTGCGCATCGTAAGACACAACCAGTCGGCTTTGTTTGTTTCCATGATTATATTGTTCTTGGATGATTTTTGTACCGCATACTACTTACTGCTTGTAAGGACATGTTCATTCACTCACATCGGATTGATCAAGTATTCAATAGTTCCATATATATTACTCATCATGCTTATGAGACTGTCCTAAAATATATACAATGTATGTTAACTTTGGAGACTTATCGAAGATCAGATCTTAGAAATAGATGTTTGTCTCAGAGGATTTACTGTTTCGCTTCCTGCATTCTAAAACCTTTCGAGGTACCATTGCCCATCTTGATTCCTTATTTATTTATCGAGGAATATAAGCTTGTACGAAACAAATTACATGAGCCCCAAACTTAAAATTACAAGTTGAACAGCAAAAGTATGAAGGCAAGCAGCTACAAAGGATACATTATACGTATCAAATATTGTATCAAGTAACCCATGGTTAAGGAAACGCTTAATTCAATCATTGTTTGAAATAGCTGTATATTTATTTAGTCTAAAATTGACCTTACCGAATAACATAGCATGAAATAGAAGAATGTATACACTGGATGGCAGGTGTGATGAGAATAGGACTAGTATTGCCGGAAAACCTTCTCGCTAAGGTACCATGACCATAAGCTAGCCATGTATTGACAAAAGGGCAAGGTAATTGCCGGCATCCACGCACTGTGTTCTTGTAGCGCGTTAATGCGCTTTTCTCGTGAATTCCTTTGAATAAATGTCGCAAAAGTAGCCTCTGTTCGAACTAAGCTGATTTCTGTTGTTTGCGGATCTTTTAACATTACATGATTGTGAAACGTATACCTCGCCGAAATACTCGTTCTTGGTGTCTTGAGAATTTAATAATTGGTATAACTGATGCTCTCCAAAGTTAGAAGTGCCTAGACATTGGTAAACGGTGTTCTAAGGTATGAGCGGTAGACTGAAAGTTAGTTTCTTGTATCAATTGACCGCTATAGATGGTCGAAATAGGCATCCTGAATCCGAGCAGATGTTTCCATAAAAATCACTGCTTGAATACAGTGTTTGATTTACCATGGTAGGACTTGGGAAAATGCTTTGTGAAATATACGCTTCATTAGAACCCGGATAAACCGAACAATCACCCTCCATCGAGCGTAGCAAGATTATGCTGGCGGAAATTAAAAGCAATGGCATGCTGTATGGTGGCAGTATGAGTATTGGGGCGATTCACTACTACTTGGGAACGGCATGTTTCCTCTGTTTCTCTTCTTTTCAAATGTAGATAGATATAACTAAAAATAACAAAGGAATAAGATTGAATGGCTATTGATTCCTATGCAGAATTAACTAGGCATCAAGCAGTATGGGAATATCCTTACCGTTGCCCCCCCCCCTGAAAATTGTTTTTGTCGGAAACAAAAAAGTATGCATCTATTATAGGCCTGTTTTCATATCTGCTTTGATCTTTGTAAAGAATACATTGTTATGTTTTAATCAACATCCGGAGTGATGTAACGAAAAAAGAAACAAGAGATTGTGTCATAAATGCTTTTTAATCAATGGCAGGGAGTCTTCTTCATTGGGTAAGTGACGCAGCGATCAAGTTTTACTTTCATTTGACTGGTAATACATACACTAGTTCCCTATACTTTCAACCTCTATGTTTCTGGCCAGAAGGTTGAAAATTATGAGGTTTGTAAGTTATCGAGGTAGAGTGTTGTGTATATTCTCTGTGCGTCCTCTTCAATCTCCTTTGAAAAAATACGGGTTTGAGGATACCGGGGTTTGCGGTTACACAGTAGAATTCGAAATTAGAGTGTGACCTGAAATAGTAACTGGCGCAAAGCATCGTATATGTGGAAAATTGACTAAACGATGCAGAGAAATATGGGATTATCGTTATCACGATATCATTCTCATCTCCTTCGTTGCCAACATTGGATTTACACCTTTATTTTTTCTCACCCTTCAAAATAACGCTCCAAGAAAAGCAGCTTAGCTTGCTTGGGAAAGAGTTGAAAGAGACAGCATTGATAAACTTTCGGAGCAAATAACATGTTGAAACCCAGACCCTACAGTAACATTTCTTTCCCATGCGCGGAAAATCCAGGTATCAGAGGGCCAGTGCTCTCAGTTTAATTTCGGTTCCAGAAAAAAAAATCATTCAAGCACGTGCATCCAAAAGGAAGATCCGATACAGCATCCAAAAATCCTCCATGAGGGTAGCACACGATCCTGTTCTATCGTGTCCCCCATTGTCTCGACGGTAGCCAGGCATTGTCGTATGGCAAGTACGGGCTAAAAAAACCCATATTTCTGTCTGGCCCACATGTAAAATGAAAGGATCCTTTCCTTTCACCCCCTTTTCCCCCCCTTCAAGGCTCACACGCCCGTTTCCGTTTTCCTATATTTATTTTCCTTTTCATTGGTCCATGAGCTTTCTTTGTACCGGAGCGTTTGACGGAAGCAACAAAACTTAGTTTCTTCTTTCAACCAGAATAAGGTGACATAAAATCACACTAATAGGAACCCTATTCCCAAAAGATCAAAATGATCGGCTTTATAAAGCATGAAACAATGAAGCTGTTTTAATATTTCCTTTTGCCTTTTGTTTATTGTTAATTTATGACGAGCTATCACTTTGACAAGACCAATGGCGTATTTTTTTATATGGACAGGTCTTCCCGTACCCCAGAGTTAGCTTTCTCCATTTACCAGTCTCTTGAAAATGGCTGGCACGATTTAGTGCTTTTGTTCAAAGAGTTGGCGAATCTCTTTTGTGATGCCGTTCGTACACAGCAAGTGGATCTTAATCCGACCGTTTTACATGGTCTTTGTCTGATTAAAGATCGATTGGAGAAAACGTTATCTGTGCTTCGCGAGATGAAACCATACCACTATGATTCTATTAGTTCATTTCAAGCACAGCATGTTCAATCCGATCATCAGATGAATGGAAACCCAAGGTCAAACGTCAGCTACCGATCAATCTCCATTTCGGCACCAACAGAAACCTACTATCAAGTTTCTTCTATCCCTTACCCTATGGAACAGCTATCAACTGATATCAGCAACATTGAGCAAAGCATCGCTGTTATTAAAAGGCAATTATATGAGATTTACACCCGTCATGCTGTTCGTGAATGGGATTTTTGCCATTGACAGTTCGCAGAATAGGCTGAAACAGTTATATTTCCCTCCCGACCCTTCTCTATCGAACTTTTTCTTTTTTTTTTAAGCTTGCTCATACTTAACTTATTCTCCTTTCGAACCATTCCTGTAACAAACCGCCATCCTGCTTCTGTTGCCCGTTTCTTTTTTCTCCCATGAATGAAATTCCCAAATTTTTGCATGATCAATATATAGTCAACACCATAAGAATAAGAGTTGTCTGTTGACCTAATTTTTGTTGCTATCTATTTTTTAGCTTTGTTGTCCTCGTGCTTCTGAAAAGAATAAACTCCGTATGAGAGATCGTGCATATCCTTGTCAGTTCGAACTACTGTTGTCTTTCTTGGTCCTTGTGGAGTTATGTCGCCCTGATTTTTATGTTCTGTATATTGCTGCATCTCCTGCCCTACTGTCTCTTTCAAAATGCATGCTTTTAAACCATCGTTGTCATGTAGAGTGTCACGTAATACACAATGAGTGCAATTATTTTACACTGTGGGGAATCTGGGGTAATTTTCGCCTGCTTCTTCGGAAATTCGAGGTTTACAGACTTTCTTCGGGTGTCTTTTAGCTAACGACAACTACGACACAACCAACAAATACTGAGTTCCCAACCAGTACGATGAAGTTTCACACAGCCGCAGTTAACCTGATTGCCGCTACTTATTCCTAGTTCCTAGTGTTCCTTTTTATTATTATATGTATTGCAATGAATAAGACAGGATAAACTAAAACAGGGTAAAGATTTGAGGCATTTGCCCTCTCTTCTTCTGCTTTCCCCTTTCAGGCTCTTTCGGGCTATAAAAATAAAAAAAAAAGTAATATTAAATCATTTAGATTGCTGCTTAAGACTTACTGAAGAGCGCTACCGGGAAACACTGTTTCCCCTCTTATCTCGGTACTTAGGTAAAGTTTACTGCCAACTATTACCACATGATTTAATACAGACGTTTTACACAAGTATTTAGTATTTATTCTATCTTATATGATCCCCTTTCGCTATTATAGTAAAATTGGACTCGGTTCTTGCCATGGAAATGCCGATATATCTTGGTATTCAGGAATACCACGGTTCTTCCAAAATTTCGCAATAGGTTCTGCCAGTAGGAGTGACCTTCCCACTGATTCAGAGGCCCTTTCTACTTTACAACGGCCATTCTCTCCAAGTTGTCAATGGCCTCTTATTTCGATCAGGAAGGTATATCCTAACAGTACATATTGGAGCGGCTTTGGCTTGTGTTTAGTTCCATCACCATCTAGTTGGTCATCTGGATGCAGAGGTTACTGAGAGAGATACACATGACACTTACAACATCATCATGTGTCCCCTTTTGGGTTAATAACAAATTGCTTTGACCAGGCGTATGTCCGCATCTAAGGCATACTTCTTCCCCAGTGCATCTGTTTTTTAAGGTGCCTGGATGGTTCCTATGGACAGATTTGGTAGAACTACGTTACCTGATTGCTGCTCTCCGTATCCAACAGCCGTAGGCCGTCTT
Source organism: Apophysomyces variabilis (assembly GCA_002749535.1). Lineage (NCBI taxonomy): Eukaryota > Fungi > Mucoromycota > Mucoromycetes > Mucorales > Mucoraceae > Apophysomyces > Apophysomyces variabilis. The sequence goes on along the minus strand of MZZL01000065.1, from coordinate 148,264 downwards.
AAGTCCGTTTTTATTTCTGTCATGTCAAATTCCAACTCCTTGTGCAATTTTGGTGATTTTTGGCGGATGTTGACGCAATTAGTAGCAGATGAATTACTCGCATTGTAAAAGATCAGGAAAAAGCAAGGGTTAGTAGGAGTAAACTCAGCAAATCGTATGTAGTTGCTGTGTATCATTTTAGCAATCCATTTAACGGAGCATACCTCCACAGTGTACATGCTCGATATTAAGGCTTTATGCAACTGGAGTTGAACTTGGCGGTTTAAACAATGTAATATACAATACTGGAGGGAAAGTAAGTGCCCTTAAAACTTGTGTTGGCCAGAAAACAGAGAGTGGAGAGTAATTGATTTGGTAAAATATTACCTAGTTTTTCGAGATGAACCCGACAAAGCACGACGGCTTAAACGCAAAATTTCCCACAGCGCGTAAACGACCATTGTCATCAACAAGTGCAATCTATCATGAAGTGCACCTAAGCTGCCATAACACTTCGATGCACTGACCATCAAATGATGCATGGGATGTGTCCTCTTTGGCGAGATAGCGAACAAAATTATATTGTGGATTTACATTTTTTGGTTTATTGATTGATATTATTGTGTGCGTGGTCTCACAAAATCAGGCCGAACAAAAGGCACTATTCTATGTTATTCGTTGTAGGACAGGACGAGTCTTTGGTGGCATACGCCGAAGCAAAGGCTGATGTAGTAGCAACAAATTCATTTAAAAATTAGGAATTCAACGACCATTATCCTATTAAATGGCTACGATTTGTTCCTAGCTTGGCCGATTCTGTTTCCTTACTTTTCGTATATGTTTGGTCTAAATATATCGTCCTGGCCAATGTAGCTTCTCCGGTGAACCTTCTAATTTAATCCGAAATTGTGCTATTTCATCATCTTGTCAATCATTGTTACCTAACATAACGCTACTGTTGCCATCCAGTACTTTACGTATTTTATAGTCTTTTGTTTCACTACTTGTTTTGGTTATCTGTAAGGAGACATTGACATGTATGGATCACTGATCATGCGTGAAACCCCGTGTTTAATTAATTTCCCAATCCTCGGTCTGTTACCCTCGTTATCTTAGTAAATTCTCAATGCGTCACACATGCAGCACAGACGGTGATTATGTGATGCTATTGTAGAAAGAATGAGACAAACATTCTTGTTTCAAGCATGCAGTCAATCCTTTCATTGTACATCTATAGATCGACATTGCATCTACAGGAACCATAGATAAAGAGAGACAATCCACATATATATATTCAACGTGGCTACTGGAAAGTTATTTAATTTCAGAACCATACTACAGCATCGTTTAGCTTTTTATTGCATAAATTTACTATGTTGTACGATATAATGAAAAAGCAAAAACCTTTCATTGAGCCAATGGTCACATATCGAGAACCTTCAGAAGATAGCATTCAAACATATAGCATTCCCACAAATGTATTTTTATTAATAAAACGCGGAAACTCTTATCTGACCGAAATTATATTGTTAGGTATGGTTCAAACGAGCCCTTTTCCAATGACATCATTTGAACCTCTTTTTTTGCAAAAATATCTACTTGTTGCTCTCTTTGCACATCAACTTTGGATTCTACTGAAGGTACTACCTTTCTGTTAAGATACGGAAAAGTGAACTCTTATCAATTCAAGCAAGGTACACTATAACCGAAAATAACTCCAAATCTGAACGCCAATTCGGAATTGTTTGTGTAACTCAGAATTGCTTTGTTATTTACAGATGCACCAAACAAACATCAAACGTACCTTGATTGGTTGAGTAATATAACATCATTTATAGGCTTAAGATAGTCTACAGAGCTCATATGTATGTTATTGGTGTAGTGAACGAAGGGAGAGAGTAAATTAGCATAATATAACAATTTTGGTTTCAAGGTGCTGCCAAGAATAGTTAATTTCGTCTTCAGAATTGCGGCATTGCCATAAAAGTCAATGACCAGAGTCCTACCGGCGCAAAATGGAAGAACAAGGAAACGAATTTTCTATAACCTCACCAACGAGGATTAAGGTATCCATTTTACAAACATAATCAAAGCACTAACCTTATCAACGCAATGAACCAATAAAAGACGCTTCACACTCTACAAACAGTTTCATCCAACGTGCGAAGCCCAACTTTGTAAAACAAATCTTTCTGCTAGCATACTGCATAGCGTAGAAGCATACTTGGGAGAATACTACCTCTTGCAGAAGAGGGCTTTTTAAGCACGCATTGGTCTTCAATCGACGGCTAGATGCAGGAAGAAGCAAATAATACGCGGCTGTCCTATCAACTTGGTTACAAACCGAATAAGTCATGAGAAGCTTACCGTGCCTGACTATTAGGCAGGGACCGCTGTTTGATATCACTTTCAATCAAGCTTTTGTACTTGTAATCTATAAAGCGTCTTCACGGTTTTACAAAGCAACAATCCCGCATCACAAACAAAAAGTTTGTAACCTTATTAAGGCGGTAATGGAGTGTTTAAACTTTATGCTTGCCTGCGTCAGAATTGGCGGCTAAGCTGCTGGTCATATGTGCAACGAAAATTCATCTAGGACGAACCATGATGTTAATGAGCTGTATCACATCTGTCAGGGTTGGCTTAGCGTTTTCATTGCTGCTGTATAATCTCGGCTGAAAAGGATACAGAAGAATGTTCTTTTTTTAAAAAAAAATTAAAGGCGTTCTCCAGCTCTGAGTCATGTAATTTTGGTGGTTTCAAAAACATCAATAAACAAGCATACCAATCAACTTTTCTTATGGAAGGTGCTAGGCTGGTAGACGGTGTACGTGAAGGTGTAAAGAAAATCGAATCAATTAGAACAAGCATTTGTGGTCTCTGACCAAAATAACAGAATATCCGTAGACTTGATTCTACTGGTACAGTCAAGGATAGTTTTTGTTATCCTATCTTTATTTTGCATGAAGCAGTTGTAGCGAATTAAGACAAATTGAGCTTTCTTTGAGTAGGGATCTACCGTCTTTTCTTTTTTTTTTACGTTATGAACAGGAAAATGTGTTAAACCTCGTATATGCAGATATACTGCTTTTCGTGTAGTTAATTATAGATAGGAAAAGAAACGGCTGGATGGTGCAAAATTTCGACAAGCAGCGGGCAGAATCTGAGATATCATGGCAGCCACTTTTTGTTACAAAGCCAACTTTGACATTCGCATTTCGTTATGTATATTTTTGTTGATTCAACGGCGTTGAATTCAGAGGGCGACGTTCACATACTTACATTAGATTTACTTTTAAGTGCCGGTAGCAGTATGCGTACACCGGTCGATGTTGTACAGTAGGTGTGTCCTTCTTTTGATTTTGCTGTTTGCAAACGGGTATGATTGAGTTATTGTTTAATATAGCAATGACTAACGTGTTTGATATATCCATCTGCCTATCTAGACTCTCATTTGTTTTGAAAGCCATTCACTTGTTTTTTTTTTTGCATCGGAATACCTGATACCTCCTTGCTATCAAAGTTTTGATCAGCATTCGACAATTAACACGCAGTCTTCAAGTCCTACAGGTAACATCACACAGGGTAACCTTATCACCTTTCTTGCATTTTCTCGCCCTTTCCACTTTGTTTTCCGGCTTAGCTTTTACGCTATTCCTGTCTCAATCACTGCATTGTCTTGTACCTAAAGAGCACTTATTCCAATCTAAAGCCTTTATTTGTGTAAGGTGCATAATACGGTTCTGTAATCATTCTACTTTAAAACGATTCAAGTCCTTGCTAGAAGCCTTGCAAAACACATCCCATCTTTCACGAAACTATTACCTCCATGTGGACTCCTTTAAATGCGCTTACTTAGAAATATTGGGCCACTGTTTCCAAAATTGTTTGGCAGATTTGCGATTTTCTCTAATATACTAACTTGATAAGTACGCTTAGCTCGGAATGATTGGGGGAACGGTGGCTAATGTCATGTTGTTTATTTCATGAATGGTTTCGAAAGCTCATATGATGTTGTACTAGGAGCACCAATAAGATGTATTATGATCTCAAGGGTTATACAAATACGTTTCTTATTAGTTTTACCATGAATGCATGAGAGTTGAAGCTAACTAAGAAACGCAGTTAAAGAGGTGAGGTATTAACAGCTACTATTAGTCATTTTTGGACGATTCTACGAAGGTTATAAATTTGTGCTAGTATTTTATCCATGACTTGAAAAGAAGGACCAGTACAGGGTTGAATATTTCCATGCCCTAAATGGCGACTATGGGTATGCATCTGCCCAATGTAATCCAAAATCATACTACATATTACCTTACTGAAGCCAACCAAAACTTATTACTGGGTTCACAGTAGTTATCATGTTCTATAAACTTTAAGGATATGCCAGATGCACCATCCAGTGGATACATTAAAGTGTGGATACAGAACACAAACAAATTCGGACAATCAGGCCGAGATTGGGATCCAGTGTGATGCATGAACCACCATCTTTGCTTCAGAGAGTTGCAACCATTCCTCTATTACCATTTCTTTTGTCATCTCGCTTAGAGTCGTAAAAGAGACCAATAGTTCTAGAACCCCTGCATCTTTTCCGATAAGGTAGGATGCGATGTCGCGTAAATGAACCTGCTAGGTTCCAGACTCGCAAGGAAAACGTTGTATAGCTGCATAGTATAATAGTCTTTTACTTAATTTCGTGGACCTGAGGCTGCGGAAAAGAATGGTGTTGACTATAGAACATTGCCTGATATGCAAAAGTACAGAAACTAGAATATTACCTGCCCCTCTCATTGTTTGAAACGAATATTAATCGAATAATGTCGAGTCGTTTGGCATCATGTTCTTTTAACTGGTCAAAAACATACTGGACTGTATAGCAAGACAAAGTGTCCGATTGCTTTTGATTCTGTTTCTCTCTTGCTTCATTCTACACTTTATGATTTATAGCTCTCATGGCTATGGTAATTTAGCCATATCAGGTTACTACCTAAAAATCAAAGCTATGCGTCGTTTGAATATGATGCTACAGATTCTATACTTATTGCTTGTCATTATTAACACCAGTAGTACTCTCGTAAGGCTGAATAACAAACAGACGGCTTATCGCGCATCACCTTTGCATCTATTTCTTGGACTGTTTCTTTTGTCGGATTAATTGTCACACATCGTCATTAGTTCCGCGTGGAGGCTAATTGTTTTGGTTCTGTGGCAATATCAGGGAAAATATGCACACGGAAGTGTTTTAAACATGGTATTTGTTTATGATTCATAAACATCAACATATGAACACTCTAGCCTGCGTTTTTGCGATTAGCTTAAAGGCCATTAGCTAGCTTTTGAGCAAAAGGTATAAATATAAGCGGCTTTGCTCTTTGCAATTCTGCCACTTCATTTTTTCTGCGAAAACTTGCGCGGTATTTATCAAGACAATGACTCTATACGAAGGTTAGTGGCTCATAGTATGAAGCTTGGATCTCAAATGAGAACAGGCGCCTATGTTCTTGACCTAGCAGCTACTACTGGAGAGATGGCAGCGCAATCATTGATAGCAGGTAGAGATTATTTAACCCATTCTAAGTCAAACAAATCACTTTGTATTAGAATTGAAAAAATATGTGCCAGCAAGAGACTCCGACCGTTCAAGCACGAACCTCAGTAAGCGTTTGAGTGGATATATATAATCCTTTTTCTGGGTACAATATAACTGGTTGCTAGTAATAGAAGGATCAAATCAATCATTACGATGCCCTAACTGTAACAAAGGCTTTGCACGAACGGACCTAGTAGCACGTCATTTACGCGAAAAGTCCTGCAAACGTCATGAAATATGTTTTATACACTGCAACCCACACGAATGAATCCCTCTTAACCATTTGGCACACTACTGCACACTGTGTGCCGTACTATTCCACTTACCTGCCCTCGTACCTTATCCTTTCACTTTCTACTTTCCTTTCTGTTCGCTTCCACTTCCCGTTTTTTTTCTTTACCCATTTGATATTTATGCTATGAGTGAAATAACGTAGTCATGAATAACATACAATATCAGCCATTTAAAAAATTATGCAGGTTTGAAATTGTTCAAGGACAATAAAAAAGTGTGAATACGTTCAAAGTTTGACATTAGTTTGTCATAACGTGAAAGCGAAATCAGCGAAACAAGACAGACCAAGACCATTTCCCTCACAAACTGCGTAAACTGACTACTTTACCACTGGTATGTGTAGTATTTACGGTCTCATACGTGATATCCTCCATGAAGTATCAGGGAGTTAACCAGATCAGTCATCACTTTATTACGAATCAGCCAATCAATGCAATCATCAGTTACTGATTAGACAACACTTTATCAGTGCATGCTTAAGTAAAGTACTAATCGGAAACTTACATATTCGCAATTGATCCTAGACAAGCGCTTCATCAGTAACGGGATTACACCATGGCATGTTCCCTCACTAAGCATAGGGAAGATGTTAAATCAAGCATCGAGGTTTATCAGGGTTATCTCCAACCCGAGAATCCATAGCACGTTAAATAGTATTTAAGGACAAGCGAGTTAGAGTACATTAAGGATTCCCTTATTTTATATTTTCCAGAAAAAATTAGTCTCGCTCAATTCCATTTGTGTTTTTACATTTTTGATTTACATTGCATCTAACTACTCCAACGCGCATCTTGAACGCATAGGTTGTTGTAATATTTGTACTTGGAGATAAGTATAGACATCCCTCTATTTCTGTTCCATTAACAAGCAATTTCCCTAGCTTCAATCTCCCCCTATTTCCATTTTTGTGAACTCAACTAGATCGAAGTTTAACTATCAGGGTGAGTAGCCTACATTGAGGTCTTCATGAAAAGAAGGAGCTTTTACAACATGTCATGGTTGTTCTGCTTGTGTGTTGCTAGACACGAGACAACTGCACAGTAGGGAAATTTTTCGTTGACTCTCCTTTAGCTAACGATGAGCCCGGCAAAAAATTTCCTACAGTACTGCCAACCTGAATTTCTTCATTGAGTTCGATTATCTTTTGCAGTTGTTTTTGTTTTCGCTACTTTTGCTTGCCAAATCTATCAAGAAGTTACGAAATTAAGTATCTGACATGTGGGTCCGAGCAAGTTTGTTAGGCAGAGAAGTTATTTGTAAAATGACGTACGATATTATAGGAATCTCGCTTACTATAGCATTCTTTTGTCACTATCCAAGACATTAACATGCCAATTCCTTCCAGATCACTATTTTGCTATCTTTGAGCATTCGAATTACTCTTAAAGCCTATTTTATTTAATCTGCCAACAGTTTCATACTTAAACTACTGCTTTATGAGGGAATCGACAGTATACCATATACCTGAAAGGGACCTCGACAGTATATATAACGTGCAGGACATATCACGTCTATTCTCATACCGATTGAGATTATTTGTTAGCAGCTTTAGATGTTTCTCCCAAAACAGAATTCAGGGAGTGGTAATGTTAAAAAACATATTGATTTATTTGATAGAGAGATTGAAGTAGGCAAATTTTGGGGAACTAAATTTGACGTTCATGTACTTAATGGTGTTTATGAACTGTCTTCATATGGCGGTCCATTGCATCTTTTCTGCTAAACGTCTTAGCGCACGTATCGCAACGATATGTTTTACTCAAACTAGTCTCGCTTTTGCTGTTCGTACATCCGACACAATGAACTTGTCCTGTTGTATGCGCCTTGTACAGAGACTCATCGCTCGCGAGATGAGCAATCAATGGGCAGCGTAACTGGTCTTCGCCATTTATGCTAACACTCTGACGTTGGTACACATTATTGCCAAGCATGGGCAATAAAGTGAAGAGCGATCCTTGCAAACCGTTTCCCAGAGGCATATGGTAAGCATCGTCAGTTAGCAAGACTTGCAAACTTGTAGCTTGTGATGATGCAGCATCCGGAGAGCCTTGTTGAGTCTTATAGAAATGACAGATTGTGGTTAAAGCTCAGAACGGAGACGATATGTACCATGACTAACGTCGAGGGAATTACCATGAAATTAACGTGGTCCAAAACGGGAGCAGCTTGGGAATCGGTAGATGTGGTGCACAGCAAGTTTAACTCCTCTGATATCGACGAAAGGGCACGTTGGATAGCAGCGATACGTTCTGCGTTGCTTGGAAAAGACATAGTTGGGTTGAACAGAAATAGGAATCTACAGAAGTGTAAATGTTAGACTAACCAATGCAATACGAAAAAGCCGACTATTTATACAATCTGATATTGATACAACAGTGTCGTAAATGCAGATCGTACTGCAGAGTAACAAAAATGCTTGTCCGCCTCCGGTTGCCTTCTTTGAAAAACCATAGTTGACCCAGCAGCTACATCGCATGTTGATTTTCCTCTTCAAACAGTTGGCGAATCTTCAGTTTACCAATCCATGTATCGTGATCACAAACGGTACATATGGTGCACTTTTCTAGCAAAGTTTTACGGCGGCTAATAGCGTAGTACTGGCTTTTCAGGGATCCATGTACACGGAAAAGATGAAAGGATATTGTCTGTCATGTAAGTAAAGTTTGAATAGTAATACCTGCATTCCGCATCGCATATACGCTGAATGCTTGGCTTTAAAGACAAAGGATAATATTCTTAGACATCGCGTTATGCAACCCCACCTTTGATGTCATTCTGTTGCCACTAACTTAGTTTAGCACTTTCATATTATATATGAGTGTCTGCGTGAGGAGAGCAATTGTACATGTAAATGAAACACAAATTGCTTCCTTTAATGGTCAATCCACACACAAGGTCATGGAGACCTATCTGTGGCATGAACTGCTACAGGATTCATGCTTTTTGGCTAACCTTCTTTACTGTTAATGCAAGAGTACAGAACAAGAACTCTCTATGAACTACGGTAGCTGTTGAAAAAGCATTCTTTCTACGGTTACTTTGTATTGTATGTGTAAGCTGTGGAAAAATACGACAGGGCATAGACTATTTCTCTAAGAGAAGCTAAGTTATCAAAAAGGCGATGGGAGGCGGCCACGAGTTGACTTAACATCTGTGGCGAGCGAACTTAATCAGCACTATAGAACGTGCAATAACATATTCTCTAAATTATAAAAATTGAACTCCCAATATCTCTTCTCAATTAATAGTTTTCTGACCTTTCCATCCTAATGTCACCGCCTAACTTTGACTTGCTTCCAGCTGACCTTATAGAAAGTGCCAAAAGGATTCGATATCTCGTCGATTGCGGCATGCAATTAGCGCAGATAGCGGGGGAAGCCCTAGAAATTGCCGCCCACAAACAGCAGCAGCGAAATGACAATTCCACTCGGCGTTATTTGAACCGTTGCAAGGAAAAGTTTTCTAGCACAGCACGCATGCTTTGTGAGGAAGTGTTCAATTGCAGATGCTTTACGAGCCATGGTCAACGCTGTTGGTTCGAATCTGTGTATACTCCGTCACTACAACTGTATTTCATCGAATCATATCAATCATGTTGTGCTCCAGTAGATGCTGTAGCCCATGCTGATGTGAACCAATTATTTATTCAAAATCTTTTCTGTGAGGCAGCATATAGTGTATCTCATGGTGAGTAACCCAGCAGCAATTTTTTTGTCGGTGACACACTAACTATTGACGAAGGATTCCCTGAGCTTCCATACGACTATTGTCTAAACTTATTACTGGCGGATATCTCCGAAGTGAACAGACAATTGGCTGAAGAACATAAGCTGTATTGACGTTAACCTGAATTAACCCTTGACGAATATGACTCCGGCAGTACATTGCCAAGTTACTTTTAATAACTGGTGAAATACCAAAAAAATCCCTTTTGCTTATTCTTGCTACAAAGCTTTTACGCTCTTTTTTGCTTAAAGTACAAGGACAATGCAGCTTGTTGACAGTTGGATAATTTTGTCTTACTTCAGACCAGCAAAATACAACCTTACCTAAAAAAATAATTTTCTGTAATAAAAAAATGATCGGATCATCATCTTTTTGACAGCTGTCAAGGTTTCCTTCAGGATTGGGTTGTTGCTTCTTACGTTTCTTTTCATGTAATAAGCTCTGCAAGGTTTATGCAGTGATCTCCATGGAGACCCTTTGTCCAGTACTCGATATGCCAACATAGGGAATCATAACATTTTGCGTAAGGTAAATACTTGGTTAAACAAATGCTTACCTATAACTTCTTGGCAATGGAAGTCTCTGCTTCTTTGAGTATGCTTTCGTCGTATTCCGTTAAAGAAACCATGTTTTATCTAGGGCACCTTCCAAGCTTCCCAGCAATATTGTATGGATGAGGTCAAGGAATTAAATGGTCATGATCGTTTCTCATCATGAACATGCCCAAGCCATTTACATTCATCCTTCCAGTTCACTAAAGAAGGCTGCTAGGTTTGTAACCTTTTTCTCCCTAATGTTCAGAAACCTGTTTTATGCGTGCTGATATTCCTTATGCGTTATACAAGCACGCCTAGCAATTGGATAACATGTGCTAGTTTTGGCATCTCTATGTCTGCAGCGTAAGTTCCTGATGGGTCTAGGTCTAGTCGCTCTAAAGCAAAAACGTTAAGAAGCTTTGAGTAGGCACATAATTTCTCATTCACCTTTCGTAATTAACGAATGATTAAGTTACTGTCCTACCCATTGTCATCTTTCTCTTTAACTATCATTCTGACCTCCAAGACTACGCATCTTGGAACTGATAATGTAGCAAAGTTCAGCTTCACAAGCGTCTTTTATCTGCATATCTTTTTGTGAAGGAAACCAATGCAAATAATATTATCTATCACAAAGAAAATTATAAATGAGATCTTTGTTAGATAGAGATAAAGGTTATGAGGAAGGACGCATTTACAACTTAAGAATGTACAGGATGCTTGTCTATAGGGAAAATCCTTACCAGGTAGATTTCTGGATAAAGAAGTACTGTGACAAACTGTTGGATATTAAAGAAGAAGTCAGCGGTCATGAAAGATGTTGTAAAGAAAAGGAAGGGGGCAAAGTCTATCAGCGACATGCAAGCAGTTGTCTATGCACCTCCTCGTGATTGTGCATACTGTAAAAATATACCTACTATAAAAAGAAGGAACAGTTCCTGTTTCATAATCGTATTACTTTGATTGACCATAAATGTACGATGACTCATGCTCCATATCAAATTTCCCAATCAGTAACAGACAGGAAGGTAACCATTTTTCTATCCCATTACATACAGCCCCGATCTGCATGTTTTCTTCTGTGTGCCAATATACATATTGAGTGGCATCTTTTGTTGTAATATATACTCACGATTTATTTTATAGAAACTGACAGCGAAGGTCCAGCAGTTAATGTCCGGGACGCAGCACAACATGCTGGCGCTTATGTTTGACACAGACAAGGGTGCAGAAAACTGTTGTTGGGTGTTGGACATCGGTGTCTTGGCTCCACAAAACCCACGTTGACCGGATGAAGCTCATTGCAGTTCAAAGGACCTTTTACCCACCTTCTATACCTTTATTAATTGGATAAAACAGTATGCGTCAGACGTGTGTTATATGTAGATAGTAAAAGGGACGGATAGAATCCTTTGGGACTGTTGGATATCTTTATTTCATTCAATTTGTCTGCCTATTTATAATTATTTGATCTTATGCGGGATTTGTAATTATTGAACGTTCTTCTCGGCGATAGGTGTATGATTTAGCTAAGTGTAATAACTGCGGTGGAGCAGTGTCACCTTGTCTTATCCTCGGTGATAGATCTCTGATTTAGAGAAGAGGTGTAGTCGGTGTTCCAAACTAAAGTTCACTGTAAATGGAAACATGTTAATTTCCGATCATCCTGTTCATGGAACACAAGTACTAGGAAGTCACACTACAACAGGGACGTATACACAAAACGCAATTACATTAATGCTATTGGACTAAGTTGTATGCATTAAAGATTAACGTTAGGATTTTATTCGACATGTTCTTTTCTTTAAGCACTTTTTATTCAATTAACTCGCTTAAAACGATACATTCTATTGAAGCTAATGATTCTTACCTAGTCTTTCCGATTGGATGCTCTTTTCGTTGCATGCATTATTTAGTCAATAAAACACACTTCTTTAGCCATATATAGTGAAAAACAAATACTTTTATTTTCTTGGAAATATATAATATTATGTACTAACGAGCAGCTAACTTTACACTTGAATTTATATTATCTTACCTAATCACTGTAGGCTAATGAAGCATAGTTTTTAAAAATGACAATTAGTAAAACGTACTAAAAGCTAACACACAGTAGCATACCTAAGCCAGCATAGCAATAACGAACGGCAGTATTAGGTATTGGTCTACAAAAAGTTACCTTGATAAGTAATTAAATTACAACGTAAAAAAGTATCTGTACCATTAAAAAGTGTGTCATGTTTCTCTGTTTCGTTTTTGCTGAAAAAGGAAAACTACTCTATATAATAATTAAAAAGTTAAGATTAGTTACATTTAGGTCAGTCAATCAAACTACCTTATTAAAAGTAAGAAGCAAGCTTTCCTAAATGTTGCAATCATATCGGCTATCAAAAGAAAAAAAAAAGAATGAGATGCTGTCAAATGAAGATAAAATCTTACCAGTAAAGAACATTCTTTCAGATCAAGATTGTATATCATTTGGATAATATATCAACAACGTTGTCAAAGAGAGTTTGCTGATGAAGAAGTAATGAAACACCATGAAGCTTAAAAAAAGCAGAGAAAAAAGTTTATGAAAGAAAAAGGATAAGTAAAGAGAAAGCGCGGATAACCTCCATAAAAAAAAAAGAAATAACACTAGAGGCGCGTGATAAAAAATTTATGCAGTTCCTGGGAATCGCGCACAGACTGTCATACTTCTTATATTTTACATCTGCTAGTTTTTTTCCTTCTGGGGAAGGAGAGACTGAATAACACTGAATTGCTCCCCCCATGGGAAAGTGGGTAAAACATCATGTATTACCCAGGGGTAAAATGTGGGTAAAACTCCTACTATATTGCAGTGAAGCAGAATCAGGAGAAAAAGATCAGCTAAGCGTCAGTATCATGGCCGTTGAGCTGAGATCCTCAGAATGGGAAAAAACAAGGTATCTCACAGTCTTAGAATACAGCAACAAATAAAACATGCTCGCACAAGCAAAGTCATTCTGAAAACCATACAGAAGATGCCAGTGATTGAAAAGGATCATCAGGTTTGTTCTCGATACCTATGGAATGGATAGGTAGGATCGCATTAAGTGTACCTTAAAAACGAAAATATAGCAACACGTTAGGCTCTGGCGCTTGCATCATTTCGGTGAAAGAGACAGACAGTGTGTACATCACCGGAGCACGTAGAAGACTTGCTCCTCTCGCATAGTATTATATATTTGGGCGACTTCGAAGAGACGCTGAGTTCGGTTTACCCTGGAAACAGCACGAACAGACCTTGCAAGAACATGTTGAACCAGGCGGATAACCGTTTGAGATCGCAGGATGTTTTATGAGGCTATCGTTCGCAAAGCAAAACATCAAGGCAGCGACGGCCAGCAAGATAATGCTTGATTTTATTTTATCTTGGCATAATAAGCGAGCAAGTGAAGCAGTAGAGGTGATTTTCGCTACCTTCCTTTTTTTCGATTAGAGGTACTACTGTCTCTTTAAAACCTCTTTCATTCGGATTATTGTTATTATGTGCTGTAGAATGCCAGAGAAGACACATTAGGTATCATGGTATTTTTCACTTGCCATTAGCAGGAACAGATCCATCATAAAAAAAATACGCTGTGAAACCAGCTTTATACGCTGCAATATCAAACCAAGCATAAAATAAACAAAATGTTGAGCAAAATACATAGCTAATGTCACAATTTCCAAGATGCTCTACAAGAACTTGCATGATTCTTTCAATTGAGCTTCCTTCTTTCTTATAACCGTCGCCATAAGAACGCTTAAAATCTGCTCCTACTTTTTGAGCTTACTTTCTTTCCATATCTTGTGTATTCAAACGGTTTTCTGGGTATCACTCTGGTCATCGCGGATTCTCCGGAGCCGCTTTCTATTGTCATCCCGGAGTAGTCCATCTTAGCAGTCCCGCAGCCTAATGCGCCTTGACTTAATGCTATGTTATTTGTTGTTGCTTCTTCGAGCGCTTGATTCTTCTATCCGATTGACTTTCCCAATATTGTGTTTTTAAGTTACTGTTGACAAGGAGTTGTTGTTTGGCTACCAAATGGACATACAGTCTGAAACAAGGCTTTCAATTACGACCTGAGAACTGGGTTTTGTATGAACTCGTTCAGTTAGCATAATTCATATCTGTCTAACATGCAGCATGGACGATGATCATGTCATACTAGTATAGAAACAATGGGGCAAACATTGAAGCTTCACTAATGCTGCCGATCCTTTGACCAGACTTCTATAGATCAGCGCTGCATCTACAGGGATGAGGGACAAAGGGTAACAATACATACATATGGATACAGGTGAAGATTTAATTTATTTAATGGCGGTGAGCGCAGCGTTTGTCTATATATGTCCGCTCTCGTCCGTTTCGCAAAGGAAAGTAAATGAAAATATGTGGTATGACAACAGAGAAAAAGGGAAGGAGGCTATGGAAAAAGTTACAAATAAAGGGAAGGATAGGGAATGTCGAAGTTAGAGAGATTAATCATTACATTCAACGACATGGGGCTAAAAGTAGTTGTATATTAATAGAAGGGAAAAGATAAGTAGAATAGCCGGGAAAGGAGGAGTAATAAAACTCGTAATAGCTGGGCGGAATTGATCAAACGCAACAGCTTTTGGGCTGCGGGGAGGTCAGGAGTAAGATGACTGTCGGAATGTGAGCTATACGGGTGGCAAGCCTGATCAATCTCTGTAAAGATGCGTTGAAGTATTGGCCACGTGTAAGTCCAATACATCCGCTGATGGCGTAGACGAGGTGATAGTTTGTGAGGGAGGCGATGAAGTATGGTAGAGTTTGGGTCATGGACTGTGAGGGGTACGTGAAGTCAAGGATGAATATCCAAACAGCGGATAAAGTAATGGGCTGGAATGGCCGTGTCTGCATCGGGGACAGGGTCTCAGTCTCCCCCCAGGAATCCAACCTAAACGTCAGCTAATGCACTGGCCACGTTCCATGCGGGTCATAGGAATCCAGGTAACAGGGTCTATTCCTAGTGAGGGTCGACAGACAGTCAACAGCACTGGATTGTTTCCTGAGCGGCTTAAGGACAGGTTGTCAGAGCAGAAAGTGTGGAACAGGGTATGGAGATTAGAAACGTTAGGATTGCTTGTTTGAGCAGTAAGGCGGTTCCATAGTGTAGTTTGCTGCAGCTTGGACCAGTGACTGGTAGAGTAGTTAGTGAGATGTGCGATAACCGTAACAAGTAAGATATCATCAGGTAAAAGGTGTGCTAGTAGCACAAATTTAGCCTGTGGATAAGCTACACGTTCAGCGCCATTGACGGGAGGTTGGTCCAATGCCGCATAACACTAGTGGAAGCGGAACGGTGAAAAAGAACAGAGTACAGTAAATCCTCCTTGATTTCAATCTTCGTTAATTGCAACCCTCGCCTATTTTCTATCATTTTGAGATTCCAAAAAAAACCCTTATCAAAATTCTCAACGCCTCAATAATTTTCAAGATTCAATGTCTATTGGGTGTTGAAATAGAATCGAGGTCTTCTTTAGTAGCAAATTTTATATTAGGTTGTACTAAAGTAGTATCAATAATACACTCTATTGCTTAATAAACTTAAGCAGTTACACATTTTTTGTTTAGTATTGCAGTAAGGGCTATAGCTGGGTTATACAGCTTGCAACTCATGGCGAGGTGTGAATAAGTCATTGCTTAATGGCTAGCTAATGCTGATAAAGTGAAGTGTTTTCTACGCTGATACAAGTAATTGCACTTATTCGTTAATTTCAAACCCATCTATTTTCAATCAGTGGACTCTAACCAAGGCATTGAAATTAAGGAGGACTTACTGTAGACAAGTCAAAAAGCACTGTTCGTAAATTACTATTGCCGATGGCTTCTAAAACCTTTGATGACATAAGTTATACAAATATTGTCGTTGGTAACGTAGAGAAAACCTGCAAAAAAAAAGGTGACATGATTAAATTAAACTCAATCGTCCTCGGGACTGTAGATAAAGAGAATGAAATAGTGTAACTCTCAGCCACCAACTAAAAGTGGATCTATGCTATGCTGTACGTATGTTTCAAGCCAAAAGTTACATATAACTACAATAAAGAAGGCATCGGGTCTAAGGTCTACTCTACTTTGATCGATTACAAGTGGCATGCTTGAAAAGTAGGTTGATGCCATCTCGGGGAGTAAAATTGACCGCCTTGGGGTTTTCTGTTTATTCGTGGGAGAAAAAAGGTTGCATGTGACACGTGGAGGTAGGCGGCATTAAATTTTATCAGTTTTGTTGAAAGAGGTGCAGATTGACGTTGTTTATGCACCAAGGCTTTGTATGGTACCGCCCTTTTTGCGAAAAGGACACGGTCACTTCCCGAATCTGAATTAAAGTGAAACCAACTATAGTTATTTATCGCAGGTCCAAATATGTATGCAAACATTTAAAGAATGTGCGGGCAAACATCTTGTAATTTCTTAGTAGTATCTCCGTTTTTCCTATTTCAATCAATCATTTAATTCCATGTGATTTGACCAAGCCTAAGCAAAAGAATAAACTGCAACGTTTCAAGAACAGGTAAAACGTGCATGGCATGCATACAATTACAGATATGGAGGTTTTTACCTCGGATCATCCCAATGCTCGTGTTTCTCCCGCTTGTGTCGTGCTCTACCATAGTTTGTGGCGTACTTCCTCTCGCATTGATCGCAAGGAAACAATTTTTTTGGCTTAGACGGCCTATTGACAGCTATCTCATTTGTTCTTTTACTTGGCTCGTAGTTTCCGTCAATGCCTCCCACACATGCTCTTGTGGTAGCCAGCGGCTGACCTACGGGTTGCCTGTAAGAGCCGCAGTCTTGACGCGAGTGTGCATTGTCTTCATCAGCTGCTAGCGGATAGAGAGGACAGTTGGGTATTAGCGGTCTAGCTATGAAATAGAGGATTTCTCATCAGGGCAAGCCCAATGAGTCCGTTCGTGGCTTACCGTGATTAATATATGCAGGAAAACTGCGTTGAGTGTTAATATCGTTTTGGCCCGCTGGTAAAGCCATCAATTGTCGATCGCAATCGACTGGGAGAGGGTGCACACTCTTTACTGTTCTTGTTATGTAGTACATGTCTTCCGAGTGTTTAGCAAGCCTTGCCGCCAGCATCTCGAACATAAAATTATTGTAGAGACGCGTGCTTGCTGAATGGTTTGGAACAGACATTGCTCTGCTAGGAAGAAAAAATTGCTTTTGGCTATGAAAACAAAGCGAAACAAGAGCAGAAAAGGCGAAGATCCCGCTATTTAACACTTGCATTCTTAGACACTAGGTAACCTCTCAAAATCTCCAAACATTATCCCTTCTAATCTTTTTTATTTGATGTTTGTCGAAAATGAAAATACATGACTTATGTTTCAGAATATTTTTCTTTATCATTTGATTTGACTCTCTCCGTTTATAGTGGTTTTATTGCTTGGAAATACTGACCTTGTGTTACAGTTTATCGATGAGAGGAACTGATAGCGGATTCATGAGTTGTCTAACGCAATGTTTATGCGGCACCACTAGCTATTAACGAGCCGCTAATGTTGATATTAACGAGCAATAAGAGTAAAGTTCCAATGCCAACTCCCGATGCATTCATACCACCATTTTGTTGAAGTTTGTTTTTGAAAGACATAATTGGCACAAACTTGGATAACAAAAGGGTAATGTGTCAGCAAGATATAACGTAAAGGGTAACCACAATAGCACGTCTCCTTTGTATGCTCTTGTCCACATAACAAAGCAAATCGAAGATTCATCAGAACCATTTTTAACTAATACATATTGTCAGCGAGGAGAAAGATAGCGGATCCCTTTATCATTCTGTAGTTCCATAAACACCAATACCTCATCATGTAGGCAGTGTGCATTTTAACTGCTGCTCGATTGCTTGTAGCATATTCTTGCTATCAATTTACGCTTTCCAATTATGCAATGTTTGCTCTCATGATCTGGAGCTTAATACTTTTATCTCCAAAACACAAGTGAATACATATTCATATTCACCAATATTAGAGTACGCTGTACTTCTCAGTATCTACTAGCTTTCTAGCCGAGTTTAAACCAGATAAGTCGATTGTCCTCTGAACCTAGTCTGCTTGTTCATGCATGCCGACATACACTGAAACTCGGTGTGATTGCACCACGGTCAATCTATTTGAAATAGTTGCTTTTTACCGATAGTACTATGTTGTGCTACATCTCTAGTTGTATCGGGCTGATAAAGTTGAGTTCGGACAACTACATGAGGATGCCAACAAATGATCAAATACTTTATCCTTGGCCCGGCGTTAATTGGCATTCAATGTGTTGGTGTTCCTCCAATAAGTAAGTGTTGCTCTTTCCCTTAAAATGTTCGCACGCTTGGTGCAGTACCTGCCCTTCCCAGGTGCTGATAAAATTATCTAGTATTATTTTATTATTTTTCCGATGGTATTAGCGTCCTTCTTGATATCTTTTAGTAATGCTCTACATGAATATATCTGTTTGTATTGCCTTAACCCCGCATCCATCCATTGGAACACTGGTTGAAGGATTTTTTTTGAATAAGGTTTGGTAGCATTATCGATCTTATTGGTTCTCAGGAAAGATGCGACGCTAGATGTATGGGCGTTAAACAAGTACAATCTGCCGCAAAAAATCCGAGTATCTAAAGCGAAGCCTACATAAGGAGTTAGTTTCATGGATGAAGTTTCAGAGTCTCACTACCTCTTTAGGAACAGTGATCTAATGACTGTGTCCGTGTCCATGAAAGGTATAAGGACAAGATAATGGTTTTATAAAAACATTATGGAAGTCAAGCCGGATGCTAATATGAGCATGGTAAAAAAGGTTTGCTCGAACTTACGAAGACATATCTTTACTGGTTCAGATGTTGCTATTGTACTGCTGACGTATCGGACAATACGTCAATATCATATTATGTCTATTTGCCTTACGTTGTCGTGTAGGTAGTGCATTTGTTAAATAGAGGTATGCAAGTATACTCCAGCTATCCTTTCATAAAGTTGTTTCTGGGTTATCTTTTTCTGTACATGCGTTGAGCATTGAGCACTGCTTATATAGGGCTTTTGCTACTCAGTAGGTATAGGGAGAAGATTGGCAGTACAGACCAAGCTGAAGTGTTTGTCCCATTCTTCCTGTAGCAACGTATTCGGATCTTGTTTTATCTTACATCTAGTAAAGATGCACAAAGATTAAAATAACGAGGCTATACAAACTGGCATTTCGGGATACTAAGGGAAGACAAGTCTTCCAATTACACAGTCACTCGTCAGCTACATAGCATCTTTGACTACCGGTAATCGGAAAGATCAAACATAAAAAAGAATCTGAAAAAAAATTTAAAAAAAACCAATGAGAATAATAAGGTAATCCTAGGTCATTCTGTGCTGTCAGAAGAGGAGATGTCATGAATTTGAATGACGATGAGATTGTCACTTAGAAAATGAGAGTAGCTTCCATAAAGGCAACATGATAACTTTGTGTAATGCCAATCGAACGGCTAATGACAACGAGAAATAGGAGGAGCGTCGCGACCGATTGCACGATACCTACACTACGGATGAAACTTTGAATTTATTTAACGACGAAAATTGAGCGCTGTCTCTTGCAATATGTCCGCTCTCGTCCGATCCATCAAGAAGAGAGATATGAAAAAAACCTGTCACGGCACCAGGAAAAAAAGGTAGAAGGGGAAACGTTTAAGGGAACAAAAGAGGAGGAGTTCAAGGAGGTCCATGGGAAATATGGTAGAAATTATTATAGAAAGAAACGCAGTGCTGAGAGCTACGAAAAAAGAAAGAAGCAATAAAAAATAAAATAAAATCTTATAGGGGGTCTAAACTGCGGTGGATGTGTTCTGGGGAAGAAGGGAATTTGGAGAGGATAACCAGGCAAGAAAGTCCTGATGCGGAAGTAGAGGTCTATCAGCCGAAAAGAGAAATCGCCATCGGGATGTTTAAGAATGTCCAGTTCCAATAGGAGCATATCCAGTTTGGGCCAAAGTTGTGTCCAATATCGTTGTTGGGAGGCTTTGCGAGGCGGGGACTTGGGAAGTCTGTTTAATGTTTCCGAGATAGGATCGGCAATAGTGGGTCGAATTCCCAGACGTTGATGGGCATTGAGGCATAGGATTGCATGGTTACGGTTAGTGTATCCTATGTGGCATCGGGGACAGGGAAGTAGTTGGCCACCAGAGTTCACACTACGGATGAAACTTTGAATTTATTTAACGACGAAAATTGAGCGCTGTCTCTTGCAATATGTCCGCTCTCGTCCGATCCATCAAGAAGAGAGATATGAAAAAAACCTGTCACGGCACCAGGAAAAAAAGGTAGAAGGGGAAACGTTTAAGGGAACAAAAGAGGAGGGAGTTCAGGGAGATCCATGGGAAATATGGTAGAATTATTGTAGAAAGAAACGCAGTGCTGGGACCGACGAAGAAAGAAAGAAGCAAAAAATAAAAAATAAAATAAGATCTTATGGGGGGTCTAAACTGCAGTGGATGTATTCTGGGGAAGAAGGGAATTTGGAGAGGATAACCAGGCAAGAAAGTCCTGAAGCGGAGGTAGAGGTCTATCACTCAAAGAAGAGAAATCGCCATCGGGATGTTTAAGAATGTCCAGTTCCAATAGGAGCATATCCAGTTTGGGCCAAAGTTGTGTCCAATATCGTTGTTGGGAGGCTTTGCGAGGCGGGGACTTGGGAAGTCTGTTTAATGTTTCCGAGATAGGATCGGCAATAGTGGGTCGAATTCCCAGACGTTGATGGGCATTGAGGCATAGGATTGCATGGTTACGACTAGTGTATCCTATGTGGCATCGGGGACAAGGAAGTAGTTGGCCACCAGGCATCCAACCCAGACGCCAGCGAATACAGCGGCTACGCTGGGTGCGTGTCATGGGTATCCACATGATTGGATCCACTCCCAGTGAATCGCGGCATGCTGATAGAAGCTTGAAATTTGGACCTTCACGGCGTGACAAAAGAATATCTTTGCGGTACTGGCGGATAGTCGATTGGAGAGTTGCGCGCTGCGTTTGGCCAGGAGGGTGAGGTAGTTGGAGCCAAATGGTATTGGATTGCAATCTCCACCAGTGAGAGCGAGAGTCATGTTCCAGCTGGGGAAGAAGCGCAGTGAGGAGAGCGTCGGATGGTAGCTTATGGGCTCGTAGAAGATATTTGGCTTGAAGTATTTCCACTCTTTCTGACATGGAGGGCAAGTTGGCCAGGTGTTTCATGACGTGTGTTGAGGTTCGCTTGTGTGCACCGTAGATCATACGGAGGCAGGTGTCTTGAGCACGTTCTAATGTTTGCAGTTGGGTTTTATTGAACGTCACAATAGCAAGCCCATATTCAAGTTGGGGTCGTACGAACTGTCTGTAGAAACGAGTGGCGATAAGTCGATCAAAGCCGGATGGGCTCAGTCCAATGGTGTTCATAATCCTCATAGTGTTAGTTGCTTTGGAGGCATTCTGCTCTATTTGTAGTTTAGGGTCTAGAGATCCCTTGGAGTTAAACTGTATGCCCAGATATTTGAAGTGGTCGCCACGTGGGAGTTCTTGGCCATATAGTGTGAGCGGGGGGTAGTGGTACTGTCCCTTCCTATGATCGAAGAGTGTCACGCATTTGTTTGGGTTCCAGCGATAACCGAGTTCCTGGCTGTGTTCTTCACATGCTTGCAACAAAATCGGCATAGTGTCAGCTGTTCCGATGAGTGCAACGTCGTCGGCATACAGGAGGCAGTTGATTAATTGACCCTGCACCGTCCGGTATGCGGGCTCCTGGAAATCTGGATCTGATGTGAGGCGGCGATAGTCAATCTCAACTTGTCGAAGACGCCGGGGTAGACTATTGATGTATACAGAATATAAGAAAGGGGAGAGGATAGAACCTTGTAGTACGCCGGTGACAGGCTGGAACGAGCGAGAGGTAACATTTTGTAGCAAGATTTCTATAAATACATTGTCAAAAAGACTCTTTAACAGAGCAAGTAAGGCAGGGGGAGAATTAGGTGTTAGAGCTTGCCATATGATATTGCGATCTACAGTGTCATACGCAGATTTGATATCCAGGAAGGCCAGAATAGGGGATTTGCCAGTGTCAGTTGTGTGTAGTCGGCAGAGTTCGTGTAAGCACAATGCTTGATCTAATGCACTCCTGTTGGTTCGAAAACCACCTTGAGCAATGTCTAGAGCAGGGAAGGCGTCGGATAGTGAGGACTTGAGGCAGATTTCCATGGTTTTTCGTAGAATCGATGTGAGACTGATCGGGCGAAAATTTCCTGGGTCTGTTGTATTGCCGTTCTTGTGGATTGGGACTACCTGGGCTAGCCGCCATGCTTTCGGGGTGATAGACCATCGCCAGCAAAGGCTGTAGAGGTTAGTAAGTATGGGGGCAATATGAGGCACTATTGGTGTTAGCATTTCTGCCCGTATGTGGTCAACACCTGGCGATTTCTTGCGTGGTAGTTGGAGTAGGGCCTCAGAGACTAGTTCTAAGTTGAAAGGGTTATCAGTATCAGGAAAAGGTTGTTGGAGGCTGAGAGGAGTAATGGGGTGATGTCTATGTGACAGCATTGCCCCACTGAGAACTGTTTCTAGATGAGTTGCCATAGATTCTGCACCTACAAGGGGTCCTGCTGGGTGGGAGAATCGTGGGTTTAGAGTACGGCCACGCTTGATACGTTTCATCCTTGCCGCTGCTTTAGAGAACTCGTTGGTAGTCATTTGGTCACAGAATAGGCGCCAGGTTTCTCGTCGTCAGATATTAATGGCTCGTCGGACCTTTGCTCGGGCCTCTTGGTGACGGATCCACCAAGTGAGTTTATTTAGTCCAATAGCTCGCCGCCACTTGGAATAACAGAATTCACGATGGTCCACCAGTGATTGCAGTGCCGGTGTCCAGAACCAAGTGTCGTATGCCTCTGGTGTGTGTTTTCTGGTAACGCTATCGTCCAACGCGTTGTAGATCGCAGTAGATAGGGTGGTACCAAAGCTTTCGATTGGGGGGCAGCTTTCTGGGCTGTCGTTCAGGTATTGTTCAAGTTGTTGTTGAAGAGGGCGCACGTTTTCGGTGAATCGTTGTATGTATAGATCCCGGGTTGGTTGGTCTTTGAGACGACTCAAACGCCAAAGCAATCTGTTGGGTTGGTGTTCAGCCTGGGTTTGTATGCTATCCAAGTCGAAATTGAAGTTGATGAGTTTATGGTCTGAATCGAGTGATAAGTCATCCCGAATTGACATCTGCGCGTTCGTGAAGGTGCCAGTTGTGGCAAACCAGTCAACGATGCTCGAGCCATTTTGGCGGACAACCGTTCGTTGGCCGTTCGCGAGGTCTATGTTTCTGATTGTTAGTCCATTTACGGAGAGCCACTGGTGGAAGAGTCGTCCTCTGGCTGAAGTTATACGATCGCCGAGGTCCTTGTGGCGTGCATTGAAATCCCCGCAGATAATGGTTCGACTAGTCCCTGGGGCGTTTAGCGGAAGGTTCTGTAACACTTCCAGTGCAAAGTGGTCTGAGATTGATGTTGGGGGTAAGTAGACGCAGTGAATAAGAATATCCTCAACAATACAGCTAATGTAGAAGGGTGAGTATGGCGATGAGTCGTTATTAATGTGATGGACATGTTGGGGAAATTTTGGATGGATTAGTAGAGATATGCCCATGGATGGTTTACATGCGTTCGGATGCGTTTGTGTGCCGTAAGTGTGGAATTGACGCCAGTTAGTAGGATATTTATTGGGAGACAGGAGCCAGGTTTCGGTAATAAAGAAGATTGAGGGTTCTGGGACGAAAGTTAGAACAGAATTGATAGCATGCTTACGGAGGCCATTTGCATTCCAAAGTGAGATATTGATGTTGGTAGTGGGATCCATGGTTATTGACATTCTTGGAGGCTCATGCAGTCCGATTGACGGTCTCCGTCGCGGGCGGCATCGACGTCTATGTCATCGTTACGGAAAATGTTGGCCGCATCTCCTTGAGATCGGGGGTGGTTGTAATGGGTGGGTTGTCTGCGGGTGGCGAGTATATCGCAGAGTTGGTCCAGAGATATCCATTGAAGAGCATGGAATTGGCGGGCGACAGCGTAACGGACGGGCGTTCTAAGGAAATCTAATGTGCGGAGCATGCGTTGGCAGTGAAGTTCTTTGGCTTGTTTTTTCTTGTCATCTTCAGATAGTTCTGCGTATTTCGGGTCACGGAGGCGGGTGGGGTCACATGGATCGAAATCCTCTTTGGGTTGGAGGTTGAATTTCTTGAGAGTATCTAGAAGTTCGGAGGCAAAATCATTATGGATTAGTAGAGCCACTACCTGTCGGTCGGGGTAGTGTATGTCAAGGATGCGGCTATTGTCGATGCCGAGTTGTCGGAGGCGGGCGCGCATTTGGCCTGTGGGGATACGGGCGCGAGAGTGCAGATAAACATAGTGGAAACCGTGGGTGGGCGACGGCAATGTGAATGCGCGGGCAGCGGCTTCTTGTTTACGAAGGGATACTGGTTGCTTGTTGGGCTCGCGGAGTCTTTGGGTACGTTCACGATTGTTCCAGGGGTTGGTTGTAGTTGTCTGCTGATTTCTAATGCTTGTCTGGGTATCGAGGAGATCTGGGAAGTCGTGTTGGCTAAGCGTTGGGGCGTGGATCGAAGCATTGGTACCTTGTGAGTTTAATTGGGATCTAAGAGAGTGATTAATAGCTTCCAGTTCAGCAATACGCGATTCCGCTGTGGTTAGTTCCTGTCGAAGGCGTTGGACTTCCTGAAAGAGGGTCTCGTGTTGGTTCAGGCGAACCTTTTGTGCGTTCAATTCATCTATGACCTTACGCATAAAGTCTGGGAGAGCCTCGTGATGGTGAAACGTTAGTAAAGGGGTTCCCTGTTGGGGTTGTGTATCTTCTAACAGACTATCGGCTTGCTGGCTGTTTGGTGCAGAGGCAATGTTTGACGTCTGGGAGGACGCGGGAAATCCGGCGTCAGGGGTTGGCGTGTCTGTGGAGATAGTTGTGTCTTGAGATCGGTTACTTATTTTAGCCTTTGTGATACATTGTTTAATGTCATCGTGGTTCCAGAGTTTTCCACAGTCCATGCACTTGAAAACTGGTGCTCCGTTGGTGCTTTTGCTGTATCCGTTGCGGCAGATCCTGCCTTGTGTTTGGCAGCCAGGGCAGAGGATAGATCGTCGGGAGGTGGCGAACTGGGCCAAAAGGGTTTGAAATTCGGCCGAAGTGAGAACGGAAAGCTTTGGTGGTTTGCCCGGCGGCATCGTTGAGTAGGGGCAGAAGCGGCGAGTTTGGACGCGTTGGGTACTTTGAGGGGTCTCTGGTCGTTGCAGATCAGTTAGGCGCGGGGAAGGTGGGTTGAATAGAGGTTTGTTCGTCGAGATTATGTTTGTAATTATAAGTTTTGTGAAGTTTTGCTAGAAAGACGTTTTACCCACACCGAAAAGTGTGGAATAGCGGAAAGACCTTTTTTTTACCTCACACTACGGGAAATATTATCCTTGAATAAAGCTTTGAAACGATATTTATCAGAATTATGCAAGCATAATTTGTAAATTCTTGTCTAGGTCTTAAAAAAAAGAACAACAGGTGTGTTACTCTGTTACTCTTGGCCACGTTAACGCAACAACGGAGTCAGTTGCGGATAACTACAAAAACCATACCGTAATGGGTAGTCAGAAATAGAAAGAACGAGTAGTGATTTACCAATCAGAAGCGGAGAACTGAACGTCTCTATATGATTGGCCAGAGTTAACTCATGTTGGAGCCATATTTCGTTATGATCGATTGCCCTTTGCCACGCTATAGCTGCGATAGCGTACTGAGTCTAGAAGATATAAATATGTGCAGAATTTCGTTCAATTCTTTAACAAAGAACATATTCAATTTTGAAAGATTGTCCTTGAATAATCGTGATGAATGCCATTTTTCAGGATTATTCAAAGATAATTTATTCCCGTAGTGATAGTTAAGAGTTTTGATATGAAGCATGAGCCATTTGCATGTGCGCCATCAATCAAAGTATTTATGCGAGATGCGAGCCGTGGGAACGAGGTTAAAGAGTGAGATGGAAATTGCGTCTTCTATTTTTAACTTGATCGGGGATGGTCAAACCAGGAACCACAGCCATCCATAGGAAAAGCGATGGATGACTTATCAATGACGACATTGCACTAATAAGACAGCAAGAAAAAGAATATATTCATATAGTACAACCATTGATTGATACAGACAAAGGAAAGAGAAAACAGCAGTTGCCTTTCGTGTCACCAATGCAAGGTAAATCAAAAGCAACAGTGACCCTTGGATGGAAATAACAAAGTTGTTTTTTGGAGAAAACACGACCCACTCGGGTACAGGTAACTGCATCTATCCATCACCGTGTATAATGCGCTATGCCTATGTGGGAAATGAAGCTCGTTCCCATGTTTGCATTGAAGAATAAGCAATGCTACGTTAGTAACCAATAAATTTTAACTGGTCTTTGTTTGGCCGCAAACCATTGAGCGAATTAAACCAGAAAGACGCCAAAAAGTGGGAAAAGGTCAGAATAAAATTAGGACAACTGCATCTTTATCTTTGTACATGCCAACAGCGTGTTAATAAAATTGGGTTAGAGCGATCGAGAATTTATAAAAAGGAGGTAAAATTAAAACAATGACAGGGATCGACAAAAGGGAAAAAATGCCAGATTGGGGAGAGGATTTGACAAAAAGAGCACTTCCTAGGATGTTGAAGGTTTGTACCTAATGGTAATAAAATATTACTGGTTAAAAAGCTCCATCGCAAGCAGCGAAACAGTCGAGAAGGGTATGCAGTTGTTGAGTGTCCATATCAATACATCGTTCCAAATAACTGAGAAGTTGTAATAAAGGCTGTATAGCATCATCTTCGGCCAATCGAGCACGTGCTTCGTCGACCGTTAGTGGCGATTGATTGGAACGACCGTCTGACGCATAGTTATGACTGAAATTGGAATGGATAGCTTCGGCAAGAGCATCAACGGAGTAATATTGAGGAAATCCCGTTTCTGGAGATAGATGTTGCAGTACTTTTCTCATGTATCCAAACTTCATACGAAGCGCCTCATTACATGGTGCATTGCCTAGATAGACGGCGTTCCGGTATATATC
The DNA here is from genome assembly GCA_002749535.1 of Apophysomyces variabilis. Classification (NCBI taxonomy): domain Eukaryota; kingdom Fungi; phylum Mucoromycota; class Mucoromycetes; order Mucorales; family Mucoraceae; genus Apophysomyces; species Apophysomyces variabilis. The sequence continues at coordinate 120,998 of MZZL01000065.1, read as the reverse complement.
CTCGACTTCATCAAGCAAATGTGGGATCTGGTTTGTATTCCCTTCAAGAGAGTAGAACTTTGAAAAAAGGGCGTCAGTGATCTGGGAAGACCTGAATGTAGAAGGGCATGCTCCGCCCAGGTTCGAATTGTTGACGTTTGACATTCAAATAAAATAAGAAAGGTGATGTGAAAAAAACAAATAGATCAGCAAAACAGTAGTAAGGTGAGACAATGGCAGTAGTTTATATAGGTCTCAAATGTTCTTTTTTTAGGATCAAGTTAGGGTATCCCCATAATCTTCGATTTCGAAGCGTGTACACAATAGGAGAAAGGAAGTCAAACTTGGTCATCGAACGATTAGCTATAACATACTTCACGAATCGGATAATTCACCGCATTTCCATAGCTAAGTAAAAGGGAAAAAGGGGGAGCAAAAGAGATCAAATTTGCTAATTTTAGCTCCGCTTCCTCCCATGTCTCTAGCAGAACCATGTGTCTCATTGAGCTAAGTTAGTCCCCAGTGAGGTCCTGCCAGGATGAATTAACTGCCACTACTCACCTAGTGTGGTTTAATTTAGATATAATCTTTTCTTTTCCCTCTCCCATTCAATATGGAAACTTACCTGTTTTATCGACAATTCCCGTTAGGGCAGAAATTCTTAGCTTCTGTATTAAAATGACTTGGTGAAGACCAAGACGTGAAACATAAGGGGGAGCTGATGGCCACGCTGCAGCAGAAGGTAGAGCGCGATGGCGATTGAGGGGGAGTCAAATAACTCGCAGCGTTGACTCACGCATTATCCTAAGAATCCAGGGGGAGACGACGAGTGTGAGTGTTGTGACCGGATTGACCCGATGGTAGATTAGCTTCACAAATTTTGAATGTCTAGTATAAATAAACATCAATTCGAGTCTAGTCTGTCTACATCTTTGTCGTTCACTTCAACTCGATCTATATCCCTTTGAAACCCTAACTATGATATTGCCAAGTAACAGCGAACCCGAAAATATTTATGCCGAACAGATTCAGCTTGCTATATCCCTAATCTCTGAGGGGGCAAATCTGCTACAATCAATAAGTGACGTCACTATAGCTTCTCCAGGTTCGGACCGGACGTGTATCGATCACGTAGTATCTCTATTTCCCGCAATCGTGAATGAAATACAGTCTTTGAGCATTCGCTTCAATAAAGCACAGGAGCTAGCGCAGAGTATCCGTCCTGACGGCTCATTGATGCCAAACGAAGTAGCACATCTTGTGAATACTGGACCTCGCGGTTTAGCTTCCGAGAATGATTGGCTTAATCGCTTTTATATTGGTCAAAATGTGATTAGCACCACCGATTACCAGCTATATCAGCGAACAATAGACGAAAACTTGGCCAACAATTATGCAAGTAAAGCACCTGCTTTGAGACAGAGTGGCTCCAGGAGATCCAACAATAATGTAGAAGAACTCAACTTTAGAAGGAAGTATTATTGCGACCAATGTACAAAGAGATTTACAAGGAAAGACGCGCTAATTCGACACAAGAACACTATCCACCAATGTCTTCGGTATTTTCCCTGATGCACTTTTCAACCTGTCCCATGTTTGGCTTATTAGATTGGTGCATATACCAGTCTAACATTGTAAGGATTATCCTATTATTGTTTATGTATTTCGTCTCATAAATGTATCATTTAACTGTATGTGCGTCTCTCAGGTAAATCAAATTTATGTTCTGGTACTATATGAGCACTTGTGCTGCGTAAAAGTCAGTTAATCTACGCTTGAAGGCTGTCCCTAGACAACAGTCTTCAAAATCTATAAATTTGTTCGCCAAGCAAGCCATTCTTCGTCATACTCGTACACACCTAATCTGAAGTTTGACGTTATCTTTCTTCTTGTATCAATATGAAATGAATCAGAAGCTGGTGTAGCTGTCTAATGCTATAGCTCATTTGTTAGCTAAGTTGCAAGGTGGTTGCACGTGTGGTCTGTTTTTCCTCCACTTTCCGGTAGTAATTGTATATCTGGAATTGCCTTACTATAATACGCTTTGTTTTACCAATCAGTTACTTCTCAGCAACCCGGTGCTTTCTGTTAACGTCATCCCGTAAGATTTGAAACTTATTTAGAGGGCATCAGTCAAGGGCCTTGTTGATCAATTTATCTCAATCTTATGTCATGGTTGCTTATTTTAAAGTAAGACGGATGGATCTTCTTTTTACTGAGTTTATCTAAATATATTTCATGATATAGTAAGGCAACAGAATATATACAGTCGCGGTTTTGCAAGCTTAACATTTTATTACTGGACAGTGACCGACAATGCAATGACATAACAGTGAACAAAGCTATTTCAATAGAATCTATCCATATCTGTTATTTTGAGTACCCTTGCAACTCTGGCTCATATGACGATCTCTATTGGACTTTTTGGTAAACGTGCTTGGACAGTTAGGGCAGTTATGCGTTTTCCGTAATTTCTTTCGCGCGTTCCTATTAGTTTTATCCAGTCTTGCAGAAGAACTAGCAATTCGAGTACGGGCTTGTTTCTATGTTGGTTTATTAATTGTTACCTTGTACAAAACCTCTCTTACTTTGCCAGATATTTACCTTTGGGCGTTTATGGGTGATATCTCCACTAGTTGAAGACCTTGTTGAAATGCATGTCTGCTGAATTTGAGAATGGCACGCTGCTGTTGCTGCTAATAAAAATATTTGAAAGGTTTGCGCAAAAAGACGCCTTTTACCTCTTTTAAAAGTTGTTTCTTTGTTAATGTTTGGCAGAAAGCCTTGCATAACTTGCGAAGGGTCAAAACCTTGATTTGGAAAGACTCGATGGGGATGGAATTGATATATTCTGCGAAGTACCGATATCTTGTTATCTAACATTTTGTCGATACTTCTCACACATGCTCTGATCACTTCATCAACGCTGAGAGCAGGAGACGCCGAGCTGAGCATTGCAATATTAGGAATCAAAAGTGGTTTTGTTGTAAGGAACAGATCAAAAAGAAATGGAGAGATCAAAACGCCCTTTTTCCTACTTATACGTACTTTGTCAAGCAATTTGCGCTTTTATAAACAGAATTCAATTGGACGCATTCTTATTGATGTTTATGAACGGTAACGTACACATGGCTTAAATCTACAGCCAAGGTTTTGTTGTAATTTCACATGTTTTCCGTCCGGCCGATACCATCCAGCAATGAACAAAGTACTGAGCAATGTGGCACCACTTTATCCAGAGCATAATTCATCCCAGATGCATATGTGTCGCAAACATGGCCAACAATCGAGCCATCAGCGTGGGCAAAAAACAAAAGAGAAGAGACGAAGACATTATTCCATCCGCTAGGTATGCTTGTAAAATATGGACTCATTGCATGTAGTTTTGTGATGTAGCATTGTTAATTCGTGAGACAGCAACAAGGAATTTGCCGCTTACTAAAATAAGCCTTTTTCAAAGCTTCATTCAAGCAGTCTGTTCTTTTTGCCGCCAATCTTACTACGGGAGCTCAACTCCGAAAATGCACAATACAAGAAAGGTGGTTATTGTTTGCCAAATCAACAATTCTATCGATGTTAATAATGCAAAAGGACGAAACAAAATCCGGGTGTTATAACGTACGGTTCTTTTTTGAGGATTCGTAACTTGCAACCCATAGAGGATATTTACGAGCGTAACAAAGACAATCTTTCAAAATCTACTCGACGAAGAACACGCAATAGTCCCAGCTTCTCTTCCGGAAGGGTATTCCAGTTATTAATACTCAGACAAACAAAAACGGACTGTGGTACATTTGGCTTGTAACCGGGATTACGGGTAACCTGTCTAACCTTGCTTGTTCATGCATCATAGTCTTGTTGAATACAGCATGATTAAGGCACTTTTTCCTGCATGATGATGGTGTTTCCCGAACACATTTACGCCTTGATGCTAGCAGATACATTCATCTTATAAGGTTAGGGCTTGAGAAACAGATGATGTTGTTTGTAAATTATGGACTGCTTTCCATTGGTTCACAGTGTGATGATAGGATTAAGTGTTTTTGTGCTGGCCGTGAAATACACGCCTCAATGTTCGTCAGCAACTTTATAGAAAATTCACTTCCACACTGTTCCATATTGTATCAGTACGTCTTTAATCATTCACATTGGCTTTACTATGGTGCTGCGATTTCCAAGAAGGAAGCCAACAATTTTAACATCTTGATACTGCACTTGTTATACCATACTAGATTGCTTTCTACCTTCGTTCACTGCAGCAATCACATACAACATGACCTTGGTAAATCTGTTCCGACTGTAAATGGATTGGTATAACTCAGCTAACAAAGATGCCTTTCATGACTCAATTTGTGCGACCATGAACGACAATTACACAAACAGTTCGTAATAGACGCCAAAATCCTCGGTAGTTCTGGCGATAAGTATATTGTGGTCTAGCTGACTTGATAAAAACAATTATCTTCCCATTTTTGAAATCATAAAAGACCAACACCTCAAGTGGAAACGAATACTGATTTGCAGAGAGTAACAAGTAACCATTTTCGCTAACAGTGTTCTGTATGAGGCTTGATGTGAAGAGAATGCTCATGAAGTCTACATACACAACGTAATTTCAGTCAAATAATGCTTCGACGTCTTATCAGCGAAGCTTGCATCTTCCAAGGTAATAGTAGATTACAAATCCTAACTTCTATAACATGGAGAATACAGGGATATTCGTTGCAGTAGAGGTTTTCTGGTCTCTTCTTGCCGCTTATGGTACAGTAGACCTATGCAACAGAATGCGAGAATCTCCTATTGTATTGTCCTTCAGTGAATGATTATACGACAACTGTCCATATGCATGCACTGTTAACCTTGGTTTATCATCACTGTAGATGCAGGGTTGAACTGTAGATGTTTCGTCCAAGGATCGACATCATGAGTGAAGCTTCAATGTTTATCCCGATCTTTCTATAGCAGCGCAATCTTATCATTGTCTGTGCAGCACATTCCAGGAATGTGAGTTATGCTAAGGTGACAAGTGTATACAAATCGAGTGTTTGGATTCTGATTTAAAGGCTGGTTTTAGACTACGTATACATTAGGCATCAAATACTAGGTCTTTGTTAACAATAGCACTGACACTATATCTGAAAGGCAAACCGGTAAAGAAAGAACCAAGCATACGAAGAAGCGAAAAGTATGATGAGATTTGCATCAAGTAATATTAGGCTGCAGGACGAGGGATGGGGACTATTCCGGACGATAATGTAAAGTGTCACCGGAAGATCCGCCAGAAAAGCCAGTTGTATACAGAAAATAAGACAGAAAAATAAGCTGAAGATGTGGTAACAAACTTTAAGCGTTTCCGTTGCGATACCCATCAGAAATAGGGCTTGAAATGGGTTGGGCTTAACCGGACGGGTAATAACTGGGCCGGGTCAAGGTGTTGACCCATGGCCTACTGGGCTGGGCCAAGATATTAATCCGGAGCCTGGCACACTAGTCCTATTACAGTAAGATGGACCCATTGACTTATGGGCCATACAGGGCGGGCCAACTACGTCGCCAGAAACCCGGCCCACTTAGGCCCGTCTACCAGGCATACGGTTGGGCCGGATAAAATTCCTAGCCCTAACCAGAAAGAAGGAAGTTCAACTGAATGAACCATCCAACTTCTTGCAGAGCGCCAATCTTGACTTCTGATAGATCATTACTGCTTGCAACAGAGACGATCCTGCGGAACTTCTTAAAAAGTGTGACATTACCCATAAGTCAGCGATTTTCTCTGTTTATACTTTGCCCAAGAAAACTCATTTTATGCATAGTTTGATGTATCAGCGCATCGATACCTTATGATAGCCTATATGTATTTAATGATAGACCTGTTCCTGCTAATGGCGAATGACAGTATCATGGCGCCCAATGTATCTTGTGTAATACTCTAGACAACAACAGTCGTCCGAAAGACATGTTCTCCAAAATATGGTAGGAAAGTATATGCAACAATATATGGAATATATATGTATATATACATCAGGGGATCGTAGTAGCATAGGATCCAGAAAACTACGAAAGTACTTTGGCTTGTGAAGGATACGCTTTTCCCTCACACGCTTAAAGAAACTTGCACAACAAAAAAATTGACAGGCTCGGCTTGGAACGCAACCCGTGAATTACGCCTCTTACTACCAACGCAGCTATTTAGTCTTTTTCTACGGGCCCTTACGTGGTATAAACCATCAGAATCTACAATTTTAGGGTGAGGGTACCCATATCTGCTCCTATGATGTGCTATATGAAAGATGAGATGCGTTCGTAGCGGGCAGTGCACTTGGGGCAAAGACAACAAAAGTAACTGTTTTCTCTCGTTGGACAGACCAGTCGTCTGCAAAATGAAAAAGCGTGAGTGACATTGAATGTGGGCACCACCGAAATAGCGGTTTTATTACCATCATTTACTTTCGCTGTGCCGTTCGTTGTGTCAAATTCGTATCTGTCATGTTTTCTGTTGTCGATTTGTTAAATCGTCATGTTTTTGTCATAAGCTTTTAGTTAAAAACAGAAGGTCAAATACCGTGGTATGGCCAAAACGCTAACGTCTCTGTTATATTAATAAAGTAGTCTGTCTAGCTCAAGGAACAAGTGAGTAAAGAAATAAAGATGAAAGGGTAGAAAAGAGTTGTTTATACCCGCTTATTTTTCAGGACAGTTATTTGTCGGTGACACAAAAGGTTTTTGCCGGTTGTCGCTTGGCGCATAATTTGGAATTTGTTTTCTCTCGCCGTGTCAAATAAATACCATATCCAGGAAAGGGGTTCTTTCTTATTTTCTTTAGTCTGTCTCTCTTTCTTTCAATGAATGTCCACTTTCTTTGTGAAGACAGGTAAGAGATGTACCATGAAAATGCGAGTCAAACTTTCCATGTAGAATAAAATATGGCGCATCTGCCTTGGAATGTCTTTTTTGACTTTAATCAATCATTAGCAATATGGTTTGCTTGAGCATGAAGAACTGCTACACACGGTAATCAACAAGTTGATTACCGACCTAAACGCAGAGATAGTTGGTCTAATATGTTCCGGAAGGATTTGACCGAAAGACAAGTCAATTAAAAACCTGGAGACGATGGCCGTTACACAAATTGCTACTGAACGAGTGTGGAAGTCGCTGGTGCTGGCAACTCCTATTATAAAAGCGTGGAGCAGCCTTGTCATCCCTAAATGCCACCATGTATAAGCTTTTCCGTAGCTAGCACCGTGTCCAACGGTACTGCTAAAGGGAATAAAGCTCCTGTAATGTTGTTTACATAGTAATTTACCTAGTGATCAAAAGGACTTGCTTATATCCTCTGGCAATAGTGCGGAGTTAAAGGGAAAACAGTAAATCTCAATGTCATTCTTCTGTAAGTCGAGAACACCAATCTGAATGACTTGAGCTTTACTTGTTGTTTTGTGTTTATAGTCCCGCGAACAGATGGAGGTCAATACAAAGAAAGAGACGACAAACTCTCGACCTGCTCAGGAAAGCTTAAGCAAAAAAAAAATCGTTCTAGATCAACTATTACCTTTATTCTTACGGCGTGACTATATCTTCATCATGCAAAGAATTACAAGTTGACAATGGGAAAAAAGAGAAAAGATCAATTTGAACAAGATAAATAGTTGATTAAAGCTATTATGATAATGAAATGTTCAAGGAAAGGGAACTGAAACATGACGGCAGTTGATTGCAGTCATTAATTAAAAGGAGAATAAGTAAGTATAAAAGAAAGAAAAGAATCTGATCATTTTGTGAGAACACATGCAGCCCTAGCGTATTCTGCGGACTCTTTATAGCGAGAACTCCCATCCGCAACAGTGTGACTGACAAGAAGCCCATGCAGTTTGCTGTCAATAATGGCGATGCTCTGCTCTATGCCACAGATATCTGTCAATGGCTGTTCTACATGGTAAGAGACAGAAGAAAGTTGATAACAAGTTTCTATTAGTGCCGCCATGGAAATTGCTTCATTGCTGACGGGTGAGCTGACACTTCATCTCAAGATGAGGTCGAACATGCTGAGCTCGGCGTAAATCGGAGGAATCAGAGTCGTATGGTTTTCATCTCACGAAGTACATATAATGTTTTGTCTAATTGATCATTAATCAGGCTAAAATCGCCCAAGAGGGTCAGGTTGCGATTCCCTTGCTGTGTATGGACGGCATCACCAAAGAAATTTGCTACTTCAGTAAATAGAACCATTAACTTCTGCCTGCGAGCTTCAAAACATTGATGAATAGAGGTAGATGAGTCTTGAGTACGGGAAGAACTGTCCGTAGACGAGAATGCGACGTTCACCTCGTCAAAATGAGAAAGCTTCATGATAAACAAAGAAATCGAAAAGAAAAGGGACTTGAGAAAGTTGTGCCGTTCATATATCTATAAAGCCAACAGTTTTTTATAGTAAATGAAAATAAAAGAAAAAGTTGGTACCAAGTTGAAAAGACACGGCAAGCTCATGCTCATTAGCCAAAGAAACGAAAGCGAAAAGAAGCGATAAAGATAGAAACGAATGCAAAGAGGTGTAATAAAAAGCTAAGTCTTTCATTTGCCTGCGAAAAAGTACCGTTTTTCAAATGAAGGTTTTTCTTATCGCACGAGAAATACGAAAGCTTTGGATAGCAGCGGACGATGAGAGAGGCAGGATAAAAAGGATCTACCTAAACTGACATATGCACTGGACTGTTTTTAACACAACATGCTATTATATTCCCCTCTCCCCCTTTTTTTTTCCTTTTTGGTTAACGAAAATTCAGTCAAAGCAGGTAGAAGAGAAAAGTTCTCGTAAAGTACACCTTCAGATAGAATAAAAGAATGATAATATGTTGTTTTTCTTTTCATTCAGCTAAATTATATTTGGGACTTCTTATCCTTATAACTTGGAAAAACTTTTTATTTTGTTTTTTTTTTCTCACAGAGTTCTAACGACACATGTCTGTGCACCTCCTACAAAAGCGGCTTTTTTAAGTTTAAGAAACAATGCAGATTCACTTTAAAGATGTCCGGTTCCAAATATGGTAACTAAGGGCTAATAAGCTCAGGGAGAGCCCGTTTGTTACAGATAACACGATGAAACAAGTCAGAAATACCATTCGCTATAGAAGTGAGTGTCTTAGTTTGGATGCGTCGAAGGTACATGTGTGGTTCTTGGCTTGTTAATTTGAAATAGGCAGAGAAGATCCGGCATCGGATGCCACCCCGCGGCAGGATAATTTAGGTTATGATCAGTTGCGTCATTGCTAAGCTAACTCTTCCCTTTTCGTCTGTGCCACTTGTGAATTGGACCTTGCTTTCACAGAATAAACAGACTGTGAGTGATTTTCGTTGGTGTAGGACGCGTACTATAAGCAATTGAACACAGAAAAGAAATCACGAAGAACATATGTATTGATCGTAGTACAGTCGCAGAGAAAAGGGCGCCACTTTCATACTAATGTAACTTATCTGTTATAAAAGCAAAAACGGCTTATACTGAACACATCAATGATCAAGATTCCGAAATGTACTTTTCTTATAGGAGTTTATAATATTTTTAGCTTGAGCTATTAGTAGCTTAAGCATTATAGTCAGTTTAGGTATGCAATCCATCTGCAAATGGCGATGTGGCGTGTGGGAACGGAAGGTAGCGTGTTTGGATAATAACCCAAAGCAGTAAAAATCTGCAAAACATACAAAACAAAGGATAACGCTTGCATGAACATCCTTTCTCCTTAACTTTTCTTTGCTACAAGGGTGATGCTTAGTGTACTTGCACTTTCCTTTTTCTTCTGCTTTGCATTGGCATATCAGCTGGAAGATCTATAGGTGAAGCTATGCAGCTCTTAACTACGATGAACCAAAACCAAAACCGGGAACGCTAGATAATGTTTCTCACTGAAAACATATCTGTTTTACTCATCTATGTTTATTTTGCAGAATCCTTCAGAAACCATATCTATAGCACTCCTTAACCACTTAGTTTGCTCGCGTACGGATAACCACAGCAAGACGTGCATTAAAGCATTGTTGTCTCCCCCTTTTTTTCAGATGGAAAACGTATCGTACCAGCTTCAAACTTGAGCACAAATGAGCACCACAGGGGGAGCAAGGAGAAAGGGAATATAATAACATAAACTTTCTTTGAGTTTGCAAAGCGCGCAGCTCTTATATTTAAATGACGGTTCGTCTGCAATGGTTCCCGTTGTTGTCGCTCTTATTCTGATTGATTTCTCTTTGTAACCGAATCTTTGTCAACTTCGCTAGAAAACATCTCTATACGAAAAAAGATGTTGCATGATTCAAGTATACGTTTTTCTGTACTGAAACTTGTCGAACCACTCATCAAGACGGCAATCTGTCTACTGAGACGGATTTCAAATCGTTACTGCGAAACAGTGGGGTTAAAGCAGGCAGATTTCAATCCAACCATGCTGAACTATTTCTGCCAAACCCAGAAGAATTTGGAGAATACTTTGTACCTGATTCACGGAACGAAATCACTCAATTTCTTCGACGTTGATTCAGCTCAACCGGGCCATGTTCATCCACAGTCTGCCACGGACGAAAACCCTGATTCCTACTTCAGCCACGCCGGTAAGACTGCTGGTTTTTACGACTGCCATCTAAACATCGAGAGTTATCTCTTTCCAACGGTAGCCACTCATGGACAATTTCCCTTGCCATATACTATGTTGGAACTATGGATGGATATGGACGACCTAGGTCATGCAATTACTGCTATTGAACAACAAGTAGGCTGGCTCTTGGGCTGTTCAAATAATAGCGGCGAGTTTTCCCCTTGCTAATACTAAGCAAAATGTTTTCATTACTAATGCCCATCCTATGTTAAATTTTTTTCCTTTATTTTCGCATTTAATTTATATTCATAAGCGTAAATATCCCTTTTCCCTTTTTCGTCTTTTTGTTCATTTAAATATTGCTTTCCTTGTATCTCTCCTGTTTCTTGTTAGCTTCCCTTCATATAGGTTTGCTTTCGTCTTTCTTTGCGCTTTTATTGGTTCCTGTTTTTTTTTATATGCGTCTATGTTCTAGACTCTCTGCTTTTCTTTCTATCTATGCTTTCACTATTCCTTTGTGTGGAATTCCTTTTTTTTTTACCGTATTAACGGTTATTAATTGGTTATATGCAATATAAGACTGGTGAACTAAAACATCACATTCGTTTGTACCACTGGCACTCTCTGCTTCTGTCTGTTAACCGTCTGTTTCTGTATCTTACTATATTTGTTGCGTTTTTAAACAGTTTGCCTTTTACTTCAATAAAGCGCCCGGTAGTCGGACGGGATTTCGTATGGTTACCGATGGATAGGAAAGTAACTGACTACCATTGCGGTTGGCCTCATTCACACAAAGGGGCAATTCCAAAACGGGGGAGAGCCACTGCCTCTCCACAAAGGGGATTTATTTTTGACTTTTGCCTCGTTGCATGCTGCAGCCAGATACCCCAAGTGAATAAATTTGGTAAGAAATGGCGAATTGCGAGATTGTAAGTAGATCCCAACTGGGCGCAATCGAATAATTCTAAGGTATCTTACTACAAGTACGCTCTATTTTACTTGATTTCAAGCATGGGGCCAAAAGAAACAAGGGATGTTAAATTCTACAGTAGTCATTCGTTCTAAAGTCCTTCTGGCAAATCGAGGATGTGGCGCATTTTCTTCACTTTGACAGCCAAGTATTTGTCTAACTCCTTTTTAGGCGAACCTGGTATTGCTGGAGATGAGGAAGGTGTACGTTGAAGACTGTTCATGGCTGCCAGCAGCCTTGGATTATCCAGTATGTTCATGTCACTTCCGGATGATACTGGTGTTGATGACCAAGACTGGGGTACCATTGGTCGTCGTTCGACTACCTTGACAGAACCAAAGGATTCCAATTGTTCAATCTTGTCGGGGTTATTAGTTAATAGACGGATCTTTGTCAATTGCAAGTCTTCCAGGATAGCATTGGCAATGCCATATGTGCGACCATCTGGTGGATGATTCAATAAAACGTTAGCAGCGACTGTATCATGGCCAAGATCCTGGAGATTGTAAGCCCTAAATGGATATAAGAACAGAAAAAAGCATTAATTTCAAATGTCCAAATGAGCCATTAATTTCTGCTTTGTTCACTTGCTTTAGTTTTTCCATCAATCCGATACCCCGTCCTTCTTGTCTCAGGTACACCATCACACCTCTCCCTGCTGCTTGCATTTGCCGCATGGCCTCATCCAACTGTTCACCGCAATCACACCGTGCCGAATGAACGGTTTCTCCTGTGAAGCACTCTGAGTGGATTCGCACTAGCGGTGGCTCGTCCGACATCTTCCAACTCGCCTTGGCCTTGGCCTGCTGTTTCTCCATATATGTCATTTGATCCTCTGTCAGATTCAACTGTCGACTTTCATCTGTTACTATTTCTTCTAACCGTCCATAATAGGCACCACGGACAACGCGGTTCATAATTGTTTCGTTTTCCCAAGCTTTGTCGAGTGACCTCGAACGAATGTCATCACCGTATACAATGGCCAGGTGTTCCTTGTTGTCCTGATTGTTTTTGTAGAGAAAGAGAAACATCTCGCCACCTTCATTGGTAGGAATACGTGCTCGAACTTGGCATTGTATGCGGACGCTTTCTTTTGTTGGGAGGGCAGGTGTCATGGCACTCGGGGCATGCACTTGCTGCTTTAAGAAAGCTATGTAGTCTTTGTAAGTGGTGGGTTGTGTTGGTGAAGAAAACTGCGTAGCGTGGGCGTCGACCACGTTCATCCCAAACAATGTGAACACCGTTGTCATTAGAAATGGACAGAGAAACAAAAAAGAAGAAGAGTATATATAGTCGTGACTACTAAGGACGATCCCTTGTAAAGATGGCCTTTCAAATTGGCGGGGATTAATTTGATTTGTCAGGCGTTTTCACTTTCTTTGTCATGACACCTCCGTCACATATTACAAAGCAAATTTGTGTGCACTGCATTGCAGCTTTATTCTATGGTTCTTCTTTTTAGATAAGGTAGGAACTAAACTTTATAATATGACGGATAGGGAAGGATTAAAGATAATTGAATGAAACATATACCATTCGTTTGTCGATGGCTAAATAAGTTATAAAGCAAAATTTTACTTGATAAATCGAAGACATTGTGGCATGTAAAAACGCCATTTTTATAACGTGCGAAACGGTTTTAGCGGTTACAAGCAATTAATCAATGCTATTGTATTCTTGCATTGCACTGCTTTTGAATTAAAATGACAATTAACCGGTCGCCATTTGATAACCTTAGATTAAGCAAATTTGGTGCAACACTTGAGTGAATTTTAGGACATAGTTAGGGGGTGGGCTTCACAATTCAGTTAATTGAGAGGTGAACATTGAACTGCGAAAGCGGAGCTTTGGTGACACCAAGTTTTTAAGGCTCACCGCTGCAAGAGGTGCCAGAATGATAGATGTGACCAGTTAATCGATACAGCACCCGATGTCAGAAACATACTCTTTGCAGACCGTGAAGCAACTTGGGAGAGTGAGCGACAAGATTCCATTGGACCTCGCAACCAATCGCAGGATATAGAAAAGAGGAAAACTGTGTAGCTGAAGACATATGCTCTTTAGCTCCTTGCAACATGTCTATACAAGTTCAAGTTGTCACCTTACAAAATGGAGCAAAGAGCAATCAAACCAATAACAGTAGCTAACGCAGAAATAAGAAACAGAAAGCTTTGGCAGACGCCCTAATTGCCATTGTCGAGCGTAACAGCGAGGCTTGCATCAAAGTGGAAGCGATGAAGCAAAGGAGACTTGGCGGAGGAGACTGAAGCATGCAAAGTAGATGCTGATGCTTGTCGAACGGAAGCCGATGAAAGACAAACGGCAGCCCTCAGATTGCAGTTGACATAGTTTGAGTCGAGGTAAGGCTTGAGCAAGCTCGATCGTATATCATGGACAAGGTTACTAAGGCATACCAATTCAAAGAAAAAGCCTGAGGCAATTGCCAACCAAAGGTCAGCCTTGGGTACGCCATCTTTGGCGAAAGAATTGTGGCAAACAGCTCATTGCCCAAAGAGGCTTTGCGAAGTTGGCTCTCGATTTTGGAAGAGAAGCGGACAATGATGCTGATGAGAACAACAACAAAAAAAGACGACGACAACCATTTAATGATGAGTGCACTCCTAAATCACGTAAACGGCACATTCGCCTTATGGTTGACGCTTTGTGTCCTCGGAAACACATTCCAACATCAGCATACACTGCCTTTTCTCGAACACTCGTTTCAGTGTGAGTCAAAGACTGTTTTAGGACAAGGGCAATCTCATTTGATGCACAACTGCACCTCCTTGACGGCTGACTGCATCGGGTCGTGCAAGGCAACCACAGGCGATGTTTTCGATATCTTTCGAAGGAGATTAAATCACCTACAAAGTCGTCACAAGCGCAAGTGCAATATGAACTTTGTCAAACTTGTAAAGGGGCTGAAGAGCATTGTTAATTGCCGTATGGACGAGCAATTGAAAATCCCACGGCATGCGGTTTTCTTGTGGAAAGCTGAGTGTCGAACTTACAGTTTGCGACTGGTGGCTAAAGCGTATATGTGATGGTTGAGCACGGGCCCTTCCAGCTGTTCAAATCGCCACAAGCTGTCAATCCTGTTTCAATGATCATCGATCATTTCATACAGTTCAGAACGCTTTCAGTCTCCACCAAAATGGCCAGAAACGAAGCATTCGTATTGGGAACGCTTCCCCGGCATCTGTTTGATGAAAGCAACCGTCTGCTGGTGGTCCCTGTAGCAGTTTATGATACAGATAGGTTTTTAGGACCTTGTGCACAAAGGCTCATATGTAAAGACAGATCTTGAAATGTGAGAACCCTCACGTTTCTTATATACTCGGAACGGTTATCATTCCTGACATATATCCTTCAGCAGCGCTTCCTCTTCTACACCATCTCTACTTACGCATTCGCTCTTTGCAAGTAAATAGCGATGTTGGCCATTGACCGTGCTATTACATTCCGGAGCGAAGTATGCAGTACCAAGCGTCGTTCAAGTACCCCGTTTCGAGTAGTCTCAAAGACGCGGTTAAACACTTCACCGAATCTGTATATATCCTCGCAAAACATCCAAACAAAAGAAGAGACATCTTAACCTACTGAGTATTAGGGCAATTGATCCATGATGGTAGAGCAGATTGTAATCTTGCGAACGATGGATGGTGACTCATTTGAAAAGAAATCCTTGATAGACATGTTCTCACTATTGTAAGTCGTAAGCTCGTGATTCCTACTCTATCAGTCAAGGCTAAGGTTCTAGTGGACTAGTGCGGAGCAAATTTACGATGACTTGGGCAGCACATTGTCCGATTCAGAGACATGCCTGAATGGAAATCTGATGAATCCCTCGTTACAAAATATGCGCGCGCACGCTCCGTCGGCAACAATATGACGTTACGTACTTTCCAGGAGAAGTAGAACGGGAATCAATGACGGAACGATTGAGCAGTCAAGGCTTGCTGGATCATCGTTTTAACCTTTAAAAAAGTAATGAAGCTATGAAGTGGAACGACTTGACACATTAAATATGTATATAATACTGTTGTAGATTGGCTAATGTAAGATAGAGATATGCTCAAAGCGAAAGATAAAAGTGTAGCCGCTATAAAACAAGCTAGAGTAAGTATTTTTCAATCTGCATGGCGCCATCGTCAAAATACCGACGGACTATTAGTGAAATAATAGCTTATTTATCAGAGCGCGTTTAGTAGACGAACCTATAGAAGAGCTGCAAGAATACTCTATAGCAGGTCGATGAGACTATTGTACCGTAAATTGAAGTTACCAAAGTTTTGAAGTTTTTAATTATGTTTTTACTTGCAAGTCTCTATTAAAAAAAGCACAGTTTTATTGAAGAAATGTAATTCTCGGTGTGTCTTGCATTGCTACACAAAATACTCAAGACAGGCTTTTAGGTATAATTTTGATTATGTAGAAAATTGTTTAGAGCAACAGGTTGAAGAGATACTGAAGAAAGCTAAAAAGCGGTACACATCTCATAGAAAAGTTGGCGGAAATGAGTAGCATAATTATGGTACGTAGGGTCGGTATCTGTGAAATACACAAATTGTTACAAACCAAAAAAAATTGGCTATTTTAGATTGCTTGCACCATATCGTCATGGTACGTTTTAGAAATGTACTTACCTATGTGGCAACGAAAAGAAGGTTTAGTATAAGGCAAGCGTAACTATCAAATAATTTTTTGCCTCTATATCCTTTTTCTTTGAGTCTATTAAAGAGATTCGGGTAAAACATCGAAGTTTAACAGAGCTCAGTCTATCTAGTAGCACTATCATGGTGTGAACTAAAGTTGCTATCATTGTTATATAAAAGCTTACAGCTTATTTTAATAAGCTATTTACCTGGCATATATTAGACGTAGCCACATAGCATGAAACTGTCTAAACAGGCCGTATATCTTCTTTTGCTTCGACGATGAAGACCGGATTTTTTTTTATAGCGTCATCAGTTGCAAAACCTTTCAAAGTCCGAATTTGATAGTGTAGGTTTTACGTGCGTTGCCAAATTTGACCCGTCATCTGGAAAATCTTTCTTTTTCTCTCTCTTTTTTGCCCCGTACAGTTTTCACACTTGGTCTCTTATTTTCATTTATTTTTTCTTACTCGACGAGCGACCTTAAGTCTCGCAATCCAACAAAACAAAAGTTTACCAACAAACCAAACGAAGAATAACCCGAAGAAATTTAGTCATTTTGCTTTGTTTGTTTCCCCCCCAATTCCATATACGAAGAGGAATTCCTTGTTCTTTTGTAAGAAGCACAACACATCATACTTAGATTCCCAAGAGGACCCTTCAATACTACTCCCTATTTTCTTTATAACAAAAAAAACGCAATGTCTCAACCAGCTATTACTCAACAACTTAGGTAAGGGATCTTGTAGGATGAGCTAAACCTGGTCGTCTTGTGCTAATCCAAAACCTGGTTTCTCATCTCCTTCCTTCGAATGTAGCCATGAAAACGACAACTGGAAGAAAAGCATTACACTTCCACCAAAGGACAACCGACCACAAACAGAGGTGAGATG
Organism: Apophysomyces variabilis; assembly: GCA_002749535.1. Taxonomy (NCBI): domain Eukaryota; kingdom Fungi; phylum Mucoromycota; class Mucoromycetes; order Mucorales; family Mucoraceae; genus Apophysomyces; species Apophysomyces variabilis. The sequence continues at coordinate 103,918 of MZZL01000065.1, read as the reverse complement.
AGCTAGATTACGACATGGGAAAAAAGAAAGACAGTGTAAACCAATGCTGACACGCGTGTACGTGGGTCCAGGACGTCACTGCTACCAAAGGCAATGAATTCGAAGATTATTTCCTGAAACGAGAGCTATTAATGGGTATATTTGAAGCTGGTTTCGAACGCCCATCACCCATTCAAGAAGAAGCTATTCCAATTGCACTGACTGGACGCGATATCCTTGCAAGAGCTAAAAATGGAACCGGAAAGACTGCAGCATTTGTCATCCCCACACTCGAAAAAATCAACAACAAAAAGTCAAAGGTTCAAGCACTGTTGCTTGTCCCCACTCGTGAACTCGCATTGCAAACCTCCCAAGTGTGCAAGAATCTCGGCAAGCATTTAGGTATACAAGTCATGGTCACCACAGGTGGTACAACTCTCAAAGATGATATCATGCGTTTGAGTGACGCTGTTCATATTATTGTCGGAACACCCGGTCGTATACTGGATCTTGCATCTAAGGGCGTGGCAGATTTTAGTGAAGCAACTACGTTTGTTATGGATGAAGCAGATAAACTTCTGTCGCCTGAATTCACCCCTATTATTGAGCAACTTATTCAATTCTTTCCCAAGGACAGACAGATCATGTTATTCAGCGCAACTTTCCCAATGGTCGTCAAGCATTTCAAAGACAAATTCCTTGTCAAACCATATGAAATCAATCTCATGGATGAATTAACCTTGCGTGGTGTGACGCAATATTACGCATATGTGGAGGAAAAACAAAAAGTGCATTGTCTAAATACTCTGTTTTCCAAGGTAAAGAGAATAGGAAGCGGCTAGTATCCGAGGAGGGACTCATTTTGCTATTGCTTAGCTTCAAATCAATCAATCCATCATTTTCTGTAACTCTACCAATCGTGTCGAATTGCTGGCGAAAAAGATTACAGAGCTGGGCTACTCGTGTTTCTATTCGCATGCGAAAATGTTGCAGAGCCATCGCAATCGGGTGTTCCATGATTTCAGGAACGGTGTTTGTCGTAATCTAGTCTGTTCAGGCAAGTGATGGACAGTAAAAGAGCATTTTGGAAAAACAGGAAGATGATGACTCACGCTTTCCTTCCTTATCCTTTTTTTCCTTGTTTTCATTGTAGATCTGCTGACACGTGGTATTGATATTCAGGCAGTGAACGTTGTTATCAACTTTGATTTCCCAAAGAATGCGGAAACTTACCTGCATCGTATTGGCCGTTCTGGCCGATTTGGTCATCTTGGTCTGGCTATTAATTTGATTACGTATGAGGATCGTTTCAACTTGTATAAGATTGAGCGAGAACTAGGCACGGAAATTCAAGCTATTCCACCTGTCATTGATAAAAATCTTTACGTGGCTCCGAGTGCACTTGAGGATGCTCAAGTCCAGCAGCCAGACCGACAAGCTGCAGCTGCTGCGCGTCAGCATCAACAACAACAGGAGCAACGTCCTCAGGAGGAACAACATCGGAGTCATATGAATGGCAGACAACGTGGTGGAGGTCAGAATGGGGGAGGTGGCCGGCGAGGACATCATCACAATCACGGTGGAGGAGGCCGACCGAGGCACACACAACAACAGAAGGCCAGGCAACAAATGTGAAATTGATGGCACTTGAGTTGATCTTTAACCTATTGGTATGAGTGTACATTTTGATGAACCCTTACAACCCCTTACTTTCCTTTCATTTCTCGTGTTGTGTTAAAACCCTGATCATCTACGTTCTTTTTCTCTAACTTTCTTTTTGTGTATATTTTCATGCACAGTTAGGTCCTCTTTTTTTTATGTTTGAGCATAGTTTTCCCTTTATTCTTCAAGGTTTTTTTTCATAGTTTTTATTCTTTCCTTTTTTAAACGTGGGGTTTGTGAAAGAGTAACACCTTTTACTAATCTGCGGTTTCTCTTTTTTTTTTTTTTGATCTTAGTTTTTCCTTTATTCTTCAAGGTTTTTTTTCATTGTTTTTATTCTTTCCTTTTTTAACCGTGGGGTTTGTGAAAGAGTGACACCTTTTCCTAATCTGCGGTTTCTCCTTTTTTTTTTTTTTGATCTTAGTTTTTCCTTTATTCTTCAAGGTTTTTTTTCATTGTTTTTATTCTTTCCTTTTTTAACCGTGGGGTTTGTGAAAGAGTGACACCTTTTCCTAATCTGCGGTTTCTCCTTTTTTTTTCCTATGAAGAAATAACGGAATGCTATGCAAACATAAACAATAGCGATTGAAATAACATAGATTCCATGGCACTATTGGACGTTTAGTGTCATATCCCTTCTTGGTTTGATGTGGTCAACGGTATTGGTTCACGAAACATGCATATAAACAAACATTGCTACTAAAAGCACTGAAAGAGAGGGGACTTGGTTGTTTCCTTTGAGGTACGATAATTACAACTTACTTTTATAAAACCAAGAGTGCCTATTGACAGCTATGTTCAACGATTTACCGGTTGAAATTTTGTTGAATATTACCAGTCGTTTGCCACGAAGCAAACTGCATATCCTTGTCACTGTCTGTCGTTTATGGAACACGGTGTTGACTTGCGAACTATATCGATCCATAGTATTGCATTCGGATGAGCAATGTCAACGATTGGCTAACACGCTGACAACAATCGCCCCAGACAAACATCTCGATCACCTCATATACGATTTAAACCTTGCATATATGTTCGATAAGGGCCTCGATGATAACTCCAGTGGGCGAAATTACGAGAGACGGAAACGGAATTTAGATTTCTTACAGTCTTGGCAGGGATGGAGAAATCTTCAAAGAATATCTTTCAAATATTGTGTGACCTCCGTAGAGTCTCTACCTGTCATCTTTCTCCAGGATCGGCTTACTTATCTGCAGGTGGGTTTCGGGCCGGCCACAAGGTGGATGGACGTCATTTCACAGATTCGGTCCTTAGAAAAGCTGGATATGCTGTATGAGAGATTTGATGATCCGAATCCGGATGTCACCTATGCTTGCCTAGAGAAGATGCTAAACAGGCTTGAAAACCTACGTGAACTGTCATTGGCTGACTTATGCATTACGGACGCGCTGCCTGAACGGATAGCTCCCTGTCATACCTTGCGCAAACTAAATCTAAGTCATGTACAAGGCGAAGCGTGGGTGCTATATTTTGCTAAAAAATGTACATATCTGGATGCACTTGAAATCAGGATGTTCGATGGCGAATCGGAAAGTGAAAATCTCAGAACAGATGCATTAGTTGAAGCATGTCAGCAAATCAAAGAGCTAGTCATAGTCCCTGCCTCAGGATATCGCTGGCTAGTAGACAAGCTTGAAGTCGCCAACGTTCCCCTCACTAATCTTCTTGTTGAGTCTTCCGGCATTCGAAGCTCCATCCGTATGCGTGAAGAAAATGATAACTTGGCTTGGCTTCTGCAAAAGGCCGATCATTTTCATCGATCAATCACAAAACTTACGCTCGGCCATGCTCACAATGCAAACCTTAGAAACGCCTTGAACAGGATCAGTGCATGTCAATCTTTGACGAACCTGGAGTTGTCATCCGATATCTTCATTTACGAAGTGGATACGATCTTGAATGAACTTATCAACCTTCGTCGTTTAAGCGTGAAAGCGGCAAGGATCACAATCACTGAAGCAAAGCATACTACAGTTCATCGCCAATTGAAAGAATTCAAGATGACTGCTTATAGGATACACGACGATATGTCCTGGTATTTATCGCAGCATTGCCCGAATCTTACGTATCTTGGGTGGTATTTTTTCCATAATGGTGCTCATCAATGCACAATAGCCTATCTGGGTGCAAAGCTTGAGCATCTCGAAATCGAGTCTAATACTAAGTGTATGTATAAGATCTTTCCGATGAATGAACAAGAGCGTCTTCGAAACAGAAATAAACAATATCAGAGATCAACAGCAATAGAAGAAACGATCGACAGAGCAATATTGTATGGCAACCGCAGTGAGTACATATTCGATCCTGTGCGACGGCTAGACCCTGCTCGCGTGAATGCATATTTTGATGGCAATTATGATGGAGAATATACCGCTCTTGCAACACCATGGACCCCTAACGACAGCGAAGACGAGCAAGATTCAGAAGACATGCCACAAATGTGTCGGGAACCGACCAAAGCACTTGTAGTGATATCGATCGTATGTCCTTATATAGATAAATTGGTCTTGGAACAAACATTGATATACATCTGAAAAATAAGAATACAACATATTCGTATATGTGATTATTTATGTATTTGCCGACGTATCTCACGCTAATCATGCCCTCGCGTTGTCAAATGAACGCCGACTTGCAAGTCCGTTTTGACAAGAAATGATTGGCTCGCTTTCCTTTGGCCTTTGCTTTCAAAGACTCTTCATTGAACGTTCCCAAAACAATTACAAGCAATGAAGGTTAGAACACGACCATACTCTACTTCAGAGTTACGCTTAGCCTTGCTTGTTACTAGATTGCTATTGAGGGCTGCTGCCATGGCCAGCTTGACGACATTTATGGATCGATCAAACTATTGGAAAAGCGCGAGAATTGCAAGATCGATCTAGTTTTGATCTGTGGCGATTTTCAGGTGTGTATCTTTCATTTACGTAGAACGATAGTAACGATTGAAAGGATAATTGCTTATTTTCCTGTTCATAAAAATCCCATTTCAACAGGCAGTGAGAAACACTACAGATCTGAGATGTATGGCAGTACCACAGAAATACCGTCAGCTCGGGACTTTTTGGAAATACTACGCTGGCAAAGTGAAGGCACCCTATCCTACCATCTTTATTGGTGGCAATCATGAAGCTAGCAATTATCTATGGGAATTGTAAGAGTACATATAAAATCAAAAAGAAATATGGATTTGACCAGGGATTGCGTATACTCATATGTAGATATCACGGTGGATGGGTATGTGAAAACATCTATTACCTCGGTCATGCTGGTGTGGTCAATTACAAAGGTGTTCGTATTGGTGGTCTTTCTGGTATCTTTAAGGCAGGCGACTATGGAAAAGGTAAGGAAGGACAATGTGCTATACTATAAGTTCTGCGTGCCCATCTGTTCCACCATAAAAAAAAAGGACATTATGAACGCCCACCGTACATATATTCTGAGCTGCGTACTGCCTACCATGTACGAGAATACGACGTAACTAAGCTATTACAGGTATGTCGCTTACCTGCCAGACCTTGTTACATAAATTAGTCTTAAGAGCTCCGTGTGCATTACCATTTTCTTGTTAGATCCAAAAGCCAATTGATATATTTTTATCTCATGACTGGCCACGTGGAATTGAGCGCTTTGGTGATCTACCGATGCTGTTAAGAAAGAAACCTTTCTTTCTTCAAGAGGTAGATGTCGTTATTATGATTGTTATTTGTTACATTGCTAAATATTCTTTGATCTAGGTCAAATCTAATACACTAGGTAGCCCACCGAACGAGAAATTACTAACGAAATTGCAACCTGCGATGTGGTTTTCGGCACATCTACACGTGAAGTATGCTGCGGTGGTAGACCACGAAAAATGGGAGAAACAGCACTACTCCGAGGAAGTACAACGTGTTCTCCGACAACCCTCAGTATCCGTACCAGAAGCAGAACCAACCATCAATCCGGATGAAATTGCAATTGATATGAGCGATTCCGAAACCGAATGTTCAGACAAGACCCCCGTCTCTCCGAAAGAAGAAGTCGTGGAGAAGGTAGATGAGCACAAGCCAAATGATTTGAAGTACGAAAGCATACCACCGAAAATTACGCGATTCCTTAGTCTGGATAAATGTCTGCCTCGCCGGGATTTCTTGCAGGTATCCGTAGCAAGGGAACTGAGGGCACTTGTGGTACGAGCTATTTATGCTTCCTTTATAGGTCATTGACATACCCACATCCGATGACAATGAAGGTTTTTACTACGATTTGGAATGGTTGGCTATCACCCGCGCCATGCAACCCTATCTGAGCGTGGAACATAATCCCGCTATCTTGCCAAATGAGGAAGATCTACAAAGGTAAAGGCGCTGTCTGTGAACAATAAGAAAGATCATTATGTTCATACTTTTTTCTTTTGCATTCCATTTTACAGTTCTGTTGCTCAAGAATTGATTTATTTGGAAACGCAACAGGAGATGGGTGACCTTGACTTGAAGATTCCGCAAAACTTTGTTATCACTGCTCCTCCTCATGATCCTTCCCAACAAAACGCGGGACAAAAGCATTCTGCTGATGGTAAGAAGATGAGCCATTTTCTCTTTTTGGTAGAAGAAAGAAAGCAAGAAATTCATTGTATAAAATTTTATAGCACAACCTATCAGCAATCCTCAGACGGTCGCATTTTGTCGATTATTAGGCATCGAGGATATTGTGAATAAGCCAGTTCAAAAGGTACCTTCACACCAAGAATGGAGGGGAACAGGATTGAACCATTTTCCTGTTGCAGACGTATCGCCGAAAGTGAGATCTTTGGAGACCGTATCTGACAAAACGGATGACATGTCACCTGAGAAACGGCAACGCATGGCAGATACAGAACAACAGACAGTCTAGAGCTTTACGATATAGCAGCGAATTAAAAAGAAAAACAATTGAGGACAACCAACTTTTTAAGTTGACATGACAAGGATCCTGAAGCTATTGAGTCCAAATTTTACTAATATTGCTTCATCCAAAGGAGAACTGTAAGGCTGTACAACCTGGCATAGCGGTAGCAGAAGGTTGGCATGCATGACTAGAAACTAGTAATAAGAAAGAGCACCAGGCTTAGAAGTATCGACGTGCTATGCAAAATATCCTAGGATTCTGCAGTCATACCAAGAAAAAATCCCAAACCAGAAGAAGCAAAGTCAGCAAAGATAAAAAAAAAGGCCATATTATAACAAATATTGAGTATCTCGAGAAACTCAAAGTTTTATAGCTATTTTTTTTCTTGTTCGATCTACTTTGCACGAAGGCCAATTTCTCCCTGCAGAAAAAAAAGTTAAAGAAAAAACAGGAAACGAGAGTACCTTTCCTTCTGCAATTGAAACAAATTTTCTTATTCTCTACACTCGCACTGATCCATCAGCAGCTTTTTCATTACGATGCTCGCTTCCTTTTTTCTTTACTATTTTCCTTTGTCTGCAACATCTTTTAACAGGCAAAAATAAATTTGTATCTCTATGTATAACTTACTACTGTCATAATCTCGTGTGGACTCGTTCCAAATAAGGAATTGCCACCAAAAACTCCTCACTCCATAGACTGCGACGTTTGGAGACGGGATTGCAATTCGAAAAGAGAGCGTTCGCTAGGTTACGTGTAACATACTTCCATTGCCAATAACCGCCGAAGCACGTGATTACTTGAGCATGGTTGTTGCTGGGTTCAATCAAATTCATCTGCATTGTCTGCATACTACTCTGTTACTAAGTGATTTGCAGCATGGCAACCGTAAAGGAGCTTGACCCGAAACATAAAGAATGTTAGTGTACTCCTCCAAACATCATGTATCAACATCGTGGTTAATTGTAATAGTAACCTGTCCAACTTTACTTGAGCTAAAACGTGATGGTTCTGTTTCCTTGCAAGCAGTCCTTGATGAGCTAAAGGATCAGATCGTTGAAGACTTCGGCGTAAACGACACTCTGCGCAATCTGAAAGCGCGTTGGATTAAGCGCATTACCATGTCGGCAGCCTTGGTTGGGGTTGACGTTGTAAGCGCCGGCTGTCAAGCTTCGCACGCTAAAAAGCATTCATGAAACTTTTTTCTGACAGACCAGAACTACTCTGTCCTGGACGGAAATTGAACACGCTATCCAGGAGAAACCAAGTACCTCTAGCGCCTATCAGTCAGAATCTTCCTTCACAGCAAGCAGTAACACGAAGAGAAAAAGGACCAACGCGTCCTTATCTTGCGAACTGTTGGAGGAAGACCGGCAACGCATCAATCAAATGCTTGACGGTATTGACCCTTCAAGGTTTCATACCTTGCAGGCTACAAAGGAAGAGGCAGAGAAAAGGGGAGTGAATGCAGTGCCTGTCGAGTTGAAGATACACCAATTTGCACGCAGCTGCAATTATCGCCAGTAAGCTTCAAATTGTAATTGAGCGTTAATGACAGGTAAATAATAGACCAAGTCAAGCATTAATCCTGGACTTGGATGATCCACACTGGGAGGATGTCTTTACGCAGCAAGAGCTACAAGAGATATATGATTACGGTGAAGAACTCTTGCCAGCCTTACCACAGGACGTCAATATCATACTCGCGGACCTGGATGACCTGGTAAGATGCTGGGATTGTTGATGGGATCGTTTGTGAAATCTGTTACGACGATCGTAACAATTTGACCGGGCCCGACCGGATGCCCCCGGACGGGCCTTAGTGGGCCGGTCTCCGGGTTAAAGATCTTGGCCCAGCCCTGCGGGGCATGGGTCAATATCTTGACCTGGCCCAGTTATGACGCGACCGGTTAAGGCCCACCCATTTCAAGCCCTATTACTGTACGACCTGGGGCTTATATATTTGTTTTCGCTTTCAGCCCTCCGCTATCGAGATTTTCAATTATGCTCGCAGAATCGAATACGATCCGGTCAAAAAGCCGACAAAGCTATGGGTGGCTTTAACATTGCAAAACGTCGCATCTCAATTTCTTAACGAGGAGGCGTTCGCTGAGAACGCGCTAGAAAGTGACCACTTCTTTAACAAGTTTAACTTTCTGGCCACAATGTTCCGGGACAGCAAGATAAAAGCTATCAGATACTCCAATATAAGAAGCTGACGAGAATCTTTAACAATCAGTTATATTTTGCAAGCAAGGAAAAGTGCTCCAGTGCCAGCTCTAATGCCGTAAACATCGAGCGTGGACTTTCAGTAATGAGCCTGCCTTAAGTCGGAAAGTTGGGCCAAAAATGGACACTATATTCTTAAGTGGAGCTTTCGAACTTGGTTGCGTTGAAGTTGGTCGCACAGAGGACCAAACAAAAGAATTTAAGGATAGCATGCTGAAGATGCCTCATGTCCTTCGTGACATGCTGAAGAAGATTGTTGACAAGTATGGCACATTGGTTCACCAGATCCATCTGGTGGGATATTGCATAATGGGTAATGTACTCTTCGTACGCATCAAACTATTGAAATTTTAATCTTACTCTAACTTTTCAGGTAACAAAGTACAAATGATGGTTGTGGACGTGCCCTTTGGGTTGGTAACAAGAATCCGCCGGACGGAAGAACTCCTATTCCCCAGTTGCAATGATGATTTTGGAGCGCGATTTCCTTCGCTTCTCACGCTTGCTTTGTCCGGCAAGGCGATCATGGAAAGGACCCTCCACAACTTGCATACCGCAAAAACCCCAGTACGAGGACTCAGGCCTGGGTCACAGCCCACCTTGCCTCCTTCACCCCTAACTCCAGTTTCTTCCTCGACTTCCGCACCCTCCACATCTTCTTCATCAACTTCCTCGTGTACTAAAAAGCAGAGGGATTTGCTGATGGGTCCTATATGTAATATACTATGCAATTAATTACGCATCGACCAATTCTATCGGTGAGGTCTGCTATCTCGGTACATTGCTACAAAGGCAAGGTCTTCCATAGTTTCAGAAGACATGAACTCACCTCACTCGATCTGAAGGTCCATGTTCGTTTGAAATTGTTTGCTTTTTTCTAATGTTTCGTTTTGGTAATCAGTCTTTCTAGCACTGAGAGGAATGGGTTCTCCATCTTTATCGGTATTGATTAGCATAGCTCCTGTTAGTCTTACCCCTAGTTTAGTGTGCTTTTTTCTCGATGCTGAACGGTATGACGTAGAGAGATAAATAGCGCCGTAATACATAGGACTTTCTACTCGACAATAAGGAGCGAAAAGAATTGTTCACCGCTCTTGCTTCAGCATGCCATACAACAAGTCTAAAACCTACAACGAGCACTTCGTCAAACATAAAGAGACAAATAAGTACAGTGAGATATAGCATTAGAGCAACTTTGCCATTTGTACAACGATTGACAATAAAAGTTTGCTTTCTCTAGATTTGCGTAAGACTTGAATTTTGGATTCTTGTTTTCGTGGATTTGTGGTTCGAAAAAACCAGGGAGACGGAATCATTCTCTTAGTTCAGTATAACGTGCAGTGCAAATGCCTGATAATCGTTACAAGACCCACTGCCAGAAAATAATGGCATTTATTGTCAAAGAAAATGATATTGTAGTTAACTTGGGTGATGATAAAACGTGCAAGAAAGTGGACCGTATCCATTAAGCCAGTGAGAAATCATGATTCCGCAACGACGCAGTATGACACTTTTTAATGAAGATTACCAATTCGGCTCATTGAACTTTATGATCATCATCCTCGTTTCACCTACGCGCCAGTTTCGAAGTTTAGGCTCAATTATAGCACCTCAGGCTTGCTGGTGAAATGTTCTTCCTACAGTTCGGAGTATATCGCGAACTAAAGATCAGCAAGTTAAAGAACACCAGTACGAAAAGCAACAAAACAAATGCACTCGATGTTCGAGTATCCTTTTTTGCCCCTATTTATCAAAAACAGCATCTCATTTGGAACATGGTGCGATTACAGTGCTCGATTTCCATGCATAGTCTGGACGGATGTACACATATAGTTGGATCTATCGAATTTAACAATTAATTACCACTTACCAACGCTATAAAGTATAAATAGCAAGACAGACAGGCAAACGGAGTTAAGCAACTATAAACTAAAAAGCGAAAAGTAAGACAAAAAGAAAGAAATGACCCCCGATATCCTGAGAGGGACATCTCGAGAGAAGGCACTGTCGAGGCCATCAGATATCAGTGATAGAAAAGGTGAGCAGGAAGGGAGAATGGTAGGAGATTAGTTACACGTACTTCAAACAGGAATTATCCCTGATGAAGCTCCGGCAGAAGTTCTGAGCTTTAGGCAATATCGTCGCCCGTTTTTCTGCTTCCCATCGCTTGTATTTCCTTGGCGTAATTCGGAAGCGCATCCATATTCTTAAGCTTTCCACATGCCCACTAGGAACCAGTTACAAGCATAAATTGCTGCTACCAAGACTAAAATCAGTAGACTTAAACAAGAAGACGCTTCTCCTTCAGTAGTGACCTCGAGCTTCCCAATACCAAGTCTGCTCAACATATTTCCCCTAACATAGCCCATCCAGGTAACCTACATTGTCTATTGTAATCAACACCTCTACAACATTCTGCAAAGCCGAGGCAAGCAAAAGAACGCTTTCAATATTTCTGAATTGCCATATGACATCCTCTCCTCCTCAGCCAATCATCTTTCAGCTGTAAAGTTTGCATAATTAACCGCAAATCGTGCCCTCGATATATGTCAATCCGCCCTTCTCACACATAATAACTAAGCAACTGAGTTCCGTTTGCAATTGCATTACTGTCCGTGATGACTACTATTCTGCTGGCCTAGCACGGCTCTGATGAAACAGGACAAAATCGACTTTGCCTTTGCTACCTTCGCTGAATGTCCTATTCGCATGAAAGGCCTATTGATTATTCAATGACTCACTTGTTCATTGCAAAAGGTTTTTATTGAGCGCGGTTCCTTCCCAACATCTTCCGTACCGATTGCATATGGTCCCATATAATGATCAAACGTATCATTATTATTGTGATAACGACCTTTTTTGTAATATGTAGATAAACGTTCAATAGGTTTAAAAAGAAATGGACAATGGGCTCCAAACTTATTCGCTAATCAACCGGATATGATGTATTTTCCGCAACAATTAAACACTCAGGATGTTGAGTATCGCAGAAAAAGGGAACTTCCAGATCTATTATACAAAGCAGAACAAATCGTAAAATCTGTAGAATGCAACTCTAACACTACAAAGCTGGCGCATTGCATGTGTTGCAATACTAGTAAGTTCTCCTTTGCTCTAGCAATCTTTTGTCCACCATAGCAAACATCCTATTATTACAATGCCTGATACGTTCATACTGCATGGAACAACCCATTCTCGCCTCACCAGCCGATTGTTTCCGGTGAACCCAGTGAATGTTGTCCCAGAATCAGGGACGTGCATTCTACTAAGTTCCTGTCATTTGCATTAGTTTTGCGCAAGTCGAAGATGCCAAACAGGAATGATAATATTCATTTTCATGTAGAACATAAGGATATTTCTTCCTTATTTGATATATCTTCTTCTGTTTTGTATGTACGTTAAATGCGTCCGGAGGGTTTCTCTTCTTCCACCTTAATATGTATCAACGTGGCATCAGTGACCATAGACATACCTTGCCATTATGCGACTACGGAAAATTCTTATAGATCTACACCGAAAAATACTGTCTTCACCCTTTGTTGTCTGCAGAGTTAAATAAAATTACTTCTTCTATGACCACATCACAGCCTTTAAGTTAATTGCTCATTGCTGTTACTGAAGCTGGATAGCATTCAGTACCAATATCCAGATGAAGAGCGATGTTTTTCCTTTTCCATCTCTGAGTGTTCGACCTGATTATCCATTAAGAGATCCTGTTAAGGTATTTTTTTTTCGCAATCACAGTAAATTATACTGCAAAATAGGAGGTATAACTTATTAAACTTGTTTACAGGCTGAGCAATGGCTGTTGAAGCACGAGACATGTATGAGTTCCGTAAATGCATGGCGATAATGCAAATTCAGCTACGAAACAAACCATATCTGCTTTACTTACTATTACTATTCTCCCGCCCATACCGGCATCTTTTTTTTTTTTTTTTTGCATTGACAATATCGGATGGGCCTTTGAGAATGAAGTCATGGTCATGTTGTCGTTTATTAAAAGCGTCCGGATTTTTCATCTCAATTACTCGTGATCTGCTCAGGTCAAGTAATCCTAACATAGATTAGCTCTGTATCACATATTTCTGCTACGGATAATCTCTCGAGGAAGTCCTTTGCCTTCCTTGGATTTACTTTTTTGGCTTTCTATATTTCACTCAACGGCTCGTCCAGTTGAGCATCAGTGTCTGCCGAAAGGAGTGCGTTCACCCTGGATGGGATATGATGCCTGTAAATGTTTGATTGATAATATTATTTCATGCTTCCATACTGACGATGCGGTTGTTTTACAGCACGCGACCGCTGTTGGCTTTCTGATATTTCATGTACGTCTTTTGTCATTGATGGAATCACGTTTATGCGTATCCCTTTCCTTACTGAGTGTACATGATATCAATGGCATAAGGAAATCATTGATTGTCTCCACTCTTCCCTACTCCCATGTCCATATTTAAACCGATAAGTATCAAAATTTTCTCAACGCAATCATTACGGACTCATTTGGAATACGAAATCATGCCAAGGCGAGAGGCCATTTTTTTTTTTTTTTTTTTTTTTTTTTTTGATCTTCCAGCCTTTCTCTGCCAGGTCTTAAAATGAGGCCATCATCATTATTCCCCAATCGAGGTGACAGCAATATCTTAGGCGGGTTTGTGATGCCTCTAAGTGATAAATATTGCGTAATTGAAGCAAGCAGTTTATATGCTGGGACATTTGTTTTCTAACTTTTCAGCTCTTTGGCCGGCATTCATTTAATGTCGACTAGCATTGCTGCTCAATTGTTATACAGAACTCCGTGCTGCCCCGGATAGTGCCAGCTCCATATGCGCTGGAATCGCAAGTTCGCTTGTAACCAAAACCAGATCTTCATACGGCGCCGATCCACTAGCAAAGACCTGTACCCGCAGGTAAGCTGTGACTGAGAATTTTTTAATACGAAGTATTGCTAACTTTTTTTTTTGGGTTTCCACCAAGTCGTTAGCTTGCTGCATAGATTCATACACCATGGAACATCGCGGAACAGGTCCTGTCGATTCGCCTTATCATAGACCTCCTCCTCCCCCCCCTCCGCCCGTGTACCCTGCCGCATTACCTATGGGTTGGACTGAACATCGTGCCCCTGGTGGCCAAGTGTATTGGTACAATGTGCATACAGGCCAAAGTACTTGGCAACGACCCGTCATGCCCCCTATGCCACCTATACCACAACCAGCAGCACCAATAGCAGCAGCAGCAGCAGCAGAGCAATCAGTGCAACCAAAACAGAAAAAGCAACGGTATGCTTTCCCACCGAGGATGGGTACAGAGAATCACAAAAGCAAAAAAGAAAAAGGCCTGGCGTTCTGAATGAACTAATGGATTTTCTTTTCTTTTAGTATCAAGGTGGAAGGGACGACATGGATGATTGTGAAAACCGAGGATGGTATGGAATTTTACTATAACAAAGAGACAAAGCAGTCCGTATGGGAAATGCCCAAGGAATTAGAAGAGGCATTGGAGAACCAAAAGAAACGTAAATTGGAAGAGGAAGCAGAGACAGAGAACGTGGAGGCCAAACGACAAAAGGCAGAGGAGCAGGAGAAAGGACAGGAACAAGCGGTTGACGGCGCTGGAGAAGCCACAGAGTAAGTTTAGGCTTTTCGGGACTTTTTGGTTTGGATGAAAGCAAAAAAAAAAAGCACAGTGTTTTTCTGAAGTTGGGGTTATCATTTATATAGAATGACGGAAGAAGATATTGCTTGGCAGTTGCAGAATATGGATCCGGAGGAAATGGCTGAACTTGGTCTTACTACTACTGCTGTTACCGATGAAGTACAAGAGCAAGAAGATCAAGGTCTTAAAGGACCAGAGACCGTCACGGGAGCAGCGCCTGTTCCTGGGAGTGAAGTGTCCTCCGTATCCAAGATGACACCTGCACCTTCTGCAACCGCGCCTGCGCCGCAGATCGCCGCAGGAAACGAACTCTCGGAGGAAGAGCGGATCGAACAATTTACAGTAAGTCATACAGTTTATTCTTTTTTTGTTTGCCTGTGCGACATCGACCGAAAAGAAAACGCACATCTCCCAAAAAAAGCAAGGAAGGACATAACATGAGAGGGCTGAGACAAGAAACCCTTTTTTATTCTCTTTTTGATGATAGCAAATGCTGGCTGAAAAGGATATTTCTCCTTATGGTACATGGGAGAAAGAGTTACCGAAGATCATCACAGATGAAAGATACACATGTACGTTTCTCTATGGGGAGAGGTTTTTGGGAAAAGAAAACAAAAGAAAGCAAGGGTCATTGGTTTTCTAATGGATTCTTCTTTTTCCTGTCGATTACAGTGGTTCAGTCGCACAGTAAACGAAAAAACCTGTTCAACAACTATTGTCGGGTGCTTGTACAACAACTCAAGGCGAACAAACCTAAAACCAAGGTAAAAAAAAAAGAGCGATGGGTTCTATGTGAATGTATGTCACGGGAAACATGCCTCTTATGTTCTAGTATGTCATATAATAGACACCTGAAGAGGCTTATATGACTTTATTGGAAGAGGAGGCCAGTACGGAGATGTATTGGGAAGATTTCCGACGCAAGGTCAAGAATGATGCTCGGTTTAAAGGGTTGCGTGACCCCAAGCAACGAGAGATGATGTTTAAAGATTATATTAAGCAACTTCGGAAAGGTCGAGGGAAGAAGGAAGAGGCGTATATGGCATTATTACGGGAAACGAAAGAAATCCATGTGGGGATGCGATGGCGAGATGCAAAGAAGATTTTGGAGGAGGATGAGCGATATCAGGCACTTCAACCTAAAACGCTGCGTGAAGATCTTTTCCGAGATTACCTCGACCACTTGGGAACGAGATCAGACGTCATATAACATGATGGCACAATTAAAAGCGCGTGTTGTGTTACACAAGGGCGATCCGCAGCCTTAAAGGAAAAAATAATAATAAAAAAGAAAAAGAAGGATAAAAGAACCAAAAAGAGAGAAAGAGCCCAGTTTTTTTTTCTTTTATCACAATTGCGAGAAACCAAAAGACACAAACAAGAAGAAAAATAAACAATAAAATGGAAAAAAGGAATAAAAAAAACTATACACATGGAAAATAAAAAGAGAGAAAAAGAAAAAGAGAAAAAAAAATTCTCTTTTTTTGTTCTTTTTTTCGACAAAACGGTTGTTGTTGTGGGTTCTTTTTCTCTTTTCTTTTCCTTTATAAACTTTTTTTTATGAAAACACTTTGGGTGGCCCAGTCGCAAATCGGACGTTTGCCGATCTTTTTAAGGAGGTGGATGAAGTGGGAGATTGTGGCGGGGTATCTGGTTTAATGAGTATGCTGGGAGGTTGGTCCTTGAGTTTGTTAAAGTTGATGATGATGGCAGGTGCTTCTTTTAACATGGCTTCATATTCTTCGTGTTCGAGTCGTTCGTTTTCTCGTATGATGCTTTGTAAGATGTCGTAACAATCGATACGTCGTCGTCTGTCTCGATGATAATGTCGTCTAGACCAACCAGTGACACTTGTAGGTGAACTGGGTGGTGACGGTAATGTGGTGGGCATATGTGATGAAAAAAAAAGAAAAGAGGAGAGAGCGAGAGAGAAAGAGAGAGGATAAAAAGGAAGAAAGAAGAAGAAAAGAAGAAGAAAAAGGGATTTTCCCTTGACAGGCCTGCCCTTTCCACTGGGCTTATATATACAATATATGATTTTTAATGGGGGGGAGGGGAAAAAAAAATAACAGATTTCGGGGTCAAATGTCCGATCCCACATCTGAAACAAAAAAAAAGCGACGATCGTGATCTGCAGTACGCCCAATGGCTTGTGATTTGTCACAGCCTTCCCTTCCGTTTCCTCTCTCCCTCCCTCCCTCTCTCTCTCTCTAACTCTGTCTCTAGCTTTTTTTTTAATGCAAATGATTTATAGTAATACGAATTATTTACAAACGAGAAAAAAAAACATTGATTTTTAAAAGGAAAACCTTTTTTTTTCCTTCTAATCTTCCTCCTCTTCTTCTTCTTCTTCATAATCATCCTCCTCATTATCATCTTCTTCCTCTTCTAGTTCTTCTTCTGCTGCTTTTGGATCAGACGATCTCTTCTTCTTCTTCTCCTCCTCCTCCTCTTTCCCAGTCCTAGAATTTTCTTGGGGTTCCCCTTGTGCAACCACAGAAGTAGGTTCGGCTGCAGATCCAATCACTCCGCCTGGACAGAGCGCTTCCAATTTGGCATCCAACATTTTCTTTTTTTTTTTGACGTCAGTATAAACGCACGCATCTCATGTTATTTTTTTTTCTTTATTACCTGCAGCTCGTTCGCATCTTCATAAACAACGGATCCTTCTTCATTAAATGTTCTTGCATTATCAAACATCAAATAGAAATCCGCACGGAAATCCGCCACGCTCTTGTAGTAAGGTGAATGAATACGTTCCTTGATCATCTTCATCGAAATAGGTCGCTCGATCATTGTATAATACATTGGATAATCTCGTTTACTGACAAGATCCATAAATAATTCGGAACGTTGACGATAAGAACTGCCAAACACAAAAGACAAAAGTGAGAAAAAAAAATTCATAGTAACCAAAGCCTCATCTCTCTCTTCCCCACCCACCCCAAAAAAAAATATTACAAAACTTACCCTTCTTCTTCTTCCTCTGTACATTCCTCTACAGCCTTATAACATGCCATAAACAAACGTGTCATCTTTTCCCTAAGAGAGGCCGGCACGGTATCCGGTCCTAAAAGTTCACTTTTCTTCACCTTTCTTGCACGCTTTCGGACCTAAATCATCATAGTTAAAAAAAAAAAAGAAACCAATGTTAGTCCATAGGCTAACACGCTAACTTGTTATTTCTTACTTCCACAACCGCTACTGATTTTTTAGGTGGTCTTCCTCGCTTTTTGGGTAAGACGGGCGTTTCGTTTTCTGGCGCAGCACTAGTGTCACGCCGACGGCGACCTCGCCGACTGCCAGTATCACTACTGGTATCCTCCTCACGAGCATTCGCCAACTTTTCCAAACGACGTCGTCTTCTTGCTTCTTTTCTGGCAATAAGCTCATCCAAATCCACATCATCATCTTCTAAAGCCTACAGTAAAACAAAAAAAATTAAATATTAGATATTCAAAGTTACTGTGGTTTTTTTTTCCTTTTTAACTTACGTTCACCCATTGCTCTTCTGTCAAACCGTCATCATAACGTATAGACCCTTTCACACGTTGGCCACGGCCATATTCTAAAAGAGGCCCCTCTTCTTCATCGGCATTTTCTTCCTGACGATAAATATCAGGTAATTCATGCTCTTGTACTAAACGTTCCACTTTGCGACCACGACCTCCTTTACGACGCCAAAGTTCAAGATCTTCTCGTTCTCTTGCAGCATCCAACTTTTGGAATATTGTGAGCTCTTCATCCGATCGCTTGAGCATCTCATTTAACTCCTCGTCATCCAACTCTTCATCATCCCCTTCATCCATATCGCCTGACTTGTCCTCCAAAAGCGACCGCTAAAAGAAAATAAGGTAAATTATTCCTTCCCAAGAAATAAACGGCTTTCTTTACCAAAAATGCTTCTCTATCTTCTTCTGTACTTCGATTATCAAATTTACCAGCTTGGATCACCTTGCCATCAATATCCAACTTATAATTAGCTCTTGCCAAGATATTCTCTTCCACTGAGTTGGAAGAGATCAAACGGAAGATGCGCACTTCTTTCGTTTGACCTATACGGTGAGCACGATCTTGTGCCTGCAGATCCTGATGCGGATTCCTAAAATAAAAAAAATTAGGAAGCACCGACATGCATTAGTTTCATAGTACTAAAATTTTCCTTTTTCTTCAATAATTTTACCAGTCAGAGTCAAAGATCACCACTGTATCAGCTGATTGCAAATTTAAGCCTAGACCTCCTGCACGCGTACTAAGTAAAAAGACAAAATATGGCGAGTCAGGAGCATTAAAGACTTGAAGCAATTGTGAACGGTCATCCGCCTAAGATTACACATTCCCCCAAAAAGATTTAGTTTCAGTTTTTTCCTTTAAATAACACTCCACTATTTCTCTTTTTTTTTTGTTTTACCTTGGTAGAACCATCCAAACGAAGATAATGGAATCCTCGATAATTCAAAAAATCCTCCATGATACTCATGATTTGTGTCATTTGGAAAAAGATAAGAACCTACATGTCATTTTAGGTTAGTCCCAATACCCACAGTGCAATCATAACAAATACGGATCATCGTGGTCTCTTCTTCTTTAGCTTACCCTATGACCTGTCTGTTTCAATTTAGGAAGCATTCGATCCAAAAGTTCAAATTTGCCAGACACTCTATACAAGAGTTCATTGGACAGTCGACCTGGATTCACAGCATTCTCCACTTCTTCATAAACAAAAGGATGATTGCAAATCTTTCGTAATTGCATAATCGTGTTGTTGAGACCTTTGATACCCATTTTTCTATTTGTGATCCAAAAGGAAAAAATAAGTATCTCTATTGCTCGTGCTTTTTTTTTCACCTTCTTTTCAAACCTACCCTTTTTCACCGCCAGCGGTAAATAACATGCCATGCTTTTTCATCTGGGCATACAACTTGGCTTGCAAAGAAGAAAGTTTACATTTGATCACGCGCTCCACCTTATCTGGTAACTCGGATTCGACATCCTTTTTCAATCGTCTTAACAAGAAAGGTCGCAGCACTTTGTGAAGACGTTTAATAATCAGCAACTGTTCTTCTTCGTTCAGATCGATTTTGTCTTGAACGCCTTGATTAGAGAATGGCGTATTAAACCACTCTTCGAAACTCTTGACACTCTTGAATATTTTAGGCAAAATGAAATTAAGCAAAGCCCAAAGTTCGGGAAGATTATTCTATGGGAATTGAAAAAAAAAACACGGAAGTTTTGTTTTTTTGGTGAGAATCGAATCGCTAAAAATGGGTCTAAACAACTTTACTTGGAGTGGGGTACCAGTCAAGATAAGGCGGTATCTTGTATGATAGTATTGGCGTAGTACAAGCGTAAGTTTTGAATTTGTGTTTTTCATGCGATGACCTTCGTCCACAATCATATGAAGCCATTTGATCTTGCTGAGAATAGGTCGGTCCTTGATAATGTACTCAAAGGTGGTCAAGAGCACCTGGAAGTCGCCATAACGGATATCCATCTGCAGATTCTTTCGTACCTGAGGTGGACCTTTGTAGACAATCTTGGCAACAGAAGGTGCCCATTTTTCAAATTCCAACGTCCAGTTGGTCAGGGTACTACAACAAGATGGAAAGATCATCAAAACATAGCCATATAGAGTAGGTGGTACAAACTTACGAGAGTGGTACAATAATGAGATAGGGACCATTCTGCCGCTTCTTTTCGATTAAGTAGGTAATCAAACTAATGGTCTGAATGGTTTTGCCAAGACCCATCTCATCAGCCAAGATACCATTGAGATGATTGTTATACAGTGACACCATCCATTGAAGACCTTTCAACTGTACCAACAAAATCATCATTGTAAGCATTCAATAATAAAAAAAAAAAGGACGGGAGCGGATCCAATTTTTTTTTTTACCTGATAGTCCTTGAGCTTGCCACCCACTAAAATGCTTGGCTGTGAAACCTCTTCCTTGACACGATGCGTCATTTGGAAATAGTCCGTCTTGGTAGCATCCGATTCCTAATTATCGTTCATTCAATGGTTCATTCATGTTCCCTTCACCGTGTTAAAAAAAGAGTTCAACTTACGTCGCCCAATTCCTCGTCCACAGCTCTTGCATGCAAGTCAGCAGCATGAACAGGATCATTCTGTTGATCCACAACAGCCTTGGTCAACGATTCAAGGAACATGCCTGTCTGTCGAAGCAGTTGCGTCAACCTTGTATCTTTGGCTTCATCAATTAGCTTCATGTACGCCTCTTCATCATCATTCTTAAGCGCACGAATACGCTCCTTTGAAATTCTCTCTGTCTTCTTCTGTTCTTCTTTCTCGATATGCTGATGGAACTGCTGAACCGCACGTCCAAGTTTGGCTTGTTTTTGCTGCCATGTCTTTTGGAACGTGACCAGACTACGGCCGTGATCACAAATGGTCTGCAAGTAATTAAGATGTTTCTGCTTCTCCCGTTGTTCTCGTTCAATACGTTGCTGTCGTTCAATCTTTTCGGTCATGCGAGCCTCACGCAAAGATTGTTTCTTCATTCGTCTATAAGCGAGTCGATCAGCAGATGTCGCAAGTGTTGTAGAACGAGTCAATCCATTCACGATTTCTTCACGAAGCTGGAGTAAAAAAAAAAAAAATAAGTATTCTTGCTAATACCCATCGGTTCCTCTATTTTAATGGCACTTTTCTATTATATATATATATATACCTTCTTCTGCTTCGACAGTAATCGTAATGCTTTTAACTCTAGGATGGCCTTCAACTTCAAATTAGGGCTAGAGCTGGACGCAATTTCTTCTTCCAAAAACAGGATGCGATCCTGCGTTGCGTTTGACAAATTACTCGGTAACTTCTCTAATTCAGCTATCCGATACTGGATCCTTGCTTGCATGCGACGTTCACGTTCTGTTATAATCATGTGAGGATCGACACCCATGCGTGTCATGGCCGGAATGGACGTCAGGGAATGGGAGTTGGGGTGTGAACGAGAGTTTAGGATCTGTTTTACGAAATCATCGTCGACGGGCGTCGTTTCGGAGAGCGTAGAATCAATTGATGATTGGGGAATAGTCTCATTGTGGTTGTCTATCCTTTCCGCGTTCGATAATGTCTTATTATTGTTGTTGATGATGTTCTTATCGCCTTTTGGTGAGGACAGTACGGCTTGCAGTAGTTTTGGCGGTAAAGGCATGTTTTTAGAGATAAGTTTAAAGGCTGTGATTTGATGTTTGAGAGTAGCAATCTGGTCCTGCGATAATGGCGGCAGTGGCGCAGAATCTAAATGAAATAGTAAGCACCATTCCTGCTAAATGGAAAACCATTCTCTTCCGCCAATTTTTTCTCTTTCTTTTTTTTTTCAACTTACTTGTCCCATTGCCCATCGGATGCTTCGACACCGTAGCAGCATTCGAGCGTTGTTGCAACGATTGCAGATTCTTTAAGATGCCTAAGATCTGTGCGAATTCGGCATTATTATCTGCATTGGCACCTTGCGATTCAAGAAATTTGGCACGCTATAAAATGTCAGATTCCACCGCTAGATCGTGAGCAAAGTTTCGCGATGTTTACCTGCAATAGTTTATGCAGTTTCTCTTTCGTAAAGCTGCCAGGAAGCAAATTGACAGGTGTTGAGTTCGGTAGTGGATGAGAAGATAAGGACGTCATGATATTTTAATATCGATAATAATCCAGTGATAGAGGGATCGTGGGCAATCAGAATACAGTTGGTTTACTTTGCTTGATGAACAGCGCACGTACAATATCCTGGAAAGCTGGGATCTAAGTTTTAGAATAATTTATAAAGGATGGGGAAGGTTCAATGGGTCATTGGCTAAACCGTTAAGCACACGCTGTCTTTTTGGCTGAGTAAAGTAGCTGTTCAGCCAAAAATTATTTTTGTGTGTATTGTGTGTATGTGTGCCAAAGCGTAGAACCGCACAAGTCCCCTCTCTGGGTACCAACCTTTTTTTTCTGTCCCTACGGCAAAAAGGGGGGAGACCAAATTTAGGACGAATATGAATGGAGTGAAGAAATAGAAACGTCATCTTACCAGTCACGATAATGCCTGTCTCATTCGTTCAGTGGGAAGATCGACCAATCAGATTTTTTTAGCTCTAGTTGACATGCTTGCTTGAATGATTTTTTCTGCTCTAGGTAAATGAATGGATTACGTTTTGATTGTTTATTTCAGGTGGCAAATGCAATGATCAGTGTTTTCGGTGAATATTTCGTCACACTTGCACTAAGACCCATCAGATACAGTGCTTCCAACAAGCAATGTCATAGCCAATCAAACTCAATGTCGCTGGTCAGTTAAAAATGATGTCGCAAGCCAATCAAAAGTCGACGTCACTTGTGAGTGAAAAATGATAACACAACCAATCAAAACCCAAATTCGTATTTTAGAAACTGTCTCGCTTAAGCATGTGATAATTCTTCTTTGCTTACGTCTTGACTTTACCTCTCATTCATTTTCGATGCCTCCAGAAAAGTACCTTTCTAGTATCCTTGCAAGGACTGCTTGTCGGGAACATCACATGTCTTTTTTAATGACATGGCAGGCTATAGACTTGCAAGAGGACCGTTCGGTTGGAGGAAGTGGCATGCACTACGGGTATTTTGACCTTGATGTCATAGCCTTAATGGATTGGGGTGCTGTCCGTGCTGCTGCATCGTGTTAACCATGCCTCTAGAAAAGTACCTTTCTAGTATCCTTGCAAGGACTGCTTGTCGAGAACACCACATGTCTTTTTTAAATGACATAGCAGGCTATAGACTTGCAAGAGGACCGTTGGGTTGGAGGAAGTGGCATGCACTACGGGTATTTTGACCTTGATGTCATAGCCTTAATGGATTGGGGTGCTGTCCGTGCTGCTGCGTGGTTAATCGTAAGGCAAAAACAAAATACTCACCATTGTCATATTCATAGATTCATTGTCAATTCCATGGCCACAGCGAGCCACTGATCTGCATTCTTTTAATACCAACTGACCAACCCATCAACACTCCCAAGAAGATAAATGAACATGTATCCTTCTGTCTTGATAAACTTGGTGCTTCCAAGCCATCACCTTAAATACCTCTCTTCATTGTCCACATTGACTTTGGTATATTTTGAAATAAAGACATTGGTGCTCGTTGATATAATTCAGGTGTGAACTAGATGCACTTGTTGTGGCGCGATTTGATGGCCATCAGTAGTCTTATTTGAGATTGTAGTAAAAATTCAGGGCGACCAAAGAACCCATCCTTGTTCGCATGTTCATGATGTGCTAATTTCCTGTCGCGTCAATTACATAGAAAAGCTTTTTCTTTTTTTTGCTTTGGGTGGTGAAAAATAAAATTCCATGGAAGTAGCCTACAGACATTATATGAGTTCCTTGTTGCGACATTTATCCCAGCATTTGTAAGAATGCGAAACGAAGCCTCTGAAATGACTTCTCTCCACGCTGTTACAGGCCTCCATGATTCTTTTTGACAGTGTCTTCCTGCAAAAACCGATGACGCTTAACCTTACTCTTTGCCACTGCCCAGAATTGTTTTATCGGGTTAAGCTCAGGAGAGTAAGTAGGAAGATATACACACTTGTATCCTCGATACTCAATGTACTTCCTTATGTTTTCATTCATGTGGATGGGTGCATTATCCATCACTACATAGTGACCTTTTATACGTTGATGTTTATCCATTTCATCAAGAGTCGTTTTTACGAAACTAATGTAGTGACCTGTTACAGTCCCTGAGCTTATGTATCCATCGGCCTTTCTCTTCTTGGCAGGTCTTGATTTTTTTACGCCAACAGTTATCAAACCTGCTGCAGAGATAGCGCCCAAAATAGACGTCGTGTTTGCTCTCGTAGTAGGCCTGGTAACAATTGCACGAGTACCTTTTTTAGACCAAGCTCTTGAGCATTTCATATTTGTATCAAAAGCAAGAGTATTTGCTTATTATATAACGGTGGGATTCCGCAAATCTGTTGGATACATAGTCATAGTACAGTATATGTATGAAGCGTTGCCGGTTTGTCATGTGGAAGGGGAGGATACAGAAACGCTTTCAAAGCATTCAGCTCTAATGACACTCGTTCGTTCGTCTTGAACTATCATAAAGAAGAACCCGCTCACCATGATTATATCCGCATGCAGCCGTATACAGCAGAGTATGCTTCTGGTGTTGGCCGTGCTGTGGTGAAAGAAAACCTGCACTTCGCCAAAGAATATCTTCCGCTAGAGATCTTGGCGAATTAGAAAACCACAGAGTGCCTTTTGACGGACTGGTAATCGTAATCTCACCAACCTGCAGTTTTGGGCACGAGCAGACTTGGCGAAGACTGATACCCTTGGCAAGAGCCTTGTGCGCTAGGTAAATGTCTGACGAGGACAGCTCCAACTGCTCGTCCTTCCTCCTCGAGAAATGTTTGACAAGTGCCACGCGTTTATATGCTGGCAGGTTGACATATCTTCCTTGCTGAGAATCTTCAATGCAATTTCACCATGCTCGATTTCTACTGTTGATTACCCATACACAAGCTCGTCGTTTGAGATATAGCCCGTACAGCGATCAAAGTACATGGCTGCAGAGGTATATATGAGGGTGCTGGAGGCACTTGCCTGCTTGTCGGAATGGAATGGATAATGCGCTCCAGAGGACGGGGGCTACAGTATCAGATAGACCGAGATGAGTCACTGCATAAGCCAGGTGAAGGAGTAAATGCTGATCGATCTTGTACCCAGATACCGGAAGCTACTTTGAAAAAACCAGTAAATGCCATAAAAAAGCAGCTTCGATGGTTAGAAATCGAAAAGAAGAGAATATCGTTTCAGTTCCTAGTCGAATTTAATTTAAATATCAAATGAACCAGTAGGGCCCGTTTAAAGAGCTCGAACACAAATTGCTTCCAAAAAAGGAAATGAGGTTGGATTTTTCTTGAAGTGTTGACGGTTGCCATTGCAAAGGAAGACGATAGTGGCCCGAACATGAAGGCAAGTAACAAAAAGAGGATACCGCGCTATGCTCCGTCACAATTTTACAATCAATATTGCTAGGCATTCCTATTGTTTGAAGTTGGTCAGTTGACAGTAAAATAGTTCAAAACGTGCATATAATACCCGCTCCAGTGGGTTCAATGGCATAGAAATCATCACCGGAGTCGAAGGAAAGCAACACTAGGATATATCTGGAAAGATGATGATCGCAACACGGAGCGAAGTAGTCCACCATGCGAGTTAGTCATTATCGGTCACAGTGTCTGAAAAATGTTGGTGAAATTCGTCATTTTGAATAAGAAGATGGTAGAATAGATGCCGTGTCCGTGGGACTAGGCTGCGAGGGAAGGCGAAAAAGAAGACGTGTATGGGATTGAGGATGTGTAATCGGTGTCTGATTGTCTGAGAAGACTTTGACGACTTGACCCGTGCAGGGTGATCCAGGATACATTGTATGTTAGGAGTTAGTTTGTATTAGCGTTGAGACTTTGTTGCGCTAACGTTCAGGTACACTGAAGAGTATCAATCTGATCATCGAGGCCCATCCATTATCCGAGGCAATGCATGAATACTTTCACGGCAGGTTATGCGCCGGAAATTTCAGGGTTAACTGGATTGTCAACGAGTAGTTGTGCCACCCCGCCTATCTTACTCTAGCCAGTTCCGAAAATAAAATGAAAGAATAGCTGAAAAATCCCTACAAATCCAAAAGCAATGGGCCGCATAAAAGCCACGGATAACGAGGTAAGCATGCTAGAAAAGGGGTCAGGCAGGGAGTGGAGATTGATGGAATGCGATGCTATAGTTAGGAAGTTGATATATATATATATATATATATGATAAAGCGACTGAGCTTTGAACAAGTAGGTGATTATCAATAGAAAATATAGGCTTTCCAGGAGGAAAAAGCGATTTGCCACTGCATGTCAGCTGTTCTCGTCTTACAAAGAATCAAGACAGTGGCTGTAATAGACCCTGTGTCATACACTGCCGAAAGCCTACCCTCATGAGCCCTTGCGTTAGTTTTTGGAGTGATTATGCGTATACACTAGTAAACATAGAGGATTCAGATAGCCTCTAACAAATCAACAACGGAGTGCCCAAAGTAGATTAGAAGACGAAGCTCAGCGCGCGACGAATTATCGGTTGACTATGATTCCACGGTCCGGAAGAAGTAAAAGCTCTCAATATTCTGTAAGAACAACCCCTTATGGCTACAGACGACGGAACATGAACTTGTATTCCCCATCAAGATTACGACCGTACATATCGGTAGTAACATAGATGCAATTGGGTAATGTTCCACTCTCTGATCTGTATATTCGTACTTAAACCACATCCTCTCGGATAAACAAAGAACTTTGGCAGTGAAGTTTGTATTCATCGGCCGATATGGCACGAGCAAAAAACAGGAAGGAGAGGAAGCAGGCAAAACATGTTCATATTGTTGCTGGGGGAGGTGTTACCGATAGTCCATAACTTTTTGCAGCTGATACCGTGAGATTTTGATATGCGCCTTTTGTCTAACGCACCACTTTCCTCCGCCACAAAGTTCAGTAAGGAACAAAACCAGGTCTACTATAGTTCTTTTAGTCTTAGTATCTGACTGAAATGGGCTTCTGCCTAGAATCAGGTCTTTATTTTGCCCCATATGAGTATACTTCCATATTACTTCCCATAGCCTGCAATTCTCGCTGTGGTGATCGGTATTAGCACATGTAACATTCATGTATGACCAGAACTACGGAAATGCTTTCTTTAAAAGAATACTACAGTGCTTCCCCGCTAATGTCGATGATTTGGTTAGAGCCCATCGACTGAAAATAGGCGGGCTCACAATAACGGGGAGATGCAATGACTTGAATTAGCATAGAAACCTCTTTTTCAGGAATCTCGAAAATAAGCGAGAATTGACATTAACGAAGATTGACATTAGCGGGGAGCCACTGTATAAAAGTCCATGGACGGGCAAAAGCCTGGTAAATAAAGTAATCGTTATGGGACAAATGTTCAACATGGCAAGTTGGGTCCTCTAAGTATGTCGAGGAAGTTTACACATTCTAATAGGGACAGATGCTCTCTGAAAAGAATGCTAGAACATTGGGTTGTTTTCAATACCATCAATATTCCGGAAAAATACCAATGCAACCATCAGTAATAGATCTTTCGCTTTAACAAATTACATATCACAAAGCGGACAGTAAAATTACAGGTAGCCATAGTGCAACCTGGAGACAGTAATCGTTTCGCATGTATTAATATAGTCACTTGTATTACTTGTTTTCTATGTTTGTCGTCAAAATCATTTATTTCCGCTCGCGACCGAAGTAATAAAAAGGGCAGCAAGGGGCACAGCCAACTCGCAGTTAACGGCGTTTCAGGAAGAAAAAAGAGCTGCTATCATCGCATTTGGACAGCCATTTAGGTCACAGTTTGTCACCGCCAGGAATAATTTGATGGATATATTTTATTGTTTATGATCCACTCCCTCAAGAATGCCAACTCTTGTCAACGAAGAGTCATTCCCAGGGTATGAAATGACCACCAAATCACTGTAAGGGGCGGACTCGGGCCCATATCTTCCATTGTCCATCGTATATGGGAAGCCAGCCTTGTCATGACCAAAAGTCATCTAGTCCGCGTTTGAGCAAACCAGTCCTCAGGAGTCAAACTTGCTTAATGATCGTTAACAAATCATTATCTGCGAAGTTGAGCATGTTGCACTAGCAGACATTAGTATGCTCAATATATATAGAATGCTACAGACTTAGCTTTGCAAAACTCCAACCGTACAAAGTAGCCTGATGACAAGCAAGGTGCAATTTCGCTTGTAAGCCACAGCCTTCTTACAAAGGGTGCTATTGTCATGGCATTTGGATAGCCATCTAGCCATACAAAGCGCTCCGGCTCGGGTTCTATGTCTTCAACAATTCCCTCAAACATAAAAGCCGTGTTGTCATCTTCGAAATAAACGAAGATCAAGCCGGACACCTTGCCACTCATCCCTTTAACAGGACCACGGCCTCCTGACGGAGGGCGCTATTGTCATGGTATGGGATAACCATCAAGTCACTGTAAGGGGCGGACTCGGGCCCATATCTTCCATTGTCCATCGTATATAGGAAGCCAGCCTTGCCAATGAATCCAATGGAGGTAGTTGTAAATGGCGTGGTTTAGCTGGGTGTTGAATGCATCAATCTGTGGAATGGTGCTACAATCCCCAAAGCAGTCACTCGGATCCCACTTTTTAGGAAGTTACGGATGGGATGGTTATGCCGCAAACCACCATGGAATCGAAGCTACCACAAACTGCGAATACAAATCTGAAGTTTTTTGAAGAGACCCCTGCAAAGAAGTGGGACTTTGATTCGTTTAAAGCATACCACACACAAGACAAGCGTAATCCACAAAAAGAAGCATCGATTCGTAACAAATATCGTAAATGTTTGAAGGAGATGTCCGAGGACCCCTTCCTTGAAGGCTGGGTCAAAGCATATGTCAGTTGTCTCACTGCTCTAGATGAGGTTAATTTATTGTAGTTTCCATTTTAAGTATCTCTAACATGAAATTTACGTTTAGACTGCTACAGGAACTTCGGATGAATCAAAAGCTGTCGTTCAGAATACGTTTGCAATCAATGGCGGTACTGCAGTAGTATCAGGAAACACAGTAAATGTAACCAATGAAAACCGTACGTTTTTGCGCTGGAGCCTCTATAGCTTGAAACCTAATACTAGCATCATAGTGCCGCAGAAAAGATGGTCGCCAAATATGAATATGAGGTCTCCTAAGAAATTTCGATCGAAGGTATGATAACAAACGTGGTGCAACCACATCAAGGCCTCATTTCCTACTGTTAAAGGCGGATGATCCAGAGACAAAACATGATCAAAACGATGATTCGAGCGATGATACGTTTGAACTAGAAAGTTCAACTAGTTCTAACATCTCCGAGGTTGCCGAAGCCTGTCCCCATAGACTGTATTATCTAGTAGGCGCTGGATTGGAAAGCTACAAACTGCCTTCGAATGCTGTCAAGGTACGTTTTGTTTTCTTTTTGAAAGTAGAAATCTTATTTTATGGTCTGTACTAGTGGATTATAGACAAAGTGGACATTACTAGTGAATTCTTGGAATATCGCGATAAAGTTGTGAGAGCATCCCAACAGTTGAAGGAGATCTCCGTCTATGATCAACTGTAAGTCTACAGCTAAATTAAGGACAACACCCTAAATTCTTCCCAGGGCGTTAAACTTCATATTTTTCATCAGCGACACAGCACCAATCGGGCATTTCATCCAACCATCTACGTGGGATACGGTTATCAAAGCAGTTAAGACAGAGTGCTCCTTAAAATCAATAGCTGAAGACGATGCTCATTGGTGCGTTAAGCTAAATTCGGTAAATAAATGATAAATGAGAGGCTTTTTGTTGGCAGTCTAGCTTATTTTCGAATCTTAGGCTGCACGCAAAGGCAACGACAACGCAAAGGCTGTTTTAAGACAATGGCGACTAGCACAGCAAGAAGAACCATCGATCCTATATCAAGACGTATATGACCAGCTGTCTGTATGCAAATATATTTGGCTAACAAGCTATGCTAAACTAAAGATTTTGAATATCTGAACGTAGGTTGAAAGCGTACAGCGACCCTTTTTTCGTGGAGTGCCTTAACGAAGATACTTTTGTTCAGCAAGCATTACTACCTATACTTAAGACATTTTTCCCGAATTCTAGGCTTATATATGGTGAAGGGTAATAATTCTGCCATTTTTGACAAAGAAAACCAAGCGATTAATTTAAATTAGCAGGGCAAATGGTGTGATTCGCGCTTCCCGGGAGAGAAAGCAGGCGTTTGAGCCGGATTCAGAAGGCAAAAAAGGTGATTTTAGCATACATACACTCGACGGTGACAAGAGCCAGCTTTTACTTCTTGTGGAGTGCAAGGCGCCACGATCTACCTCCAGCAATGATTTTGCTAAGGTTGCTAATTGTCTAAAAGATTGTATTGATAAAGCGACGAGAGCAGGAGCTGACAATGAGAACATTGAAGTTTGCGGTTTGATCTGCAATGGTTAATTGTGTCTTAACTTGCTATTCATAGTTGTAATACCTCAGAATAGGTGTACGATGCCGAGCTTATGCAATGGACTTGAAATTTCATGGTGTATATCGGATGAAGGAAGTGGGAACATTTTATATACCACATGATCGCCATAATCTTGATGTGTTGGTATCTGCGTTTGAAGTCATGTCCCTGTTACAGGTATGCTAGGAGACTTGTAATGACCTCATCTGAGATATTTGTTACCCTGAAGGACATTGTCCTTAACTCAGCGAAGCTTTGCAAAGAATCAATCCGAATACCTGAAACATCAAAGCGTTCAACCATGGTTTTACCATCGTTCGAGTCTCCTATTCGTCTAGTTGATCAGCAAGTACGTATATCAAAGCCGATAGGAAACTATATCTTAATGATTCATTTGTTATCTGAAAGATTCGCAGTGTACTGCAGAATGCACCAAACAGTGATGTTCACCGAGCGTCTCGTAGACTGAATTTTATCAAAGAAAAAAATAGTGCGGGTTCAATCTAACGGACTGATGAATAATTCATAGCACTCTCTATAGCAGCAATGTGAACTGGCTATGCTCATTTTCATCTCCTCCGTCTTTTACGCTCCTGCCATATCGGTTGATACAAAGAAAAATATCATTGCGAAACTTAGTTCTCTTTATTTTATTCCAGTTGGTGAAAGCGATAGGATGTGATTCAAGTGCGAACATAGAGATCAGACAATCAAGCAGATCCCAGTTGCATCGAAGCTACATGACGATATTGGATGGTCGTAACCTTCATGGGGTACACACATTCATGCTCCAGTATTGTTGTTCATGAGGGGATCTTTTTACACAATCCTGAGGCTTGTAATTCTTCAAGACTGTCAAAGCATGAACTATCAATAATCCATCGCACGTTGGGTTTCGCCTCCTGATCTACTTTGCCCGATTCATTGCTGATTCGCTGTAGGCCATCTGAATCCTCTATCTTTACAAGCTTATACATATATTTCCCAAAATCTAACGCAGAGATTTTTAAGACTGGGATTTTGGCAGCATATGACGCAGGGTCTATAAATGTCACGATCAACATCATAATTGGATGTAATACGAGAAAGCCGAGGACAACAGATGGATAGATACACGTAGACTTGATCCTCAATATCTGCGCCTGATAGGGAAAACGTATAGAGGTTATGTCGGGGATCCAGGCTGCTATTGCACCCAATGTAAATCTTTCTTGCTTTACGCTTGGCTCAAAATCTGATCCAGATGAATATCATATTTATAGTCTAATTTGGATTGTCTCAAGAATAAACTCCGTTCAATGGTCAACAACGCCAATCTTTCGTTAAATTCGTAGGCTAAGTGCATACTGATCGATGTTACTGTTTGCTTAAAGTGGTCCATTGTCTGTGTCGCCCACTGCTGATCCCAGGAACGGAACGCTAGGTTCTTTAAATGGGCTCCAATGCTTGCAAGTGCATCAAGAAAAATACAGTCTCTTTGTTGTTCCGACATTCAAACTCTGGAAGATATCTGCAACTCTTGGCCAATGCAACCAATTCAGCTGTCATATCTATAGAATCGAAAGATATTATGCTGATTGACAATTTCTCCAGATGTTATTACTTTTGGGCGAAATATTCGTCCCAATGATGGTCGTTCTTTGGATGGAATGTCAATTCACGTACAGCGTCACATAGTGTTATAGACTTTGGCAGTTCACCAAACGCATTATAAGGATTGATACAAAAGGAGCGAAGATGGGGAAGATACGTGTGAATTTTCTCAAGACTGCAAAAAGAAATTTGGCAATCGCTTGGAGATATTTCGCCTCTATATATTGATTTATCCCCCATCGATAATACTTCGATGCAAGGTAGTGGTGCTAGCAGATGGGTCCATTCGTCATAGTTTTGTTCGCTGACGGATAACTCGGTAAGCATGGATTTCGGAAAGTACGCTGACAGTAGTGGAGGAGACAATTCATGAAGGCTGACGGATAACCGAGATAAATATCTCCATTCGCGCACATAGGACAGCACGTTTGATGCATAGGGCATTTTCCATCTAATTCGATAACAAACGAACAGAAAACCGAAAGAAAAGGAAGAGTGTGTTGATTTATACAAGGATCTAAGGTTACAGAACGTACAAAATGACCGAGTTGCTTTCGTGGAGTGGACTGTTAAAGGCACTTGACGAAATAAATTAGCTCTACCAAGTTATCAATGGTTCTGTACAATTCCAGAGTCAGCATGGCATTCCATGAGCGGCAAACGCGAGCTACTGTTGCTAATGCTTTGCGAAAGAAGTATTCGGCGATGTATTTCATTATTTCAGGTGGTAACGCTTCCATCGTGTCCTGTCTATACGTTCAAGCCGACGACAGAAAGATGTATGATCGAGGAATCTGATTTTTGAAAACAATACTAACAAATAGATTCAATAGCCGCAATGCTACTGTTTCAGCTTCAAGTCAAGAAAACTAACTGAATCTGTGCCCTTAAACTGAACTCATTGGAATTGGTATATTACGGAAGGTCGGTTCTAAGACTAGTATGTATAATATGACAGGAAAAAGGAATAATAGCAGCTATGTAAGAAGATAGCGATATAATGCTTTATTCGAGTTGCTTGCTGTTCTAATAGGAGCCGTTATATACTATCCTATCAAATAACGGGGAGTGATGCACAGTCATAGAGCGTGTTACGTTTGTTAATGGAAAATCAAGAGAAAGCGTACAGTATGCCTGAACAGTTCTCCAAAAATTCCTCACTTAAGGTTTGAGCGACCATTAACGCGTCAGCAGATGCTAGAGTAGCAGAAAGCCTAGTTCGCTTGTGGTTTTCTTCTGCGTTGTTGTAAGCAAAGTGAATTCGTTAATCGAAATACGGAGATGTGTGGGCGAAGTAGAGAAGAGGCATGGTTCAAGCAGCCTTTTGGTGGTGAATGAGAGTGACCAATCATATCAAGACTTTGATTGAAGCGGGTGACGTAAGGGGTCTTTACTTCCAACCTTTTTACCATACACGAACGCCTTTTGGTTCTTCCTTTTCCTTTTTTTTCCTCCTTTCCGACTGGTCGGGCTCTCTTTTCCCCTTACATTAACCTATATTTTTACTTCGTTTTTAGTCTTTTGCTGTGCTCTGTCTGGATTGTCCGAAACTCCTACGATTCGCCCATCCTCAAAACCTCATCTTTCTCTTTTTCTCTCTTTTCTTCTTACCCTCTAAAACTTGTGAAAAAGTGAACTTTGCTTTTCTCTCTCATCCCTACCTATTTCATAAACGATGACCGCTGTAAACTCTGTCTCTGAAGTGGATGCCTGGATTGCCCAACTCTCTGATTGTAAGCAATTGCCTGAAGCTGATATAAAGAAACTCTGCGACAAGGTAAGTCCGACACCAACCAAAAGAAGGGACCCGGGCATTGGAACGTCCCTATGCTTTAAATTTTAACCTGCGTACCGTTTACGTAGGCACGTGAAATTCTAATGGATGAATCCAATGTTCAACCTGTTCGATGTCCTGTTACCGTCTGTGGTAAATATCTCTTTGACTGTAAATATTACGAAGCAGACCCTTTAAATCTCGGACAGGTGATATCCATGGTCAATTTCACGATTTGCAAGAGCTATTCCGTATCGGAGGAAACTCACCGGATACAAACTATTTGTTCATGGGCGACTATGTCGATCGAGGATATTACTCTGTCGAAACAGTGACATTACTCGTCGCGTACAAGGTGCGATACAAGGACCGTGTCACCATTCTTCGAGGCAACCATGAATCTCGCCAAATTACTCAAGTTTATGGTTTCTACGACGAATGTCTACGAAAATACGGCAATGCCAATGTTTGGAAGATGTTTACCGATTTGTTTGATTATTTACCCTTAACAGCCCTTATTGAAGATCAAGTAAGTCTCGACGTACTAGAAACACAGAATTCTCTCTAACTGTCATGTCTAGATTTTCTGTCTTCACGGCGGTCTGTCTCCTTCCATTGACACACTCGATCAAATTCGTTCGCTAGACCGTATTCAAGAAGTTCCACATGAAGGGCCAATGTGCGATCTTCTATGGTCCGATCCCGATGATCGCTGTGGCTGGGGTATCTCACCTCGCGGTGCCGGTTATACCTTTGGACAAGACATCTCTGAAACTTTTAATCACAACAACGGTCTGACACTAGTCGCAAGAGCACATCAGTTAGTGATGGAGGTATGTGGATCGGGCACTTTGATTCGTATATGGATTCTAACGAGTATCGTATGCATTACTTTAGGGTTATAATTGGTGTCACGACCACAACGTTGTCACCATATTTAGTGCTCCTAATTATTGCTACCGTTGTGGTAACCAGGCTGCCATTATGGAAATCGATGAGCATCTGAAATATACATTGTAAGCAACCCATTCTTATGACATAGCTATTATTTACACTACACTTTGCTAGCCTACAATTTGATCCAGCACCAAGACGTGGCGAACCCCATGTTACCCGACGTACGCCTGACTACTTCCTGTAATCAGAGAAAAGAAAAAAAAAGTACAAATGGCACATCGGATTTCGTGTAACGGTAGCTCTGCTAAAGAGCAGATCTTTTTAACTTCTTTTTTTTTTGATATATACTATTTCCACTCGTTTTTGCATTGTATACTTTGCAACGCCCTCTATATCTGTTGTTAAACCTTTCTTTCCCGCTTCCACTAACCCTAAAAAAAATGATAAAAAAATGAAATGATAGGCTGATGTCATTCCAGCTCCAATAGGCTGAGGGAGACGATGTATTCCTATCCATATCCCTTCACTTCGAGCAATAAAGTTATAATGCAGCATTAAATTGCTGCTTGAGGAAATATCGATTAATAACACTATTGATATGTTACGTAGTTATTAATATCAGAACAAGACGCGTTGTTTATCACTATCATGCTGCGGCTTTGAAGCACCCGAGACACCACGTTGCTGCGATGACTCGATGTAGTTGTATACAGTGCAAGACAGAGGTCCTAACAAATTGTTGGGAGTGAAAATGTGTTCTATTTGTTATGACAAAAGTAAAAGGATTGAAGAGAATAGAGGATGCTAGTTCTATTGGGAGAGGTCAGCACTGCGGTTTAAAAGGAAGTGTAATTCAGCGGGAATACCCAGCTTGTTACGTAACAGAAATTGCTTTATGCCGTTGGTCGGGTGACGTTGTGTTCGATAAATGAAACCTGAGACGGCATAGGAAAGCCTAAATTATTAACTGAAACATATTCTTTTCGTTTCTGACTTTTTTGTTTTCAACAAAACAACCATGCTTCCAGTGAGAACAACTCGTTATCTCCGTCCAGTCATCATCCAGTGTCGCCCATTTTATAGTCGGTAAGCAATTATTCGAGCTTCTTATAGAAAAAAGAACATCCAGTTATTCATAGCAGCGTTGTAGCATTGAAAAAGAAGTTAAGATAAAGAAGGAAGAGAGTAAGTAGAACACAGGAGGAAAAAGGCAAGTTTATTAATATGGATACTTGTAGCCATTAAGAAGGACGAGGTCGTAGAAGATGAAGACAGTATTATGACATCGGCTCCGTTATGGAATGAGAAACTTGCTTCTGAAAGCGAAGCCTGTGTAAGCTGTCTTACTTTATCAGGATTCGGATTTCTTCGGCGTATTCAAAACATTCTGTAGGTCAAGGCTGATCTGGAACCCCA
Source organism: Apophysomyces variabilis (assembly GCA_002749535.1). Lineage (NCBI taxonomy): Eukaryota > Fungi > Mucoromycota > Mucoromycetes > Mucorales > Mucoraceae > Apophysomyces > Apophysomyces variabilis. The sequence continues at coordinate 67,767 of MZZL01000065.1, read as the reverse complement.
AATCGATGTTCAGCATCTCGAGGATAAGAGTACCAAATGGTTCCGTGACCATAAAGACCAATAGCCGCAAAATGCTGTGCAGTGTGTGTATCCATACTATGCCGCCTCCCATTTTTTTCTTTCGCTTGCAGTTTTACACTTCCGACCATTTATAATATCTCCAATATGGAGTTTCTTCCATTAAAAAAGGCAAAATAGGATATGTTTCTCGTGACACCTGTCTCAAGTCGTTGCTTTTTTCTTACAAGTTGTGGATCATTTGCAAAGATAGATGCTAGAATTGCATGATAACTTAAGATAGTGACCACCATTATGAGAAGCAATTGCATTTAATTACCAAATGCTAAAAGGCAAGGTTTCATTTTAGCTATAACCGGGATACTGTAGAGCTGTACCATTTCATATACAGTACTTGGCGGATCCAGCTACGCAGCGTCATTTCTACAACAGACATTTTCATCTCCCCCAATAGTTCGTGCTGTAAATGTGTCACTGAAAGGATGCGATGCAAGATGAAATTAATATACGGCTTTTGTCGCCAAGGGTTTCGATATTATCTTTAGTGATTTTGATCAAAGGCTCTTGGTGCTGTCCGTCATTCCTTCTCCAGATATCGACTGTCTGCGACCAGCACATAGCCCATACCGGATGTCCACCTCTTATAGCTATAAATGGCGTTGGTACCTTCCTTCCGGCCTTCGGAAGCAGTGAAGGAGAAAAGAACAGTATACTTTATTGTAATTCTCCTTATGAAACGATGTGGGAGTTTTTATACGCATATGTCCTTCCATAAATTCAAATCCATACTTCATCTTGGTCTGTGTACATAGTATAGACACACTTGAGTTCCACTTATGCCATAGCAATGCCTGTATACATAAACTTCAACTGTACAGTTCATACATTGATATATAGATTCCCTACATTGTTTTTATTGGCATATAGCAAGCAATTGAATGAAATGAAATTTGGCGGTTTTTTTTGATGCTTCATGAAAGGGGAAATGTATCTTCCATATTAGGCAGGTCTTGAATTGAAAGAAACTCAGCATAGCTCCGACTAACCGTGTCGTCTGATGAAAAGAATCCAGACTTGCCGAATCCAATTTTCCTTCCCTTTCATCCATCCATCATGAGGTAACGTAGATTCATCCATCCAAACGATGTGGATACCATTCATCTGAACTTGGTTCTTTCGATCTACAGCAAGGTTAGCGGTTCCGCCGTCAGAGAAACCATCCGTGCCATCAAGGCCGGCTCCGAGGAGAAGAAGCGTAACTTCACCGAGACCATCGAACTCCAAATCGGTTTGAAGAACTACGATCCCCAGCGTGACAAGCGTTTCTCGGGTACCATCAAGTAAAGTATTCAAAATATAAAAGATTATTGGGAGAAAGGCTAGTGTACTCAACGTTGCCTTGTTCTTTTTTCAGGCTTCCCAACATTCCCCGTCCCAACCTTTCCGTCTGTGTTCTTGGTGATGCTTTCCACTGTGACCAGGCCAAGGCTTGTGGTATGGAGTTCCAGTCTGTTGATGACTTGAAGAAGCTCAACAAGAACAAGAAGCTCATCAAGAAGCTTGCTAAGAAGTACGACGCTTTCGTTGCTTCCGAAGCTTTGATCAAGCAGATCCCCCGTCTTTTGGGTCCTGGTCTCCACAAGGTCGGCAAGTTCCCTACTCCCATCTCCCACAGCGACAGCTTGGTTGACAAGGCCAACGAAATCCGTGCTACCATCAAGTTCCAGTTGAAGAAGGTTCTTTGCTTGGGTGTTGCCGTTGGTCACGTCAACATGACTGAGGATGAGTTGGTTGCCAACATCATGTTGTCTATCAACTTCTTGGTTTCCTTGTTGAAGAAGAACTGGCAGAACGTCAAGTCCTTGTACTTGAAGTCCACCATGGGCAAGCCCCAGCGCTTGTTCTAAAGCCTATTTTTTCTTACACAAGCATGGTTTCGATAACGCGTGAATCAATTCTGACGGTGTTACCAAGATTCTGGACATAGGTGCCAGAACCATTTGGGAGCTCGTTGTTGAATCATGTAATAAAGAGAATCATTTTGCCACCCTATAATCTATCTCGCGTCTATCAACCGCTAAGGATTCAGCACAATGTAATTTATGTTTGAAATAACCGGTGTAATAATCATGCCTTATCGAACTGTTGGAATCAGCCGCTCCATCCCAGATGTGGTTGTCTTTCCATAAGATGCGTGAACTTTTTTTTTTTTTTCGTTAGGCACTCCCAAAAGACCAAGCACTTAGAGTAAGGTGGTGTAATTAAATTAGTCAAAGCAGGACGCTTTATTCCGAGAAAAGAGCGAACTGGTAGTGCTTTACCTTTCATGATGCATACTCTAAAGCGATCAAAAAATCTGCACCCCAAGGTGCAGTCCATCCTTTCACGCCTGCTTTCTTCCAGCAAGCCCTAGGTATGCCCAGATCTGTCATATATAGCTCTCCTGTAACCTCTTTTGAAAGGCATCCAAGTTTGGGTGCACCCATACAGACCGTCCACCGAGGGCGAATGAACGGAATTGATTTATCAGTTTCGCCTGTTATTTTTGTTTAGCCCTTTTTTTGGATTTGACATCCTTCGTGTCATACCTGTGTTTCCATCTATACCGCTAGGGAAATCAATGCTCATCACTGGAGCATTCTGTCCATTGGCCCAGCCAATCATATTACACAACATTCGATACGTGGGTTGTTCTTCCTGTAAGTCCACTAGCTTTTCTTGGGATCCTACCATCGCATCGATCACCAAATCCGTTGGATACCGATTTAATTCTATCCTCTGCCTTAGCAACTTTCCACGTTAAAGCTGCCGATTTCGTTACCTCTAATACTGCTTACGAGAATGCCACCTATCCGGCCCACCATAGATTGTTGGCTTGCGACAATTTCACGCAGTGCAGACCGTGAGCCAGCCACACAAACCACAACACGACATCCATGATTGATCAAATGGCGTGCTGCTGATAACCCAAACGCACCTATCACATTGTTACCGGCCAATACAGCAATGGTAGGTATTCTTCCGGATTGCATTCGTTGCGCTCCACCTATTATTGCATGAGAACCCTGCTATCTCAGAAGCTTTCACGACTCACCAATAGCCTGTAAGGCTAGCATACACGATCCGCGACCCCCATTTTCTATCAGTTGCTCCTCAGAGAACTTCATGACTTTTGCTATCCATTTCATTAATTCCCTGCATATATTCATTGACACTCTATAACGTACTGCATTCATGCTCCGCGTGAGCCATCTGTAACGGAGAAACTGTTGGGCATGTGATCTGTCCAACTTTTGCGACAATCTTTGACGCTGCTCTCTTTCCTGATTTTGCTCTCCTTTTAACCATAAACTGAGCAGGTGTTGAAGACTCGTTATCGCTTTCGTTGCCACTCGATTCCTCTTCACTTTCTCGTAACGATGTAGCTGCAGTATCAAGTACCATTTCCGATGGCAGCAGGTTCACCTTCTTTGGTTGCTCTTGTTTCCGTGGGAGTCGGTTCAAGGTAACTAATAGCGTTTCCGCTTCCGTGTCATCTGATTCCTGTCCAAGTATCATCAATGGATAACCGTCCTGCGAGGCTGCAGACGTACCCGGATTTCTGCAAACACTTTTGCCTTGTCAAACATGTTCAGATTGGCCTGGAAATCAAAATCTTCGCCTTTAAAGCCATCCACATCCTCGTCTGCCCAGCCATTTTCTTTCGCTTTGCGAGGATTGTTTTTTACCCGCCGTGCTATGTTTTGGGCGGCAACACACATTTAACTTGATTCAAAGCAATTAAACATTTTAAGGACATACTTGTATACGATGCAGATTTCACTGGCCCATGCAGCTAATTTGGAAGTTAATCCATCTGACAGCTTACTATCACCATGTGTTTTCTCTCCCTTTCCCCTAGATATTACCTTTCCGTTTCTTCGTGAATGACTTTGTTCTTGGTCAGAAGAGGCTCGATCGTTATGTTTTCGAGCAGAGGGTGGAGCATCATCTCGCGCATTTAAATCCGACGATAGTTTTGCCTTAAAGGCTGCTGCAGGTGGTTGCTGCTGTATTGGCTCAGCAGAAGAGAAGTTTCGTGGAGCGGACTGAATGACCCTTAGATTCTTTATGTCGCTTCCTAAGACGCCGTAGACAGGTGTGTGGTGTGGTGACTGTCCAGGAAAAAGTAGGTTCACTGACGAATGTATTTTCCTTTTTTAACTCCAATGGTAAAAACATAACGGGGGCAAAATCGCAAGATTGTTTTAAAACAACAAAGTGCGTACCATCTTTCAATGTCATCTGCTGGGTGTCTGGTTCAATATGAGCAACGGTGCCATCGACTTTAACACCGGAGTGTAATGCGACAGAAACATAGAGTCCCAAAAACGCATCCGCCATCACAAAAAAAGAAAAGCAGAAGAAATAACTTTAACAAAGAGGTTAAAATAAGTAGAAAACTCTTTTTAGGTAGCACTTCTGAGTTTGATGGAAAGCGTGTACTTTCATTGGCTGATGGATGACTTTCGCTCCCTACTACGACTGGGTAACAAAAATGCATCGACATGGATAGCAAAGGCTCTTTCTGTCTTAAAACAATATTTTGCGAGGCTATTTAATAGAAATTTGCGGATTCATATAATAACGGAACGGGAGAGGATAACTGGCAAGAACCCGTCTAAAGCTTTTCTTTCTCTCGATAAACATTTTTAAAACGTGTCTCACTTGGCTTATCTCGTCCGCACATTCTAGGAGCGCTCTAAACAAATCAACTATCTATCCATGCTATTGTGACATAGTTGGTTTTCTGTTTCTGACCATTGAATAGTGATTGACTTGTTTCAAGACAGATACATTCAGTCGTCAGGTTGTCGCCCGGCATGACACTCCTTTGTATCCTCGGTTGACTTGATTGAACATATTACGTTGTCCAGGCAATAATAATACTGCAAACGGAAGTTGTTTACGATTTACCATAGCAGAGCCTTCCTTCATCCTGGAACAGCATGCACACTTTGCGTTGAAAAATGCGTACACGACTTGGCTCGGCGTAACCAACACTTATCCTTCCTCAAACTTCCCGCGTTTAACATTGCGTAGTGCGACGATCACACTATAGCCCGCTTGCTTCTCTTCCACTATTTTTTGCTATTTTTTCATAGCAGTGCAGATACTCTTTGTAGTGCTGTGGATACCGAGAATTTTTATTCCCTCCCCAAACCTGTTTTCGCTATGTTCCGCGTATCCCATCACGATTGCAGCATGGCCTGCATTTTGCAAATGCGTCTATCACCGGCATTATGGACGTACCATTGCCCGCTGTCTCCGGTGTCGGGATAGGGGTACGCGTTTCTCTTGAATCAATCTAAGAAAAAGGTCTCCCCCAATTCTCCTTTCTGATCTTTCGAGTGCTATTGTCACCGATTCTCTTATAATTGACGTTTTATTGCTCACATACTCGTACTTTGATAGCAGCTCCTGCATGTCCCTTTCCTACTACATCTAACTACTCGTAATCATGGACCATGTTGGAATTGCTCAGGAACAAAGCCATGAACCGCACACCGCTTTTATGCACCAACTGGATTGGTTCAAACGTTTGTTCCATCGGGTCATCAGCGACTCAAACTAGCAGAACAGCGGCATCTAGTGATAGGAGGATGATATTCTTCAATGACTCGTATTATGTGGATGATCCGTATCCACCCGGCAGCGGTCTTCTGGTCTACTCTCCACATGTGTCGAATCAATCCTGATCTCGTATGTTTCTGTTCTATGCCAAATTGGATTTATCTTAATGATACGCTTCATCGCCACATTATTGCTGCAGCACTTTCTTGAGAGCCACTGTCAGCGAAGTCTTGCCGTGGTCATTCTGACCGATGTTGCTGACTCTGGTTATGTTTCCTCGATAGACCAATGAGAACTGTTCTTGTGTACGTCGCATGCTTCGGGGCTTGATGTGCATGACTCCGCTATTATTACAGTGTTCCCATAGCACTTTCTATATCATTCGGATTGGGCTATATCTTACCTCAAAGATGGTAAACTCCCAATGGATTGCAGAGAAAGAGAATGGTCATTAAATGGGATAAGGGGTAGCGGCTATCGTCAATACTATGTAATTTCAGGTAGAATTTATACATAAGGCAACGTTATGCGAAATTTATTCTATATTTCCGTTCATAGAATTTTGGTTTCGGAAAATAGGTCATTACTGCTCAATAAGCTTATATAAATAGTTGAGCATAAATCAAGATATATCCTACTTTTCTACACTTAAAAAGACGCAATGGCAGCTCTTTCCGCATTGGAATATTACTCAAGAGCCATTGCTACTATCAGCAATGGTATTTTTGCTGGTTTTGCTATTACTATGGGATCTGTCAGTATTCCCATTGTTCGCAACTCGCCAGATCCACCACGTTCTTTTTTGACAGCATTCCATTCTGCCAAAAAGATCGCAATGATTGCATTTGCTGTAACAGCAAGTCACTTTGCTAGCTATTATTATACGAGAGATCCACGTGACGCTCTATGCGGTGTTCTTTGTCTAGTGCCCATCATCTCCACAGCATTTACCGTGATGCCTATCAATAACCAGCTGGTCGCTATGGCTGAAGCACAATCAAATGACAAAAAGAAGGCCATGGAGTTGCTCGCAAAGTGGAGCCGTTACCATTGGTATCGAGTTGTTTGCGTTTTATCTTCATTCGTGCTGTCCGTCTTACGCTAGCTTGCATGTATATAACACAAAGAAGGATGTCTAGCATATGAATTGCCTTTGCTACCTGAATAACTTTTGTAAATAAAACTTGTAGCAAAAAAGTCACTCTATTTCTTTATCTTACCCACCGAAAAACCATGATTAAGGAACTATTCCATAGGAGAGCGAAGCAAAGGATAAACATCTATGACTGTTGAAAGGGAAAGATTGATTAGAAGGCTTATTAAACGTACGCTTTTCTTTTTTTTTTTACTACCCAGCGTTTGGTGTTGCTGTTCTGTAAGCCCATGAATTGCGATCCCTTCTGGACTGTATTGCTTCACTCAGGGCACGCTTCTTCTGACCTCAGAAGGTTACCTTCGTTATTCCTTTGTATAGATCATAAAGGGGAAAAGCGGCATATCTAGCCATCAAAATTTTGTAAAGCAAAGAGAGAAGGAAGGCTAGTATCTTAAACCTACTGTGGCGTAAGGTATTTGCGCTTCGTTAGTACCAGTCTCAGGGTCGAAGTCGGTCTTGTAAAAGCTCATTGGTTAATTGCGTGACTTCCGCGGAACGTCAATGGATGGGCAAACAGCCTCCGTCCCTGTCCCGCCCCGGGAACGGCTGGAAAAGAGCATTGTCATTCGTCCCATATTCTCTGTTCCATGACCTCCTCCGTAAGCGCAGGCAGTAATGCGCCAAACCAAACGGAAAGCAATCGAGACGAATCGTTTCGGGAAATACATGAGCGTTTGTGCAAAACCATCTCGGAGTTCGATCGGGAGGATATTGGTAGTCGTGTAGAAGAATTGGTGCCTGACCTAGAAGGCATTAAGAGCATCCTGGTTACAGGCGGTGCGGGATTCATGTGAGTTCTTTGCACTTTGTTCGGGTGGGCATTTCTTTGTTCTTACGTTTGGAACGCTAGTGGTTGCTTCCTTGTGCGGAAGTTGGTAGTCTTGTATCCCGAGTATCACATCTATGTGGTTGATAAACTCGATTACTGCGGGTCGCTGCACAATCTCAAAGCATTAAAAGACTTTCCAAATTATACCTTTATTCGGGTACTATAAAATATGTTAATTCTTCTCTTCCACCCAAACATTTCTAAACTATGATATTATTTATCTAATTGTTTTATAGGGTGATATCACTTCATCTGATTTCATGTCCTTCATTCTAAAAGAAAAGAAGATTGATGTTATTTTTCATCTGGCGGCACAAACTCATGTGGACAACTCATTTGGTGACTCGTTCGAATTTACCAGGTATAGAAAAAGAGAGGAAGGGGAAACAAGGGCAGAATGACTACACGTTTCTTGACATAGAAACAACGTCATGGGGACGCATGTTATGCTGGAGGCAGCCAAAGTGCATACAGTACGGCGATTTATCCATGTTAGCACCGACGAAGTTTATGGGGAGGTGGTCAGTCGGGTAACGTAACTTCAGAAACACAGCGGCTGCATGGTAGCCTTATACCTTCGTTTCCCTAGCCTGACTGTGCAGAAGACACGATTTTGGCTCCGTCCAATCCCTACTCTGCCACCAAGGCCGCAGCAGAGTGTCTAGTCAAGGCCTATCATATGTCATTCGGATTGCCGATTATGATCACAAGATCAAACAACGTATACGGGCCGTACCAGTATCCGGAAAAAATTACATCAAAGTTTATGTGTAGCCTCATCCGCGGAGGGAAATGGTAAGACATGTGGGGACCTATTCTTGGTTACTGACGAACACTTCCCTTTCTTCTTTCTGTCAAGTTATATCCATGGTGACGGCCATAATTCTCGGAAATATCTTTACGCGGCGGATGTTGCAGATGCGCTGGATGTGATATTTCATAAAGGTCAAATCGGTGAAACATACAATATCGGATCAGCATTCGAAATTTCAAATCTGGAACTTGCTAAACGACTTATCCGACTCTTCGGCTACAAAAATGTGGACGACTATCTAGAATTTTCCCAAGATCGGGCATTCAACGACAAGCGGTATGCAGTAGATTGCTCAAAACTAGAAAAGCTGGGATGGCAACCCCGCATGGAGTTCGATCAAGGCTTACTAAAGACTAGTAAGTCCAATACGATCCTGATGATGGATGATGTCTTTGCATAACATGTATGTATTTCAGTCGAATGGTACCGAAACTGCACAGATGAATGGTGGGGAGATATCTCTAGCGCATTGGTGCCTCATCCTCTGAAAGCGATGCCAACCTATGATGAATCCGTAGTTTAGACACAACCAAATTTAGATGGAGAGATCTCCAGCGAATAAAACGCGCCGATGCTGATGACTCGAAATTTTTATTGATAGCGCAAAGAGTCGGAATTTGACTCATTGTTCTATGTTACCACACACTCTCCATAATTTGATGCAAAGTTACAACGTGACTCACACGTCCCCTTTATATATTTCTCGATGCAATACCAGAGTTGTCTGCTACCTTTCCTCTTTCAATTTATTTTTCTGCATGGCAACATTATTAGCGCCTCAGCCATCATACCCCGCTTTTTTTGATCCACAATTACTACAACATACCGAGCTTGCAACAGCATCACCGCCCTGCCGATATAGTACGAAGAAGAGTAAAAAGTATCGGCGATCGCCAGCACGTTTTACAATCGAGTTAGCACAGCCAGTGACCTGTTGCCCAGGTTCCGTATTTCGAGGGACCGTCCATGTGAAGCTTAACAAACCACTTGCTGCAAAATGTCTTAAGCTAGTATTTAAAGCAGCAGGTGAGAGAAATAGAGAAGAAAAAGAAAAAAGAAAAATTCATCCCTCTAAATGAACGACTATTTCTTCTTTCATGTCAATCGCAGAAAGGATCAATTACGATGCAATATCATGGGGAAAACCGGATAAACAAGACGAGCGATTATTTGCCGTGCGCACCATGCTGTGGGGCCCTCCAAGTTCCAGTGAGGATGTGTGGCCCATCATGGAAGCTGGCGAGCACAAATTTCCCTTTTTGTGTGAGATGCCACTTGTCAACTACCCACCCTCGTTTCACCATCACCTGGTTGCTTGTCACTTCACCCTCATTGCTTCTTTTGAACGACCGGGAATTCCGCCTTTCCTATCTGAACCATGCCACATTCCTTATCTTCCTATGCTAGAGACCTGTCCTTCTAAACAGCCTGTTGCATACCATCACCAAATCAAAGTCCTACAACAACATAGCATCGATATCAACATACCCTCGCTCTCCGTGAATGTCACCGGAGGCGGTACACTTCCTGTCCGCCTGCATGTAGACGATCTATCCAGTATCACTCATGTTTATTTAGCACTTAATCGACATCTTCATGTTTCACACGGAAAATATAGACGCGACGAGACATGGCTCATGTACCAGCAGGAACAGCGTCTGACCAACTCTGTCACCGATTTCTTATTACCGATCCCATCTGTTGGCCCCACCGTAACGTATTCCAACATTTGCACTGTGAAATATACGTTGGATATCAGTGTAAAGGTCAGGAAAGGTTATCTTTCACGCAAGAAACAGCTTGTTTCGCTTCCCTTATTTTTTGGTACGCTTGACCGTGGGATCTGCACACCCGCTAATTTAATGTTGTTCACCGACGAGTGGGTGGCACGGGACCAGACGCTGTTGACCAAACCAAAATTTCTGCGCCTAGATTCTGAAGATGATTATTTACCTCCCTATGATACACAGAAACCACCTGCCTATGCTGTACCTTAAAGTCTTCTCTTGTTTTCTTCTCCGCCTATTTCCCACCCTCTCATGCCTGCCCTTCCCTGCTCTTTCGTACAGATCCATTAATAGTAAATATCAAAGAAATAATAGCAAACATCAGCATAATAAGAATACTACTAATAAAGAATGTCATCGTTACAAATATACCCATCCTATGTATATTACAACTTTATCATACGTGCTTGTCTGCATCAGATAAATCGAGTTCTGGAAAATGTTTTCCCCACTAGGCGGGTGAATGTGGAGATTGGGATTCTATTATATTTTGTCGTCATTCAGCGGGGAATCATGCCAAATAAAGAAACCAAAAAATTCCGAGAAACGAAGCATTTTTTTTTCTGGTTGGGATGACAAATGCTAACATGCGTCATGAATGGGATCGGCACGGGATGGAATCGATCCAAAGCCTAAAAGGGAAACATAAACAAGAAATGACTCATTCGGCGTTAAATCCTAAGACCTTTCATGTATTGAGGTATATCGGACGTAAGGAAATAGAACCGATCGGAAACATTTCCTGATATGGGATTTATTGACAAAACTTAACATTTGTTCACCGGTAGAAAACATTAGCCAGGGGAAGGGTGCACAAAAACTGAAAGCGATCTTCGCCCCCATTGCTTGAAATGCTATTGGTTTTTCCCTACATGGCTACCGCGGATCAATGATAGAAAAAGATGTGCTGTACCCCCAAAGGCTGCAAGGTTCATTTAGAGCCAGAAACAAAACATGGTTAGATGGATATGAGTTCAACTTGGTTCCAGAAATCCGGAATCAAACTGGCTTTGCTTCGTTCTACTACGTAGGCGGTCAAAAAGCAAAATGGCTGCATATACAGATAAGAATAGTCATTCTTTGGAAGAAAAAAAAAAGACTGTTCTTTATTGGGAAAATTTTATTCCTCGTTTGGTCAATGATAAATCATAGATGGTTTTCGATACATGCTAAAGTTTCCACTTTTATATTGCTAAGAACTACAGGTATTGTTTAGAGCCTAATCAAAAACCATATGTGCAAGTGCATATGAACCATCTACACATATAGTCTATATCAATTCTGGTTGATGCGAAACGCCTATGGGAGAATGTTGTCTATCTAAGTAAAGAAAGAATAACGGTTGTCAAATCGTTAGCAACTTCCATGGGTGTAGCAACTTCGCATTTGGTCGCTCGTAATCATCAAACACATGGGATATGAGTACATATATTATACATTGTAAACTTTTGTGACAAAATGTTTCTTTTATAATAAGAAGAACCTTATTGTTATTTTATTCAACTTTTTTTAGTATTTCCATATAGCCCATCTCCTCTTCGGTTCAAATGTTATATCACTGCGGGAACAGAGAACCCATTTGCTTCATACTCGGGTTTGTCGGATCATCTGTACGTTCTTTATGCTTAGGGGTACTTTATTTCCAAAAATTAAAGTCGCATCTAGCAAATTCACTTGGCGCATTTTGGAAACTGGGCTTGACGCTAACAAATTACATTAATTGTCGTGTTATAAAAGTTCGAATTGATCACTTTTACATACCTGTCATAAAACTGACGATGCCATACCCATCTCCCCGCCAAGTGAATGCAAGATGCATATATAAATTTCAATTGGTGAGGAATAGAAGAAAAATAACAATAGTATTCAATGACACTTACTAAATACCAGGCGTAAAAGCCCTATCCACTTGACTCGTGGATCCTTTCCTGCCTTTTTGCTTGCTGCCTCTCAGATCGCCTTAAAGGAGCTGGGACGATTCTGCTCTTTCCTCTTCTCGTCGGCTGATTCGACTGCGAGACCTGGGTGGTGCAACCATAGTCTCGGTTTGGCTGGCTCTTGTTCGACGTCGTGCAGTTGGGGTTATCATGTTCTCTTAATTTTTATAGGATACCTATTGTCTGCCAAAGTCTTCTGCAGCCTTCTTATCTCATATGGTTTGAAAGTTCGTCTGCATCACACCTGGTAAAAACTATCTTGGTATGTCTTGGATTAGAGTACGTAAAGTTGCAGCATCTTCGGGCGCATCCGAACAAAGTTTACATAGTTTATGTCATTTCCTTTTCATTGTACAACGGATTTGCATGGAATGTTACATAAATATTACACGTGTAGATACAGTTTATAACTCGGTCTACTGTTCCCATCAATAATACGTCAATGTCTATCTTGATTCAAAATTATGTCATGCTTACAGAAAATGACGGGAAAAGAACGAAAATGACATGTGAAGGAAAATAAACAAATGGGCGACATGCTTTTCATTGGCGTTTTTTATGCTAGGTAAACGGAATAATGGTTGAAACGCCCAGCCAGATCGTATTACTGCAGTAAAAGTGCAAGAATACACAAAGTACGCTTTATTGATCTTTTTGCAAGTAGGACATCTTGACAACTCGCAATGCATCTCAAGTTCTGAAATTAAGAAGTCGATTTGCTTATGGGATAAATTGTTAAGGTATTAGGTATGTCATTATTCTAGCTTACAGACTCCGGATGCGTCTTATAGAGGTTTGTGGATTACTTTTTTTTTTCGAGCTAAGTGAATGATATCGAGTTTCAACCTAGCACTATCTAGTTTCTTGGGTTTATTCAGTGGTTCAAATGAGCTCAAGAATAATAATTGTGTCCGCCCGGGCTAGATCAATGTGATAAAAATTGAGGGGGGGGGGATAGATGCCAAGTCTGTTGAATCTATTTCCTCTAATACAAACCGTCCATTCAATCCACATGCCTAATACATATCGATATCTCCGCAAAACGTATCCATCGCATCAGGGCCCCTGTCCGGCCTGCTGTCGCCCGCTTCTTCCTTGCAAAAAGGGTTTTTTAATACTCACGCCCTTCCCCGATATTTTTCCATAGGGAAACTAGAGTCTATCATCTCAAGAAGTGAATCGTTGTGTTGTTTGAGCCTACTAATTTCAGCCTTGGCAGCAGCGAGTTCTGCTTTTGACTGTTTAACAGTGGGCACGGGGAGAGCTTAAGGATGTGGATGCACTTTTAAAATGAGGTAAAGCGGTAGCTAAGCAGAAAAAGGACGGCATTGAATTGTTTTTTCATTTGTTGCGACATTTAATTCCACTGAACTGCGACTTCGATTTTCGTAGTTTGCGAAATTGTTTCTGGGAGATACTGTATTTGCTAAAAGCATCGTGTAACTTGTTCAGTTATCGTTCGCTCAGGTTATTTCACCAGGTTCGGCTTCAATATTTGCCCTTAACATTAAAGAAGGACGTTCTTCTTATCCTTAGAACACAAGTTCTTCATCTCTCGTAATATACAGTTGTTTTTGGGAATTCATAAACAGGCATACCAAGGCAATTGTCGCAGCCCATTGGGCGCCGAGAGATAGTATGGAGTGCCAACAGTGATGGAGGCCAAAGATATCTACGATATCATTTACCTTGTTCCTTAGGTAGTTCGTGCAGTCAATTTTTTTCAGCAGTTCTATTTAGTACACAAATACACTTTACCAGGTAAAACAGATGTTTGACATGAACCTACCGTAAAACACATTAATTGCAGTCAGGGGAGACGCAATGACTCAGTGACCCAGAGCCCGTAAGTTTAGCCAAATGATAAACTGTAGTGAAGGAAGAAGTATCCTATCATCATATTTTTTCCGTATCAATATACATCTATATTTTTCCACTGCTTACTCTGCATGGTGTGGTTGCTTTCCTATATATCTGTAGAGGCACTGGTTTTTCCAAAAGTTTTTGAAGATCCCACCCGACATTGTTTGAAATTTCGGAGAGGTAAGTCTTGCACGATTATCCGATCAGATTATCGCGATGGCATGCAGAGATTTCGAATCAGAAGAGTGTTCTCATTCAGGCGCAAGTTTAACTACATCACTAAATCATGGATAGCCATCCTGAATAATCTGAGCTTAGCCAGGAAGAGAATGAACCGACGTCTTTATCAAACAGGCGAACCTTGAAATAGCTGAAAGATTGAAAGTGATCAAAGAAATGGCAAGCAGTATGTGTGTCCTTGGTAGCTAAGAAGGTCATTAAGCAACTGTAGAAGTACTGCAGTCATCAGCATAGCAGGACAGTAGAAGATGGTAGTATAAAGGATTACAAGGAGGAACAAAGAACTGTCATACGAAGAATCAACTGGGAAAGTAAACGCCAAACTAAGCGATGCTTAGGAAGACTATTCCTATGAATAATATCTCTCTCTAAATATCTCTTAGGCGTATGGGTAGATAGTAGTATCCTTTGTAAAATCCGTGTCTACCGACGTCTCAGCAACAGATGAATAGAGTATGAAGATGTTAATGTAACCCGTTGCTGAAAGTAATTGCAGCTAAATAATTCACTTAGAATCTAGACATTATATCCTATTTACTGAATAAAGCAATGTAAGCATCTCGGACGCGATAAACAATGAGACTATCATACAAGCATGTCTATCAATTGGATCTGTCTTGTGCTATATTGCAGAATTTCTGCTCGACGTCTTTTCTTCAGTCTGTTTCAGCTACATATTTTTTTTTTCGTGTCTGACCTGTTCCAGACCTGAGCATGTATTTGCAAATCTATTACTCAAAAGATATAGTTGAAGGCTTGGACCTTAAAGCACACAGTTATGCTATTTTCAGTAAGCATACTGTCGTTTATGTATACGTTGAATATACGAGATGTATCATTTTCTTATTTTTATTCGTTCGCGAATACTTGAGGAATATTCCAGTTCGTTCGTTCATTCTTCTACTAATGACCCAAAAATAATTATTTAGCGTTTTTAAATGTAAATCTTAAAGAAACAATGTAATCAAAGATAAAATGTGGTTATGTTGAACGCTGAACAAAAATTTATTGGATGCTTATATTGACTAAGATATTTCTTCCAACAATCAACCTACCATCTCTCCTCTATTAGCTTAAATGACATCCATCTCAGAGTGAGTTATACATCTGCTTTTATTTCTGATTTATTTTCTTAACTAATTATCCATCTGTATTAAGACTTCATTGCAAGTATAACATATAGCATTCAATTCTCCCAGTGTTTCTTTAAGTAACGGTTATTTCTATTGCTGTTATCTTTAGGTAACTGTCTTCCCAATTTCTTTTGCAGTTGGCCTTTCATACGCTCATGAATGACGAATGAACGAACACAAATGAAAATAAAATATTCGTAAATTATTTGAAATAAGAAGCTATTTATTCTTATTCGTTCCTTACCTCTTATTCGTTCGTATTTTCGGACAAACACGAACAAACAATGTTATTCGAATAAAGTCCTATCCCTATTCTCCACCTTTCTACCGATCTCGGCCAATCAGAACACAGGAACGTTCTACCTCTCTCCGCCTCTTTCCGCCCGTAGAGACGAAATATTTTCAAGCGACTGCCAGATTTCCTTTTGCAGTCTTGAGAAAATTCATGCGTATCTTCCTCGTCTTCTCTCCTTTTCCATTCATCCTTATATTGCGGTCGACGAACTGCCAAAGTCGATAACACCATGTGACACTGTATGTGGATTGACATTCTATCCAAAGAACGACCATCATTGGGACGAATATTTTGCCAAAAGTATACATATCTGGAGAAATTGTCAATCAGCATAATATCTTTCGATTCTATAGATATGACGGCTGAATTGGTTGCATTGGCCAAGAGTTGCAGATATCTTCCAGAGTTTGAATGTCGGAACAACAAAGAGACTGTATTTTTTCTTGATGCACTTGCAAGCATTGGAGCCCATTTAAAGAACCTAGCGTTCCGTTCCTGGGATCAGCAGTGGGCGACACAGACAATGGACCACTTTAAGCAAACAGTAACATCGATCAGTATGCACTTAGCCTACGAATTCAACGAAAGATTGGCGTTGTTGACCATTGAACGGAGTTTATTCTTGAGACAATCCAAATTAGACTATAAATATGATATTCATCTGGATCAGATTTTGAGCCAAGCGTAAAGCAAGAAAGATTTACATTGGGTGCAATAGCAGCCTGGATCCCCGACATAACCTCTATACGTTTTCCCTATCAGGCGCAGATATTGAGGATCAAGTCTACGTGTATCTATCCATCTGTTGTCCTCGGCTTTCTCGTATTACATCCAATTATGATGTTGATCGTGACATTTATAGACCCTGCGTCATATGCTGCCAAAATCCCAGTCTTAAAAATCTCTGCGTTAGATTTTTGGGAAATATATGTATAAGCTTGTAAAGATAGAGGATTCAGATGGCCTACAGCGAATCAACAATGAATCGGGCAAAGTAGATCAGGAGGGGAAACCCAACGTGCGATGGATTATTGATAGTTCATGCTTTGACAGTCTTGAATTACAAGCCTCAGGATTGTGTAAAAAGATCCTCTCATGGGTAACAGTACCGGAACATGAATGTGTGTTCCCCATGAAGGTTACAACCATCCAATATCGTCATGTAGCTTCGATGCAACTGGGATCTGCCTGTTCGCACTTGAGTCACATCATATCGCTTTCACCAACTGGAATAAAATAAAGAGAACTAAGTTTCGCAATGCTATTTTTCTTGTATCAACCGATATGGCAGGAGCGTGAAAGAGGGAGGAGATGAAAGTGAGCATAACCAGTTCACATTATTGCCAGAGAGAGTGTTATCAATTGTTCATCAGTCTGTTAGATTGGTACCATTGCGTTTTAAGGTGGTTTCTAAGGTTGAAACCTCAGCTCAAATTCTTCCGAGTATGCGCCACGTGAATTTCAGATAGAATGTGTCTTTCGGCCCTTTTTTCTTATGCAAACATCCATGGACCATGCTTACTTCCAAACTATTGGACGCCAGGCATATGCATATCAACGCTTTGTAAGTTGACGTGTAGAATGATTGGTGTTGTAAAACATAGTCATACAAAGGAAAAAAAACTGATTAGAGTAAACTGTAAAAAACGAAAGATGCTTTTTGCCTTTGTATGTCAAAGTAAGAGAATTGCTTTTGATATGCTTTGTAAGGGTAAAAAGGATTCTTCACTAGCAAGTGGATGAAGTGTACTAATCACGTACAACTTGCTCCGACAGTGGTCTGTAACAGCACGCGGATGCAATGTGTCAATCCATATTGATATGCTTCATCGATTTACTGTTACAGAACACTGTAAGAGCACATCGCCGGTAATTGATCGATTCCATTCATTTTCTGCTACAGACCATTGTGGGAGCGCATTGCATACAATTCATGCATATCGTACCCTTGCTGTGATAGAGTACGGTAAGAGCAAGTGATAAAAGGAAAATTGATTATAGTCAGACGGTCAGATATTCATTTATTTCATAATGTTCGGGAGACATCACCAGTTTATGTAAGATTCCTAACTTTTTTACTGTAGAGGAAAGGAGCGCTGCAAATAGCTATTGTAAGATTCGTTGGGCTATAATTCAAGGCACGTCGATTCGATTTGTGCCAATCCCTGCGCATTTGAGTAGAGACAAACTTAACTTCCAGTTACACATAGACCATGGTTTGCCTGATTGTTTAATAGATTAGCTAATGTAAAGACGGGCGCTTGTTAAAGTGCGACATAGTGTTACTCTTATTGATACTCAGTTATTGTTGTCCACACTGTATGATGGCAGCCCTTATTACGTTGTTGTTAGCGCACCAACCGTTTTTGATACTTAGCAAATGGTCGACGGAGTTCAACAGGAGATGAAACTCTACACTACGGGATAGAAAAGCTGCACACGTCGCATGTCCTTCAAGATGCGATTTTTATGAGATTTTGCTGCTTTTGATTACTCGAAGTATGCGATTTATACGATTCATGCAACTTATAAGACTTTTTTGTCCCACAGTGTAATGGAGTATTTGGGAATTTTTGAGGTCCAAAATTTGTGGCAGACAAAATAGCTATTATCGATCGACGTCAATGACAGAAAGTGCAACGTTAAACCTGCTATTTGATTAATGATAAACATCTGCATGAAAGTTCACAGAGCCTTCCACAACCAGACCGAATGACCGTAGCTGTTTTCACGAGTTCTCGACGTGTTGTGTCCGGTCTAGCATGTCTTCTAAACATCTTCTCATTCCACGGACGACCTTATG
The DNA here is from genome assembly GCA_002749535.1 of Apophysomyces variabilis. Taxonomy (NCBI): domain Eukaryota; kingdom Fungi; phylum Mucoromycota; class Mucoromycetes; order Mucorales; family Mucoraceae; genus Apophysomyces; species Apophysomyces variabilis. Next base: position 49,279 of record MZZL01000065.1, on the reverse strand, counting down.
CGTATCATCCATCAATTTGCATTTTGATTGGAGGACATGTACTGCTTGCTACTTCGATCATCATAACCGGAGTTGTATCGGAAATTCGGCTCAATATACCATCAAGGAGAGATGCGATGCATTTCACCGTGTAAGTGCGTTCGCCCAACTCTCTTGTAAACTTATCAGCCTACAGACTAAAACACCTAGAAGGTATATTAATATTTGATTGTCCATGGTGAATTTGCACCTACAAGACATCCAGGATTCTGCGGATATCGGCTTCTTGACTGGTGTCAGGTTCAATATTGTCGATGTACGACCGTAGCCGTTCGATGGTGTCCTGCGAACAAAGATTACAGTACTTAGCTTAATTAAGTGAAGCTAGATAAAGGACGGTACAATATAAGTAGGCACACAGGATAACCCGTGATACACTCGTCTGTTGACGTGCGGCAGTGATACGTTCTTTCTCGGTGATTTTGAAACATGGACACCGACTTTACGCAAAGAAGGGAGTCTGACCGCAAATATTTCATCCAATCACGCAAATATTTTTTGGATTCCGCAAAAATTTGAACCCCAGTCCGCCGTGCAATTCACAGCAGGGCCACCCAAATGGAGCATGGCTGATGCAGAGGCGCTGCCTTGTACACTACAAACGCAAAGACCATGAGTGCAACTATTGCTTTGACGCTACTAAATAGACGGTGATCTGTTTTGTTTTCTTTCTTGGTCAGTTTAGCACCCATAAGCGCGCTCATCAAATCTGAGTACAATCAGCGTGTTCAATTTGAATTGCGCAAGCGATGCACATCGCTAAAAATGCACGCCACTGTTGTGTTCGCCGCCTGGTTCCACTTGTTGATGATATTGGCAAGGGTGCATCGTTAAACGAAACAGTAGGACTTGTGTCCTCGACCAGGTGTCTCTGTTGCTTTATCCGAGTCAGAGAGTACGTTGACACACGGTTGCTCGAAACGCTTGGTGTGATCCGATGTCCATACATCCTGTCTCCAGGCCTGTAGAGATTGCGTGCTAGAGCTTGCGAACCTGAGAGCAATATTAAATTTACCATGAGCAAGTATGGATAGCTAGCGTCAATCATAAGCAACGCCCGTCTCTCATAGTTACTTGTAATGATCGTTATTGCATTCTTTTTGCGTTTCATTTATTCTTCTAGAAATTCGTCACATTTATCATATACCTACATATTCATATTTCCCTCTATTATATTTATTATCATCATCATTCTTCTCACTATATCCCAACGTGCACATATATAATGGCAGTATCATCAATAATAACATCAGTGACTTATCTTCATTTGCGCCATACATCATAATTCTTGATTTCGTCATTCTGACCTCAGGTTTGTGGGATAATGTGTAGTTTGTAAAATCAGACAAGTCTGTTGTGTAAAAGGCGAATTTTAGGAGTGTCGACGTTATATTATGACGTCTCCAAGTTAAGGTTTCAGTGGTTATTTCAGTTACCAGAATAACTACCAATTCTTGTGAATATGGTACATGGTCCACTGATGAATACAATCCCTTAATCAAGTGGATAACAATGAACGGTGGTGAGAACTATGCCGCATACAAGAGCAGCGGCAAGAAGTCTGGAAACATCAAGAAAAGTGTGATTAGGGAGCTTGTCTCATGGTTAGAGGAGAAGAAAAAGATAAATAGAATCACGAATCTGTTACCAACAAGCTTAAACATTCCGAGACAAAGTATAGGCATGCCTGCATATACTTGGACTCAACTGGTGAAGGGATTCCACAGAGAGATAAGAAAATGAGCATCACGTCAATTAAAGGTAAAATGAATATATACTATAAATCGATATTGATAAAGAGTATGATAGCAAAAGTCTCGTCCACATTCTCGTATTCTGTTGAGCTAGCTGAAGTTTTTGGAGATCGCGCATCAAACAATCCGCTGGTTCGAGCCGACTCAGAAACGGACGTCGACACAAAAGAGTTACTGCTCCCGTCCACTGGTGAAGAGGTGGAGAACGAGGTTGATGAGCTGGAAGGCAGTGCTGCCGAAGAAGGGTGTGCCGCTACTGTGTAGAAAGTAAACGATGCAATAGACCGTATACGCCGTTCTCGTACCGCTGTGTCTGACGATGAGGAGGCTGAACCTGCTAAGCAGGCAAGGAGGGCTAGCAACAGCAGGGCGAAGCGTCACAAGCTATGTTGGCTGATGCCGTGATTGCTCTTGGTGAAGCGCGAAGAGAATCGGACAAAGAACGCTTCCAGATCAAAAAAGGGAAGCTGCAGCATCTCCGGCAGCAGATGGAATTGAAGATGCGCGAAAACCAAGAACGTTCTTTGTTGTTAGAACTAGAACTAGAGCGATTGCGTGCACAGAAACAGTAGCATCGCCTGTTGCATGATATACTTTATGGGATCAATATAAAAATAGCTTCAATGACATTCTCTAATTATTGTGTCATTCAAGGACTGTAGCCTTTAGATGTCCGCGTTTTTCTTGTACGGATGACGGTCCTGGAAATGTATCCTCAATTGCGTTACTGGCATTGACATATTCCGTAGAGGTCCATGCATCATCAATAACATCGTCTATTAAGAGATTGTGTAGAACCAGGCATGCATGAAACCACAATACTGCTCGGGCATGGTCCCTTTTGGACTTTATTAGTATCCTTAGTATTCAGAGATTTTCAAAACCGTCCTTTCAGAATTTCCATTGTATGCTCCACCCTAACACGAATGGCTGCCAATTTATAATTGAATGACTTATTGCTAGCTTGCGGGGCTGCTGCTCCTTTATATGCGGTGATGATACAATAGCTTAGGGGATAGTCGTTGTCACGCAGTAGATATTCGTTTCCAGTGAAATAGATCTGTGGCTCTTAGGCTATCCTGCTATTGTTTTATATTCAGCTATCATGAATGCTTCCAACAAATCTGGCATCAGCAAAACGAATGCAGCAAGTATGGTTACAGATGATCACGGCGGCAATTCCATAACTATTTTTTCAGGTAAAGTAATCCTGACTGTATCGCTTAGGTTTGTATTCCAGGACTACAGTAGTGCCATCAAGCAAACCAACGCAGTTGGAAAATCTAGATACTACTTCGATCGAATTTTTAATTTCAACTCATTTACTTGCGTTTGGTCAGAACACAACATACGTTTTAATCCGGTTAAGGGCAAAAATGATATGGTCGGTAAAATTGTTAGCAGAACCAACACTGATCCAAATTTTCTTGCCACTTGCCCAGTTGATGCACTATTGCCATTCATTCTAAAATGGTGCAAAGCAATGATTAGCTGATCTATGATAGGGAGTTTGGGATATCCTTGCATTATTATGAAAGATTGGATCACACTGGATAAGGTCATGGATTGCGGTAGATGCTTGTACCGAGATGCGGACGTCCTGCAGCCATTCAGGTTCGGGTAGACTTCGTGATTGCAAAGGTTAATGTACCTTGTATCAGCAATGTATGCATAGATTGCTAAAGATCGAAGTAGCAGGTCGTTCTCTGCGTCTGAGGTAGAGGACACCAGCTCAATGTCAAGTTGTTTATCATTTTCTTCACCCAATATCTCAGTCAAATCCTCTCTAGGTTCATACTGCTCTCAGGACATCAATTCGATAACAGATTCTGCTACTATACGATCCTCAATTGAATTGATTAGGCGGGATTATTGTGAAATATTTGGTATCGTTGTTGTTTTTGATTCTGTGTATATTTTCATGACTCATATTTTGTATGGTATCGAAGCCCAGTTTGCTGTTTCCTTATATGGTCGAAATATGTAAAATAAGGAGGCTGTAAACAAAAGCTTCAAACGTCAATAACTGGTTATTCTGGTTATCAATTTCTATTTGCCCGTCCCAAAAAACTGGTTATGTTTTTTAATCTTGAGACCCCCTATTTAATGCGAAATGCCCATTTGGCGCGTGGTAAACTCCTGCTTCTTTACCGCACACAAACCCCATGTCTACCGAAAAAGAAAGTCTGAAATATCTCAAAAACCATTACAGCAAAAGAAACTTTTCTGTTATCAGATTTTACAAACACTTCAAGTTCACGTCTCGCGATGATGGTGAACAAGAGTTCAAGGCGGCAGTCGGAAACGCTTATAGATGCGCAAAGAGGTCCTCCAAATGGAAGGCGTGGCTAGAAGAAGCAAGAAATAACAGTTTCCAGGTATATGGGTTTTACATTTTTTTTAGCAAGGTTTAGCACAAACCCTGAAGTTGGCACACAGCACATAAAAAAAAGTTTGACACGCTTTTTGGCACACCTTTTCAGCTTCGTAAGTTATTAACGCTTGTAATTATGCATTTTTAACAAACCTCTCAATTTAAATAGTTATTGGAGCTTTTGACGGTGTTACTAAGAGAGTAATTATTGAAGTCAATAGCTTCTAAAAGCCCAAAAAGTGTACGGAATAGCGTGCCAATTCTTTTATATGCAGTGTGCCAACTTCGGGGTTTGCGCTAAATTTTTCAAAAAGAGCGTATTGATAAATGAAAAGCATCTCTAATTATTCATGTAAAAGTTGCTTCGCGGCGAGGACATTGATGCCTATTGGCGAGAAAAAGAAACCAATCGAGCTGAAACGTCTGCCACCCATCAATTCCAACTGTACATTTACGACAAAGTAGCTACTCAGGAGCAGGTACAGCTCATGCGTTGTGTTAAAGCGCGTTTCATGTCAGTGATGTATTAATGTTCTCCTCAGACCAAACGCTACCAGTTGAAACGCGTTGGCCATGACAATGATGAGCAACAACCAGTACCAAAACGAATAGCAGCAGTATGTGAGGGACAAAGGAAAAAAAAAAAAAGAGAGAGAAGAAGCAAGGATAATCTTATAAACCAATGTTATGGTTAAATGTAAATTACAAGTAGAGCCCATCGTCCTGTGCTGCTGCTGGGAGCATCGCAGCTTCACCCGATTTAACACTTGAGCAAAGTATAGTGACTCATGATAAGGACTCTGCCATTTGACATTGAGGTACTTTGGGCGCTTTTAAGGTTTCTTGCAAAAAAGTGACGATATAACTAATATGTCATAGAAGCGTTCATATCGATCTCCACGCATACCAGAGTATCATCAGCGCACAGAGCCGTTGGCACTTGCAGACGAGATCGATGAGTTTTTCAACTCTGTCAGGCCTACAAGTCTACGTCTTCCTGCTGGTTTCGAACTCGGACCGGTTCCTGATGAATCGTTCATGGTCGGATCAACCAACATGACCGCGCGGTTCCATACGTACAAGCAAAGATCTCTTCACGCAGCCTGCAATGCCAATGGTCTTCAAGTTGAGACGCAAACGCATGAGATTGCTGCGCTGTCCCATATCCTTATTCCGAAGCGGGGGCAACATAGCAAGATGATGACCCAGACTTTTGGCGAGGAGGTGCTTAACACTTTTTACTCCAAATCACTTGCTGATGCTCTGAACTACGATCTCAACTTCCCCGCAACAATCTTTTTGGAGATTAGCAATGTCATCGATGGGTTATCCCATCCTGATCCGGAGAAGCGCTCATCCCGCCTGGAAGTCATGTCCCAACTGCTTGTGATGGCATGTAAACAAACTTACAGCGTATCACGAGTGATACTTAGTCTTGCATTACTGTAAGTATTATGGACAAGTTACTGATGCGGCGTCAATCTGATATCACTCCTGCTGTATCAATATACTGTAGGCTGTCCAAAATACCGACTATACCTGTAGCCAACGTCTCTTGCATAAGTGAAACCGAGCTCTGGAATTCTTTCCACGACCCTATCCTTACTGCGATTCTTGGCGACCCAGAAAAGGATATGCTGCTCAGATGGGTCAACAAGATCACTCCAGAAGGCCACGGCAATGCATCGCATAGCAGACCGGATGCAGTCGTTTCAATATTCACGCAGCCATGCTATGATAAGACGATAGGCCATGGTGAAGCAAAAGTTGCTGAACCAACCAGGAACGCGGACGCTCTTTGCCGAGAGTTGTTGCGACTGATAATGTTTGGCAAAAATGCTGTGGATTCTGACACGACCACGACACCCCTCGCATTTCAGATACATGGTATGTGTGGTGTATTTTTTTATTATTCCTAACAATGAAAAACTGATTTAAATGGAGATAATGTAGGTTTCAACATCCGATTTTACTGACAGAATTGAAGCACGAAGCCTTGTACACTATGACAGAAATTGCTCATATCCAAGTCCCTGACTCACTTGATACAATTTCCCGTCTCTTATCAGTGAACACATTGAATACGTTGCTTCGTCTCAATGACTTAGTCCTACAAATCAAGGACAACAAGAGAAGTGGTTTGCCGTTACCAGCTGAGAAGAAACGGCCGTCTTTGTCAACACCTGAGCTTCGTCAATTACTTGATCGCTCAAAAGACCGCCACAGACATTGTCCACTCCTGTTTTAAAATCAACAATAGCTGAAATGTACACCAAAATATCAGAAGCTACCAAGGACCAGAAGTATGTTATATACCATATACATATAGATAAAAGTCTTTAACCAGAAATACACTGGGAGAGTAGAGCTTGAGGTGGATAAATTAATAGCTCTTCCTAAATTTTATCCAGAGCTGTGTATGATGGAAATACCATAACAGATAAAAGGACATAACACGGCGGTTAAAATGGATTCTACCGGTGGTGGAAGCTCTTCAGAAGGTTTTGGCATGTAATTTGCAACAGCTTTCTATTACCCCCAACTTTCGTCAATTGGATAAAACAGTATGTATCGAAGAAAATCATGTCAACTTTATTGGATCAAGTAGTATGCATTAGAGGCTAACTTTCAATTTCATTCGATCATAATCCTTTCTTAAGCACCTTTTATTAGATCAATTTGTTTAGATGATACATTATATTGGAGCTAACAATTCTTATCTAGTTTTTCCAATTGGAAGTTTTTACAGTTGCATGCATTACTTTAATCAATAAGCTACACTTCTTTATCAATGCATAAGGACACTTCTTTAATTGTACAATAGAGAGATATAAATGCTTTTATTTTATTGAAACCTATACAATATAGTATACACTATGGGAAGTGGTTCCTGATGTACTGCTTTTCATTAAGTAAAGAAGTAGTACATTAGGAACCAAAATTTCAGAGTCCGCTGCAGAATGTAACGTTGGTTCCTAATGGTCTATTTTATACTTTATAGAAAATAGTACATCAGGAACCAGAAATAGCTCAATAGGAACTGATAGAGACCAGAAGGAACCTACATTTCCCATAGTGAGATTACCAAACGGCTAACTTTTGCGATTTGATCTACGTAATCTTACCTAATTGCTAAAGGCTTAAGACACGTATTTTAAAGACAATGACTAATAAACCGTACTAAAAGCTAAAACATGTCAACATACCTAAGACAGCATAGCAATAACGACCGGTAGTATTTCTGATAACCCTACAAAAAGCTACTTTATATATGTAATGAAGTTACAATATAAGAAAGTATCTCTGCCATTAAAAAGTGTTACTTTTCTTGCGTCCGTTTTAGAAAAAGGAAAACTGTTCCAAACAATCATAAAAAAGTAAAGGTTAGCTAAGTCTTGGTCAGTCAATCAAAGTACATTAGTTAAAAGTAACAAGCAAGGTTTCGTATAGTGTAGGGATCATGCCGGCTATCGATTAAAAAAGAAAGAATGAGATTCTGTCAAACGAAAGGTAAAAGCTTATCAGTAAAGGACGCCGTTTCAGGTTAAGGTTCTATACAGTTAAATGAAATATCATCAACGTTGTGAAAATGAGTTCGCCGACAAAGTAGTAGCATATTAGAAAACAATGGCCTTGGTCCATAAATGCACAACGAGGCGACAAGGAACAGCTTTTTTCCCTTGCGTACGGTAAAGGCATGTCAATCCAAGCAGCTGCCTTGCGACTTCACATTAACCCCCAAACAGCTCAACATTGATTTCAAGAAAGAGCAAAAAGGCTATCAAGTACAACAGGTAGACCTTTCAAAGGCGAAACATCTCTGGGAAAAACTGTACAGTACGATTCGGAGTGGGAAACTCCAGACATGCTAATTTTTTTCATTTCTTTTTTGTTTGGCAGAGGCCATAAAAAAAAGGCCCCCGTTTGTCAAAAAATTTACTCAGTTACTGAAAGAACAGCATCCTGAGTCCGATATTTAGTTGTAAGGGCAAAGTAACCAAGCATCAGAATCCCTCATTTGCATTGGTATTGCCCATCGTCCTTTCCAAAATAGGATGATTCACCAAACAACATGAGGGTCGCAAACTTCCAACCGTTGCATAAGAAAGTTGACAGATACCGTAAGAAGTACATGCACAGCTTGCGAGCTCGTTGATTACTTTAAAAGTAACCAATGCATTCTATCCCAGACATCGGTCAGAGCTTTCTTGCTCATGCTTGGATCATCCATCCGTCGTCCGAGTACAAAAAATCCGGTACTCATGAAAAATAGAGCGTAAGTACAAACTCTACCTAATATCTCGGTGCTTCTTTTTTTGTTAGTTTTACTTCCATGAAAGAAGGAAAGCGCATGGAAACAAAAGGGTTTAGGGTTTAATGAAGCAACGAACGTTGCTTGAGATATTAAGTAGAAGCAAGAAATTTTGTAGCAAGGACGCGAAAGGAAACAAATCTGACGGATCACCCCTCCTGACTTTTTTCTTCTCGCATCAAAACAGTCCTACTTTTTAATTGGCTGATTCGTTGACTCGGGGATATACTGACAACAGCGAACAGCGAACACTCGTATTGGATGAAAGATAGGTTCACATAACCAGTTCTCAAACCTACGTGTGCTGTTGTGCGTTTTTACCCAGAAATGTATTCGAAATATCAGTCTTACGTGACGCAATCGTTGGCATCGCCTCAGTTTATGTAGACATTGTTGGTTTTTAGCATCAGGACCTTTGACTTATATGATGTAATACTACAGATCAATCGAAATACTTGTGTTCCTGACAAACACGTCAACTCCATCTTTTCATATACTGACGGAAAGGATTACTGAGAAAAGCTACTGCATTGTGATATACAAAAAGGGTGTTTCTAGCATTTTTAATTTACAGTTATCAAATCTTATATGACCAACATTAAAGAGCCCATAATTTAACAACGTTATCTTTTCCTCCACTTGCCAAAACATTCCTACGGAACTTTATCGTATTCACTGGCTCGGTGTGACCAGTAAGGCTCGTGTGTTGGAAAGATGTCCGATTATAAATCTGAGAAAGAACAGTAAGTATATCGTTTCCCCTTTTGACCACGACAAACTTACATCAATATCTGCCGAGCTTACAGCACTCGCGATTCTCCCTGCATCAAACTGTAAGCTGGTGACTGGTCCTGAATAAGTCAATGTGTCAAACACTGATCCTGTACGAAGATCCCATATCTAAAATCGGTCAATTAGACACAATCCATTTCATGTGAAAAATAATCATACCCGAATGGTCTTGTCAACGCTTCCACTCACAAGGTGGACTTCATCAAACTGAAGGCAGGTAATTGCACCTAGAGTCTCACATGAGTTCTTGTAATACTCTCGTTACCTATCATGTACCTCCATGACCTGAGAGTGTTCGATGCGCCTGACCAGTTCTCACTGAACAAGGAATGAGAAAAAAAAACAGTTTCCACAGCGATGTCATCGTATCACTTACAATCCCACATACGGATCTTTCCATCCTTTGTACCACTTGCAAGGGCAAAATTCCAAAACTGTAATGAGCCGATAAAGTCACAAGCTGGTTCAAAAAATGTCTGCTGTAAGTTATCTAAAGACCAACAATCTAAAGATGTCAAGGTTTCCCAGGTAGAAGACGATCCGCCCGAGCTTTTGCTTGCCCACACAACATCCAGCGTTAAGACGCATTGTTGGGTTTCCAGATCCCATTGTCTCATCGTTTTATCGTTGGATCCAGAAACCTTTCAAAAGTTCATGTTATCTCAACGCCTTGAAACCCCCAGCTGTACATACTGCAGTAGTTTCATCCGCATAAATCGCCGTCACGCTTTCTTGATGACCATCAAGCACTCCAACACAACAATTGCTTAATGTAGGAAGAAAGTCTTCTGCTGCTGTACATGCCGACAGCGTTGGCGAACTAGGCATGCTTGAAAATCCGGAGAAAGAACTAACGGATGATGTTGATTGTGCCGGTGTGATTGCTGATAAGTTCCATTGCTTGATACAGCCGTCATCTGAACCCGTCAAGAGGCGTGAATCATCGAGTTGCAAACATCGCACCAAGCTTGCGTGCTCTTCCAAAGTTCCAATACAACGGCTACTAACAAGATCCCATACACGAACTGTACCGTCCAAGGAAGAAGACGCCAGTACGCCCTTGGCATGATTAAAATCAAGACAAAGGATACTTTCATCGTGGCCATGCAATGACTTTGTCCTTTCGTTAAATCCCATTCATTCATGATATCCACTGTCACTCACTTTAAAGCATGCACCGCTTTCGTATTCCTCCTCAAGATGAGCTTGTCTTTTTTCTCTTTGTCTCTGTTCTATCCTACCAATATCACCTTGAGCTTCAGTTTCCATATCCATTATCGTCTCGTTAAGACCATCGACTGAGCAGAGAAACGTTAGATACTGAAGGACCTATGCTCACAGTAGCAAAACTTAACTGGTCATCTGAAGCTGATGTTCTTTCGCTTCCAATTTAGCCCACTTCACTTCCAACATATTGCGCTTGTTCATAAGTTCCTCTATTTGTAGATTGATTTGGGATATTTCATTAGCAGTGGAGGACTGCGTTCATAAACAATCAGCACCTTGGTAAGCAATGAAGTACGTTTTCTGATTACTTGCCTTCTGCATCTCCACTCTGTCCAGATCTCGCATGCGTTTCTCACGTTGAGACATAATATGGGTTAAAGACTGTGATACCTCTATATGTGAATATGAATATACCGCATTAACACATAGATCGAGCCACTACCTCCTCTTTGACATTTTTCCGTTGTAGTTTGCTTTTTCCGTCTACCGCGCTGTTTTTTCTGAGGAGCGGCATGGGAAAATGAAGGATAAGCGGCAACGAATCCTTGGAAAAGGGATAGCGGAGCCTGAGATTCGGGTATATCAGCTTTAAGCAGTGCTGTACTTGATGGCCAGACATGTTGAGTTCCGTGTAGTACGAGTTCGGAACCGACGGATGGCGTGGCGGTGGCCGATCGTTGCATTTGCTGTTGTTGCATCAGCTGCAGGGCTTTCGCCATGGATTCACTACGGTAGACGGGATGAGCGGCCAGTGGACTGAACATGACAGTTGTCAAGGAATCCAGATGAGAAAGAGGCGCTCGCCAATCCGGAAATGATGGTGTCAGCCAGTCTCGTGCCGATTGAGCCATGCCTACTGCTTTATCTCGTGCGACAGAGACAAGGTCTTTTGAGGAGAAGTTGAGGTTGGTGACTGGATAACGCAACGCGGTAGAGGTGGAGTTGTTTCCCTGATCATGTTTCTTGTTGCGCATTGGCTGCTTTGCGTCCTCCTTTCGCATAAGTCTCTATTATAGTATATACAACCAGTTCAAAGCAGCCTGGACGGTCTAATACGACGTGGGTTTGTTGAAGAAAGCGAAGTGGAAGAAGTTCGTTTTTTTTTTTTTTTACTTCGCGCCAACATAGGGGGTGCAATTTTTTGGCTTCCCAGAAAAAAAGCAATTTGCAATTCCGCAGTTACTCCGGGCCATGCTTTGTGCAGATAAGTGGGATTTAGTCACCCCCCTTTAAAGAAGTCCATTTTCCCATTGGAGAGGAAGATCACGTTACTTATGCATTTATGCTCTTTGACAGCTAAGTTTATATTTGTTGTCAATGTAAGACATCTAACCATGCAAGTATTCAATTTTTTGTGTTGACACTTTCTAGAACTGAAACTACTTTTCTTCTTCTCGTAGTACATCCGAATGAATAGTTATGAGCCCTCAATAGCTCTTCCAATTTTGTTGTGTATCTCTTCTATCTTAGGAAACCATATATTGGTGCTACGTAATGTCAACATCACGTCCTAACCACAAACAAAGGTCGTAGTACACTGCGGTTTATTCTGCTTTTTCCTTTATGCGGTGTTTCGAACAAGACAAAGATGGATATATAGGGAGAACAGCGACAAGCCAAGTTTGTCGTAGTTGTTGCAGGACTGGGTTACTCATTGTTAGTTTCCTATGTCAACAATAAACAACTCTATATGACTAACACATGGATTTAACAACCTATCCTTTTTTTACCCTTTCAACTTTTTTTCTCGGTGATAATGGACTCAAACGTCCCTTTTTAGCGTTCAACACCTACTTCTTGCGGGCGAGGCAAAACTAAACTGAAAACCAAGGAAAGTATGTCTACGGAGTTCTGTGTTCGCTCGTAGTAGGTCAAGTCTAAGTAGTCAATTTGGAACGTAAGAGAGTCATCCATATCACTATCCAAGTTAGCCAGAAATAATACTCGGCATTTGGTTCCGATTCTTTTGGGCCACTCGGAAGGCTGCCATGTACTGCTGACAAGGTGCGATATTCGGAAAGCGTTCCATGACAGAATACTTGTGGTTTTAGATCTCCGCATGAAAAAGCAACTGAGCTGCTTGAGGGAAATCCCAAAACTTGGTGAGGTGTTTGACGAAACCCATATAAAGATTAACAGCATTCTGGAAGGTTTATTTACTTGTCGTCTTTTCCTATACAGAACTTAAATCTACAGCCGTAAAAAAGGAAAGCATCACGTACAGCCTTGGATGGTCGTGGACCACTTTATCCCTTTTTTATGTGTAGAAAATCACAAAGACATGGTTGAGTCTTTGTTGATTTCTATTAATTGCAAAGCAAAAAAAAATCTTGTCAATCAACTCGGATCTTAATAGTCCTATACTAGATTAATACCATTTGAAGCCGAATAAATCATGTCCACAATGCTTGACAAGTGGAAGAGACCCAATAATCATACTGTCAGAAAAGTCGCCAGGGGTTCGAAAAAGAAGATTTATTTACGCGTACCTAGTGCAATAATCGTTGTCTTTATCCATCGCATCCTTAGTATCGCAATTGTCTATGGAGACTTACACGGTTTTATGGCATACAGTACTCAAGTGATAGGAACAAACGTGTGTTGTAAGATAGCAATCAAAAATCTTAACGCATGGGTAAGCAATCATAGTTGCTATAGGATCCGGTTATCCACATCGATATCTTCGCTCTGCGTTGCACAAGGATAACTTCTGTCGTGATGATAAAGCTCGCACTTAGAATATAGCACTCACAAAGCCTTTTGGAAAGGCAACATCTAACGTGCAGGATGTTCTATTACTAAAACTACCGAGTCGTATCGCTTCTGTTTTCCTTTCTTAATGGCAGTGTATTACACAAAGTGAAACCGAATAGAAAGAAAAGAGTTATATTTCATTTTTATTCTTTGTTTTGTGCGAGTGTGAGGAAGTAGATGGTCGATATGTATAAGCATGACGTACGCGAGTGTGTGAGGATGTGCATATGGGTGCGTGGGCGTACATCTCTCTTTCTCTCTGTGTGTGTATGTGTGCATGCATGTTTGTTTGTTTGCATAAACGGTTCGTGCTGCATAAGCATGAGGAATGTAACACATCGCTTATTTCAACTAGAATGATACAAATGAGGTTAGAGAGCTGAAGACCGTGGATAACCTCTTACCTTCTTCTTGGGACGCAGTTGATTGGTATGACCGCACTTTCTCTTACGACAGTTAGTGGCACGGGGAGGAAGGCGTGCATAACACTTGCGGCAGATCATTTTTTCACAGTTGTACTTGGAAGCAAGAGCCTTCAAGGAAGGTTCAATAATACCGCCACGGAGACGAAGTACAAGATGAAGCGTGGATTCCTTCTGAATGTTGTAGTCGGACAAAGTACGACCATCTTCAAGCTGCTTGCCAGCGAAAATCAATCGTTGCTGATCTGGGGGAATGCCTTCCTTATCCTGGATCTTCTGTTTCACATTGTCAATGCTGTCAGAACTGAAAGAATCATAAAAGTCATCAGCATCAATGTCAGCTCCACGGTTTGATCACAAGTAAGACCCGTTTTCTATTTACCTCTCTACTTCGAGAGTGATAGTCTTGCCAGTGAGTGTCTTCACAAAGATCTGCATGGCCGCTGTGTCAATCCAAATATGAGTTTTATCGTTCCATCCATTGATCCATCCATCCATCCATGGTGCTCAACTGCAGCATTTATTTTCTTTCTATAACGATACGTACGGCTTTTGAGCTGATGTAATTTCTTATCACAAGCGTTGCAGGAAACCTTTGTCTACAAGCCGTGGGGGCAATTTCCGCGCCGCTTGAAACCTTTACTTTCACGATGGGTGGATCGAGCAGCAAGCCTCTGAAACATGTCACCATTTTTTCTGCTTCACGGTAATAATGGCCGCATCCTTAGTATATCATCTCTTAAGCATTGGCCAAGTGTAGTAAAGACTCTTTCCCTGAAACAGTTCATAAACGTATAGTAATCCCTATGGTTGCTGCCTAATTCTCCTAGGTTTGCTTTCTGCTGACAGCAATCAATGCAATTTATCAATAGTTTGCGGTAAGAATGTCTATAATTTTGCTTATATAGAACAGAGCAATAGTGGATATTTTCTATGAATCTTTCTTTCTCCCTGCATAACTGGCTTATTTGTTTCACTTGGGATCGTAGGTATATAGGATGATGATAGTCAATGTAGCCAAGCACGTGTACTTGAGTTGCATGGATGCATCCAACAGGGGCTGAAATCCGGTTCTTTCATGAACAGCAGGGAATGTGAGTAGGTCTACAACATCACACAAAAGACGGACAAGTTACTCGGCCAAAGGAACATCATATGAAAAGATAAATTAATGAACAACAAGCTCGAGTGGGAGATAGAAGTCTTTCTGGCCATCAGTGAAACATATAAAAAGACATAGAACACAGAATGCCTTTAGAAAGCTTGAACGGCGACTTTGCAGTCAAGTTCCATGCTGTTTTCAATTTCTGGGAAGAGGTGTATGGTTTATATATGCCCGTTGATAAAGAAGGTAGGAAAATAGGAATGGAGGGGAATATTATAGAGTAAATGAAAGAAAAAAGCTTATCCGGACTGGCATGTCCAAACCTTTATGAACCACTCATTGGCAAGTATGTCCTTGGCAGTGATCCGTTTGTTTGGATTGGGATCTAGCATGCGATAGACGAGCTTTTTCGCGCCGAATTCTAATCCTTCCAATAAATCCATACCGCCTTCTTTCGCACGACGTCGGATACTTTCTCTCGCTTTTAATACCCCTATGTCCCTTTCGTGCTCCCGTTCTGCTGCTGTCATTGTGCATGCACTAGCACGTGCACGTTCACAACGTTCTCTCCTTGCTTTCTCTCGCTCTTCATCCACGAGCTGCCGGAATTTTAAGAACCGATCATAACTTTCATCTTCGTCCTTTTTCGCAACATGCCATAAATGGCTGCCGGTCAGTAAAGCCATGTAGATGATACCACAGCTCCAGACATCAACCGCACGTGCATCGTATTCTTCCTGAACAAATTCTTCCGGGGCAATGTACGGTTCAGAGCCCACAAGACCTTTACTCTTGTAAATGGTATCGGAAGCATCCAATCGGAAACATTCGGCCGATCCGAAATCAGATATCTTGAGGCATCCTGTTCGGGTTAATAACAGGTTTTCTGGTTTGAGATCGCGATGAGCCACACCCATGCTGTGCAGGTATGCCAGACCATGGATGAGCTGCTTGAAGAAACAATTCGCTTCGGCAGGAAAAAGACCATCCGACGATTCGTAAATGAGATTGAACAGGTCGGGGCCATCACAATATTCCATAACTTGACAGTACACAGAAGAATTCTCATTCAATGGAAGGAGGTCAAACGTTTGTATGACATTGGCGTGACGCAGGGTGGAAGAGATACCGAATTCTGAAATAAGGCGATTGACGTAAGTTTGGGTGGATTCTGACCCTTTCCGCCGCAATTCCTAATATAATCATTTGTAATTCTAGGCTGTCCTTATAGAAATAATAAAGTAAAAAAAAAAACAAAAAAGAAATGGATGTCTTGCCTTCACTGCATACAATTGTTCACCGGTGCCTGGCGCAGTGTTGTCTTGTTTGTGCACTATCCGAACCACACCAAAGGCTCCTTTCCCAATAACCTCCTGGCACGTGCCCCATTTCTCAGCCAGCGTTGAACCGGATGGCGTTCGATTTAATGTGGCGTCGATCGCATCACGTTCTTCTTGTACTGTAGTCGAAACCTTTTTATCAGCCCACGGAGCCAGCCGGAAGCCTCTATTAGCGTCTCGATGGAACAGGCCACCCATAAGGGATGTAATGCGATTTGGAGAAGGCGTTAATAAATGGTGTGCATGAGTACCGTCTTCGTAAAGTTGGAACCGCGTATTATGTGCTGAGGATGATGTTGATAGCTGTGGCTGGTTGTGCGAACAATGGTGGCTATTTTTTGCAGTAGGAGAAGTAGGAGATAATGGACGTTCATTACGTGCTTTTATGTCTTTATTCTCCTTATGAGAGTGAAATATAGAATGAAGGAAACCCATTGTTTCGCTTAGTACTGTATTAGGGAAAAAGAGATTGGGAAAGAGCCGAAAAAAAATAACAAAAAGGAAACATACAAAAAAAAAATGCAAGTCGGAGATTCTACAAAGATTTGGGCGCGAATGGCGAAATTCGAGCACTGACCTATTTTGGCGGTCATGCTGACACTTGCTGCTGTTCTTCCGTGGTCACGTTGGCAAGCCGCTTGAGTCTTGCCTGGCGACGTATCCTCTCTTCCTCCTTTTCCATTTCTTCCTCCTTAGCTTCCTCTTCTGTCAACTCCGGCAATCCTAACTTGGCCCTAAGCGCTTGTACTTCATGTCGCATCTTAGATAGCTTCTCATCTTTCCGCCGGTTGTCATTCTTTAGCCGTAGCATATACTCATATGAATGCTGTAATAACACCACTTTGCTCATCTGCTTCACTTCTTTCTCCTTTTGGTTACGCATTTCTTCCTCTTTGATCGCTGATTCCATCATCTCTTCTTCCACCATTGCTTCGATAATCTCCGTCCGAAGTGAATCAAAACTCTGCTTTAATGTGTCTCGTCGCTTTTGTTCTGCTGCTTTGTGAGCGGATCGTCGATTCTCGATCCCCGATTGAATATTCGTAGAGAAATCAATCCCGAGACTCTTTGCCTTGCCTTCTTTTAAATTTTCATAATTACTTTTGGTTGCCAGAATGGCAGCTGCAGTTTCCTCTTCAATCGCCGACAAACGCTTTCCGTTTGGACGTAGTGAGGGCGATATTAACGGTTTCAAAGCTCGAGGTGAAGATGTTGCAACCTGTGGACGCAGAGCGGCAGGTGAGACTAACGCTGCTACGGTAGGGTCTGTCATCGTTAACGCTGGTGACCTATGAGCAGAAGGTAATAAAGCAGGTGATGTAAATGCTCCCTTGTTATAAGATGTCCTCCGTCGCTTGTTGGTCGAGGAACTCGACGTAGATGATGTGGGTCTTTTCTGTTTTGGAATGGAATCATCTAGCATAGCTGCAGGAAGAGCCATCATGTTATCCACAGCTGAGCTATTGCTGGCAGTTTGAGGGACTGTGCTCGGAGACATAGACGAGCTGGAAACATTTCCTCCACCAAGTTTCATTAATAGAGAAGGTGTTGCTGGTGCAATCACAGCTGTTGTTGGTGTGACGGAGGGTGGTGCTGTGGATAACAAAGATTGTGAAAATGTAGTGTGAGGAGTCATGGGTTTGACGGAAGTGCTGACCAAGGCTGGTGAAGATACTGTTGCTTGAACTTGTGGACTGGATTGAACGATCATCTGACGTAGTGATTGCTTCCGTTGTGTATTGCCGGTCTTAGTAGGTTGCATCCTTGGTGAACTATGATAGGACGCACGTGGACTAGCGTAATTAGCGGATTGACCACCTTGCATTTGGGTACGAAGCTGTTGCTGCTGATGTTCAATTAATGCCAATTTCCGTTGCAAAACAGTTTCATGATCTGAACTCTCTAGTGCTTGTTGTGATGGATGCAAGGCAGGCGATGTAAGCGGGGAGAAGCAAATGTCGTTGCGTATGTGCGACTGGGCAATCTGATACGTTGGAGCAATTGCAGGGGAAACCAGCGGCGTGAAAAATTCCTACATCGGATGTGAACAAAACCACGTAAATGTCGCAACGAAGCATACCTCATCTTCTTCCATAATACTGTTTCCCGTTGGTAAGGAGGGATTTATGGGAGTATGATACGCAGGTACACTGGCAGCTGAGGTATGTGCTGATATCTGAAGCGGTGACATCTGATACTCAGGATTATGACCTGTCAATATACTACTCCCAGTGTAGCTACTCTCGTGTCCATCGGGTGTAAGTTGAGGCATGACATAAGAAGGTTGCGGATGTCGTACATTAGCGGTTGGTCGAGAAACATTAGTGTCCGCTTGACTGTAATCCACAAATGAAAAGAATTCGGCTGAATTATCCGTGTGTTGGCTTTCTTCACGAACATTGGTAGCTTCCACTCCGTAATTATGTTTAAATAGGTCATGAGCCTCCCCGAGATCAAAGGCACTGAAGTCCATGGTGAACCAAGCAAAAGCAAAAGAATACCAAAATAAAAAAAAATTCAGCTTGACCCTTCCGAGGCGCAAATCCCTACCGAGAGTCTAGATCTTTTTCATTGGTCAATCAATCGGGACTCGTTATTCCACTGATGCCATTCAAAGTTCTTGATTGGTTGATGGGCGGCTCATTCACCAAGTGATACGATCCTTTCTTGTTTATGGCAGGCAATGTGCCAGACGGACTTTACACTTCCAGTCAATTTTTTTGCCACAGCGCCTATGCTCTATAGAGCACTTTTGACGGCATAAGTCTGCCGTCTAGACAGTCATCAAACTGAGGACACAATATCTGCAAAATGATCTAAGGCTCTTTATTACTGTCAGAGATTCTGCAAGTCCAGGTTGGTTCTTTCAGCAAAGTTTCACTGCTTTTCTTTTCTCTTACAGACAGACTAAAAAGTTGCTCAGTAAGGTTCATAATGGTGAAGATCAAAGGGGAAAGATAGATACCAGTAAATTATTGGAAAGTTAGCATTAACAAGTTGTAAAACTTTTACAACACTTACTGTGTGCTAAAGTCTTACATTCAGTAGCACTAAGGGGAAAATGGGAAGACTAAGTACAATTCGGCAGGGCTTTAAATAAGATCCCATGATGACAATACTGAGTAAAGCGCTCATCTCAGATCTTGCTTTAAACAAATAATTGAGCAAGTCTTCACTGGCGGTGTCAGTAGCACCCTCTGAAATCCGAAGACTTCGAATGGGTTTATTGTCGTGTAATGATAATAGGATGTCACTTTAGAAAACGCAACTTGGTGAATGCAAAATACCTGAATTGCGTGCCCCTGTCCTTTCCGCTATTCTCATACAGTGAAGCACATCATTATTTTTTTTTTTGCATAGATGGACCATCTATTTCACTTTGTATAAGCTACGTTAACGCTTCTGCAAAAGAGCGCTTGATGTTGGGGCGCAATGCACACTCATGTATGAAACACTACTGCTACCGTGGTTGAGCATGTCGATTGTACCAAAACGCGCAATATGTTAAATTGATTCATTTCTATCGTAATTCACTGTAATACAATGTAGATCCCGTTATGAATAGCTTGCAATTGGCAATCTACCTTGTGAGGATAATGATACGTAACGAACTTAAAATAAAATGACAGACAACAAGCGTCTGGCATGGTTTCACAACACGTCAAAATAACAACGTTAGTGTCACATCAAGTTTCGCATAACGGGAAAACATAAATGTATGGTAAAAGAAAAGTAATTCAATGAATTAGCCTTGGTCGATATTTTGGGGATACTTGCTTTGAAAACCAAAGTTCTTCGACCACATCTTTGAAACAGCATAAAATGGCCATCCCCTGCGGTTGAAGTGCGGTTCCACCACGTGGTACAATCTCTGATTCTACCCACTTTCTACCCAGGCGGTGGAATCTCTAATATTGGTCACGTTTTCCTCTCCACCCAAACGATGTTACTGCAGCAGGCATATATAAAAATAAGTTACCACAGCAAAAACAGTGCATATGCATTTCCAGGAACTGTATGAATATTTACATCACGCGCTCTAGTATAGTTTTTTTTCTTCTTTATGTGGTTATCCACGTTTTCCTTTTAATTATCCGAGCTTTTCCCCTACTCTTTTTTATTCATGGTTTTATGTAACTTCTTTATCTGCAAACTCATTTTTACAACGTTGATGATATATCATCCCACTGTATAGATCCTTAACTGAAACCGTGTCCTTTACTGGTAAGCTTTTATCTTTCATTTGATAGAATCTCATCCTTTCCTTTTTAATCGATAGCCGGCAAGATCCCTACACTATACGAAAGCTTGCTTAGTATTTTTAACTAAGGTACTTTGATTGACTGACCAAGACTTAGTTAACCTTACTTTTTTATGATTGTTTGGAACAGTTTTCCTTTTTTTAA
Source organism: Apophysomyces variabilis (assembly GCA_002749535.1). Classification (NCBI taxonomy): domain Eukaryota; kingdom Fungi; phylum Mucoromycota; class Mucoromycetes; order Mucorales; family Mucoraceae; genus Apophysomyces; species Apophysomyces variabilis. Next base: position 28,754 of record MZZL01000065.1, on the reverse strand, counting down.
AACGGACGGAAAAAAGTGACACTTTTTAATGGTACAGATAATTTCTTATACCGTAACTTGATTACTTGGTATAAAATTAGCTTTTAGTACGGTTTATCAATCATTGTCTTTAAAATGCGTGTCTTAAGCTTTTAGCAATTAAGTAAGGTTATATAAATCAAATCGCAAGGTTAGCTGTTTTGTAGTACATTACATTATAAAAGCTTCAATAAAATAAAAGCATTTATTTTTTTCTATTGTACAATTAAAGAAGTGTCCTTATGCATTGATAAAGAAGTGTAGCTTATTGATTAAAGTAATGCATGCAACTGTAAAAACTTCCAATCGGAAAAACTTGATAAGAATTGTTAGCTCCAAAAGAATATATCATTTGCACAAGTTGATCTAATACAAAATTGCTTAAGAAAGGAATATGATTGAATGAAATTGAAATGTTAAGCCTCTACTGTATAGTACTTGATCCAATAAAACGAATATAATAATCTCTGATGTATAGCACTTCATGTAATTATTAAACATTAGGGGGGTAAAGAGGTGATAGAAAGTTTCTGGAAAGGTGGTAGAATTTGAGATTCCACTACGTTTCTACCACCAGTAGAATCTCTTTTTGACCGCAGTGGCGCTGAAAGGAACCATAGTGAGCCCTTAGGCATTATTGCTACTCTTACGGCTGCCATATGCTTACTTTGATGGCCTTCTTCGTGCTAATTTTTACCTCGTCTTTGCGGTCAGACGAGCTTGATAACAGCCATAATTGTGAGTGCGTTCTCATCAAACACAGGAAAACACAAGATGCCCGCTTTTATACGTTCTGATTGCCTGGATGACTTGGGGCTTTCAAAATCCTGCAGTAATGTTTCTTACCAAACAATACATAGTGAAAAGATTACACATACGTTGATCTGGTCAGAATGTTCAATCAGTTTTGCAATAGAACTCAAAACAAACGTCCCAAAATTTCATGCAAGAGACGATCAGGTTGTTATTTATAGCGACCAAGGATGAACGATCTAGTGCCTGTTGGGAAGAAGTGATCCACAGCAATTTGGAGGTGCATGGGTTGTGTCAAATGTTTTTATTGCAACATTAGTACATGAAGATGACGTGCAATCTTATTGGGCCATGCGACAGAAGATATCTAAGTGAAAGATACTATCACGGAGGTCATCAAAGTACGTATCGCTTAGTCGCCAATACGAGAATATAGATTACTTTAGTGACCAGAAGCATTCGATTACTATGGGACGTGTGTTATAGTTGTATAGAAAAAGGGACGGATAGAATCCTTTGAGACTATTGGATATCTTTATTTCATTCAACTTGTCTGCCTATTTATAATTATTTGATCTTATGCGGGATTTGTAATTAGTGAACGTTCTTCTCGGCGATAGGTGTATGGTTTAGCTAAGTGTAATAACTGCGGTAGAGCAGTGTCACCTTGTCTTCATCCTCGGTGATAGATCTCTGATTTAGAGAAGAGGTGCAGTCGGTGTTCCAAACTAGAGAAGTTCACTGTAAATGGAAACACGTTAATTCCGATCATCCTGTTCATGGAACACAAGTACTAGGAAGTCACACTACGACAGCGACGTATACCACAGGACGTTAAAAGGAGCTTTCAATTAATGATTTTCAAAGAAGGTGGTAGTATGCTATGCCGCTGTCATTGATGGGCTGACAGCGTTACACTTCGCACAATTCTTCACCTCGTTCTTTTTTACGTATGGAATAACTTTCCAGGACAAAGATGACTTTTTGGGCGTCATGATGGATTACTCAGACGCTCAAATCAAAGGATTCCTAGAAGCGTACAAACGTATAAGCAGAAAAGATGACGGTCTGAAGTACCTTAAAGGTTGCTTCCATCACTTCAGCAGCTCCGTCACTCGAGTTATGAGCACCCATGCCATTGTTGGAACGGAGAAGGAGAGGTTTAAGAAACTCGTTTATTCGCTGCGATACATCAAAGAAAAGGAGGAGTTCAGAACAGCCCGAAAACCGGTTCGTTTACTATTACGGACTTAGCTGATAGAGATCAGTTGTACAAGTCATTCGGTTTTTTCAATATAATATTTCAAGGAAGCGATATCGACGCCAAAGGGTATGTTAACTAGAAATAGTGCGAGAGCATAGCGAACGCATGAAACTGACTTTTCATTTTATTAAACAGAACTGAGACTTCAAGTGAAGCTAGCGCTTCAGCTACAAACTCCAAACGTAGCCTGTCATCCATCGATCCGATTGCATATCGCAAAATGGGTCGAAGGGTTGATACCCTTTTCAAATGTGGGACGACAGAGCTGGGTTGCACGGAAATAGGCGCTGCCAAGGATCAGTCAAAAGCGTTAAGGGACGGCGGTATCAAGATGCCGTTGGTTTTACGCGATATGTTGTTATCGGTTACTTATACTCCTGAATTATTTCATAAGTGTCATGTCGTCGGAAACAGTATGAACGGTTGGTGTTATCCATTTATTTTGTGTAATGGCGAAGGATTGAATCGGTTATTAACCAAATCTTATGCAACCAGATGGCAATGTCTCTTTACTAGATGTTGATGTTCCATTTGGTTTTGTCACACGAATCAGACGCACTGACCCGCTTGAATTCCCAAGCAAACAACGCAAAACTTGCCACAAAGCTATTACCGCTGTTAAGACTGGCTTTGATGTGCAAAACCATCATGCAAAGCACGCTTGATTTGGTGAACGGCACCGAGAGACCTGTAAAGTTTTCCACAGGCAAGAATCACTGGTGTTTGCCGCGCAACTTTTTGCCCTCATCCGTTTCCCACTCAGAATCCACTCCGCAGCCGTCATCGAGCATGATTTCATCAGTTTCAAAACGTCAAAGAAAAACTTAATCAATTTTCTTTCTTAAATTAAGTGCTTCATCTTTTATATTATCATCCGTCACACAACGTTTTCTACACATATCACATCTTTTTCTCATTCATTAAAACATTTTCATACATATCAAGGTTACCTTGCCAATCTCCCTTATCAACCCAAACTGATGCAATAAATTATCTGAAGAGCTAGTTCCAGCCGCTGCGTCTAACAGAGTAATGTATTCCTTTATGTCATTCAAGCTATTCGATAATGCTGGTGTTAATTTTGTCACATTTTAATTTTGTTCTTTCTTTTATGTCGCAATAGCAAAATATTAGTGTTCGTTAAATCCACCCTAGAAAATAGGTATTCTCATTTAGCTATGTAAATCAATTCATTGTTTATGATGCAAACAGCAGATCGCAAATCGTTCCTTCTCCGGTCGCAGTTCGTTGGATTCCATCTTCAGATGTCGTGTAGACCCTCTCAGGCGTCCTTTTCTTATTCATAAATTTTTGCTTTGTATTGATATAATCTATTAGGGGCAAAAGAATGCTTACAAGACAAACAGAAGAAGTGTATCCAATCAACTGACTACGAGCGGTTTTTAAACGGAATAGAAAGGAAGAAGTCTTAACTAGGCAACTATAGGATTAAGGAAGGGTAGTCGGCGAAACTTGGCAGAATATATCTAACACATAGTGCAGTTAGTCTAGATTAAAGCCATAGAATGCTGACAGGGCACCTTATCAAACAGACAGTAGTCAATGGTAGGACCAGGAAGTGGCTAATATGAGGCTAGCTTATTATTGAGTAGACATAGACAATATCAGAGCTTTTAGGGACCATAGGTTACCCTGTCCATTTCCTTTCATGGACAGTAGTTCATTGTCCGACCCATGCATACTTTGTTCCTATTCTGCACTATCTCTGTTTTTTTTTGTTTACGTTTTCCGATCCCAAAATATTGTAATCTCGCTTCGCATCAAAATGAATCCTACTGACAACTTCGTCTTCATCAACGGAAAAGAGACTGTATAATGAAATAGGAGTGTTTGTCTTTGATATTTGTTTGCCAGATGCTAGTGTCCAGACCGGAAAGTTTGTTATGACCTACTGACCGGAATGATTGGGGAATTACTACGGACACTCCAACGGGACACTCCAGTCCCCCCAATTCTGAGCGCTTTCTAAAAAAAGCTGACGACGATCACTATAAACAGGCGGAGTGTAGTACGGAAATAGTGGAGTACTGTAGATTGGAGTGTCCCGAAGTGGAGTGTCCCATAAATGAAATCCGTCCATATAACAAATATTAGCAATGATAAAGTATTATGATGAATGAGCATGAAACAATTCCGACAGTAGCTAAGGAAAAGAGGAGCTGCTATAACAAACTGGTAGACATATAATTTAGTATTTAAGTTGGTAATAATTTTGCAACATAGCAAATATAGTTGTATATAACTAGTTAATAGCAATAACAGAATCACTGCTTTGCTCGGCATCCTTTTCAATGTCAAGATATCTGCATATAGTTTTTCGTAAATTACGCCCATAGCCTAATTTAGAGCACGCCTGTTTGACGTATCTTTCTATACCCGGCCACTTCAGTTTGATACCGCGTTTCATGTTCAACGTTATCCAGTGGTTTCCGTTGACATGGTGCAAGACAACTGGGAGTGGTTTCTGGCGGGGTAGTGGCCCACGCACAGGTAGATAAAGTAAAGGCGGGTATACCAAATTCCCATTTGTATCAGTTGTCTCGTCGTCAGAATAAACAGCAATAGGAACGCGATATGTGTCTGCTGCTAGTTGAACACATTCAGGAGCAGTAAAGCAATACTCCGTATTTTTGCAGGGCAGATGTTGACCATTCACTGACAAAGAAATGTCAATTCCATGGCTAATGAGCTCCTGTAGCTTTTCATCATCTTTGAAAACATGTGCGAGCACACGAAAGCCACACCATCCGTCAGCTTTGACGTCCATTACACTTGTAAAGTTGCTTCGTGGTATATCAGTGTTGATATGGAAGTCAGCGGTCTCATTGAGAGTACGTTTGGTCCTAAAATTAATTAGCCTGCATGACACCTATTTTACGATCTATACCTTTTGTTTTCGATGCTTTCAAGAAACTTGTCTTCACGATCTCACTTTTTAGGCAGAATATAGACATTACTGTCAATGGAGTTATTCTCATACATGCTGTCCAAGCTGGCATTATCTTTTCGACAATCTTTGCAGATTTGTTTCTCCTCAGTTTCAAAGCTGGACTCGATCCGTTTCCCAGTGGATGTCTCTGAACGTCCTTTCTTTTTTGTCATATGAGGAAGTTTCACCTCTTCTAAGGGTACTTCTTTTAAATAGTCGAGTGCATTATTGATAGTCTGTATTATTTTAATCTTCTTGAAATTGTTTTCCGCGTTCGCCACTGCGTCTTGTATACGTTGCAATAGAGTTAACGTGTTTTGTTGGATTTCCCCGCCAATAGTTGACGTATTTGCAGGAAAATATTCTACGTTGTGTTGTGATGCGTAAGACAACTACACTAAAAGACGTTACCAACTTCAATAGTTACCTTCCGCGTAATTACGGTACCAACGCTGGGGGATCAAGTGAATTCTTATCGTAACATTTCCTACAACAGGTAATATATGCAGTTACAGCTGTTCTTCTTTTTGCGTATGCCATTTTCTGCGTTCCCAAGCTTTCTTCAACCCCTTTAGAACCATGTTAGTGACGAAAAAGGACACTTTGCCATAAGCTCTTTCAGAGCAGTGTGCTCATTGTCGTCAAAAATTGGTCATTTGCATAGCTCACTAAAGAAGTCTTGCTTTTCCACTTCCATCTAATCGTTGATTACTATTAGTAACCTGTATATTTCTATTTAATATTTCCTAGAAAAATGGACTTACTGTTCTTCTAATTACATCATCAATGGAATTGACAGTTCGCATCAAGCTTCCAGTTGTTTGCATTGTGTCCTTAATACGCCAATGAATGGCCCCAACTCGTTGGGTGATACGCACACCAAGAGAATAGTGATTCCTGCATAGGGTCCTACCCACTTTTCTTTGTATTCTAAGGTACTTTTAAAGTAATTATAGATATAATTAATAACGCGTTTGCAATTTGTATTTTATGTATACATACTTATTAAAATACTCAAGGATTTTGTCTTCATTCCTCAGCAGTTGCCTATTCTGCTGCTTTCTTCATCTTGTTTTCATTTTCTCCGTTCTGCTCCTGTTGCGCTTCATTCACAGTAGTCTTTGCTTTTTCTTTGCTGCTCGCATAAGCATTTGCTGCTTTTGCTGCTAATTCACGGTACTTGGCCTCAGCCTCATCAAACGGTGCCTTGTTGCGGTTATATACAAGCGTTTGGACTACTTTTTCCACCTCAGTGTAATCCTCGCTGTTTTTCTCAAAACAGCCACCCATCTTTTGGTTTTAAGTGCTGCGAAATATGCCACCCACAAAGAATATGCACTGACTGCGGGAATATACTTTCAACAGCTCCTACCAAAGCCTTGTCGTTATCAGTGATAATCAATCCAACCTGACCTTGGGGCCATACAAGGGATCGCATGGTCGACAGAAGCCATTCATACGTTTCACGCTTTTCGTTAACAACAAAGGCAGATCCGATCAAGAAGTTACGCAACTGAGTATTTCCTAGGTTGTTAACACCAACAATGTTGACCAAGGGCAGCTTGTTCACATTCGTGCTATATGTTGCGTCGATCACAACAACTTCAGGAAATGCACGGGCTTTCTGGATTGCTGCCTCGTGGCTGAAGAAAAGTATGTCCAGCTGCTTGTTATCATTTATCTTTGTTGCAATTTCGCACTTTCTGGCTTGCAAGAATTCCACGAGATCGATCAAATCACTTTTTCGCTGGTCGCGCAGCAATTGCATAAGATTGTACAAATCTTTTCGTGTCACGACATATTGTCCAGCATCACCCCTCATTTCTTCATGTATTTTTGCCGGTTTGTTTCTATTGCTCGTCATAGATATCATGCGCTCAATTGTTTTCATTGCTGGCTTACGGTGCTGATGATAGAGCATAATATCAGCATCAAGTGGATGATTATGCTCGCTTAAAAGCAGAAACGTGAATAATTGTCCATTTTTTGGTTCCTGCTTTCACAGAAGCGCGTAGAAACCATCCACAGTCTGTTTTTTTTGTTGTGCTCGCGCGCTGATATCCTTGCTAGACAATCCATGCATGTTTCTGTAATTGCCACCATCCGACACACTGGATATACACGTTTCTGTCGTTACTACGTTTAGTACTGACAGCAAATCTAAGCCCTTTAGCTTTGGCTTGAGTGATGTCCAAGACTTCCTTCTTCAAGTCGTAAGTTGTATTTAATAAGTCAAGCATTGTTGTTTAGCAAGAAAAACAATTAAAAAATTGGAGATCAAAGAATATAAATAGACCTTTTTAATATCTACGAGCCACTTCTAATATATGATCATTTTGGTTTGTTATTAGTTTATGATATCTCCTACAGTTCCATATTGATTGCAATATCCCTACAGACGGCGGAGGCAGATGTTCTCATAAGAAGCTCCACTATGGGACACTCCACTTGGGGACACTCCACCTGCATATAGTAATCATCGTCAGCTTTATTTTAGAAAGCGCTCAAGAATTGGGGGGACTGGAGTGTCCCGTTGGAGCGTCCGTAGTAATTCCCTACATTACCTTTGTGTATTAGATTTCCGTTTCATCAACAAAGTACCGTGACAAACAAGGAAAAAAGCTATTTGTGTAGGATGACTGGCTCTAGCTGTTTTGAACGTTTTGATCAAGGCTCGTACATTGACATACTAGTTCTCTTCAAGATTGCTGTTTTCAGCTAAACTGCTTTCGATCTGTATCAATGGAATTAGAGCAAGTAGTCTTTTTATCTCGATATTGTACTTAGCGGAAAAAACATAACCCCTGCTTTTATTTTGCCTATACTAATCAGCATGCGATTTTACGTAGTTTTGCTTTTTTCTCAGAGCCTTTACTTTGCAAAAGTCTTGCCAGCGTTAGCAAGCCAAAGGTCCGGCAGTAGTATTTCCATTCAGGATTTGTATCTTCAGACGGATTGATATCTCTCTTTGACTACATTAATACAGAGTCTTCTACCTGAATTATAAATTCCTAGATTATTCATAATTTTGTGCTTCGATCTGTTGTTTTGACCGGCTTCTTGAGCTTCTTGGTCTGTTATTCGTTCGAGTAAATGTTTCCCTAACCTAGCGCATGTTACACTGGTTGGGTCTTAGGAATTTAATCGCCGATAACCCAGTCTTACGTGGATCCTTTATTATTGGTATATCATATGAAATTGCACACTCCGAAAAAGACAGAAAAATTCTGTGGACCTTTGCCTCGTCCTTAGTGGGCAAAGCAAATTCTTCCTTCTTTGGTTGTTCCTGGTTGGAATGCACGCAAGGCAAGTGGTTTTTTACCATTTTCGTCTGATCTTAATACTTGTATACCACTTTTTCTACTACATTGACACGCGTCTGCCTTTGCATGTCAGTCATTCATTGAAAGCATAACTAAACTATCCCTCACTTCTCACTTGCAGTAATTCTTACTCGTATCTGTACAGATAAATAATGACATACAGCACACTTAACAATACCCACGCCGCCATGAGCGACTCTTCCATTCATTCCGAAGTCATAGATGAAAAATATAAGCTTTTGAAGAGGCGCCTAAAGGAAATGACCAAGGTACGTGAACGTTTAGTCAGTCAACCAACTTAACATGAATTGCAGAAAAATGAAATTCTATCCGAAGATCTGAGTCATACGAAAAAGCGCTTACGTCGTCTGGTCAAAGAGAAAACGTGAGGATTTATCTACTGACAAAGCAAAGCTAATGCATGGATAGTATCTTGTTGGACAGAATATGCAAATACAGCGACGATAACGCCTATCCAATCTCAAAACCTCCAAGGAGTCCTATGCCTGAGCACGAGGATGACAACCTCCAAAATATTCCATCCGAGTTATTAGAAAACAAAGAGGCAGGTACTGATGTTGTCTATCCACCTCACACTCCGGTCCCAGCAGAGCCCATTCCTACTATGCAACCATCACTTACATCGACCACTACAACTACATTGCCCATACATACACCACCCTCCCATTTGGAACATGAAACGGTCAACGTAGGCGATAATCGTTCATTAACTCCATTCGCCCAACCTCATGTGGATGTTTCTGTGATAAGGGATGGAAGTATGGTTCCATCATCTCGACCAAAACGTATGCGAAGGGGCCCAGTAGAACCAAAAATGCGACGCGTGCAACCTTTGGAAAGGGATTCTGTTACAGGGCAGTACAAACTACCGGCACGTGTTGGGATTCTTACAGTACATTCACTGGGTCGGGTGGTGCCATTACCAACGTACCATAATGACCGTTACATCTGGCCTCCGGGATTTAAAGTGAGCAGGTATGTCGATGGCAAGCAAAATCTGTGGACAGTAATTAATGCGGTCTAACCCAGGACTTATCTAAGTATGGTCAACCCAAATTTGAATACTGTATATACTTGTTCTGTCGAAGAGAATGGCGAGCAAGGACCAAGGGTGAGAGGAATCTTAAAAAGCAGGCAGCCAGGATTTAACTCCTTTTTTTATTATTTTCAGTTCCGAGTCGTTGCTGATGATTGCCCTGACCAGCCCATTATTGCAAATTCTGCTACTGGCGTGTGGACAGCCATTGTGAAACGCGCAAACGAAATCCGCAACAGAGAGCATTCTAATTCAGGTAAATAACAATAGATCGGGCATTTGTATATCTGACTATTTCCATAGCCTCCGGCCCGGATTATTATGGGTTTACTCATGCCACAATTGCAAAGATGATCCAAGATTTGCCTGGAGCGGATCAATGCTTAAATTACGTATGGCAAAAATTTGGGGTGATGCATCAGCGAACGGCAGCTGGTGTAGCTGCAGCTGCCCAAAAGAAGCTAACGAATTTGGAAATCATGGGAAGTGCCAACAAGAAGCCACCGGCATCATTCACGGAAGCTGTTAGGGATGGCCTCGTGTCACCAGTACCGACCTCATCGAGACTTCCACCACACGGGCAAATTGAGAACGCACGAACGTCCGAGACTGGTAGTGGTAGTATGTCCGAAGCAATGGAGCCGGATACAGCAGCAACGGTTAAGGAAGAATCATGGTCACCTGAAGAGGGTTGCTGAAAAAGAAAGAAACAAAAACAAAAACAGACAGAAAACGAAGAAAATGGAACGATATTACTTTGTACATTGATCGTCATGGCAGGAAAATTAATCAACCACTGACATATACGCAACGAGCACGCTTTAATTCATACGACATCGTCACACTGATACCCACGCACCAAAAGGAAATCACAAAGGAAAAAAACAAACGAAGGACTCTTTTTTAAGTTGAACAATCACAAGGTTGCATAGGAAAATCAATCATATATACTATCCGCATGAGGATATTCGAGCCAACATGCTTTGAGTTTATTTTCTCGCTGCCTGTCTGTCATGTACTGTGATGATGAAGCATTAGTGAGGGGTTGCTGGCATATTGTTTTCCACCAGAATTATCATAAACACATGTACGAGAGCTCTTCAAATACTCAACGTTGTCACAGACTGATTAAAGCCATGAGCATGAGCGAACATGAAGATTACGTAACGGCTTTCAAAGTGCTATATCCAATTTCGAAGCAAGCTGCTTTATAGCCTTCGTTGTGTGGACTGATGTTAACGTAGAGATACCAAGATAAGTCAATTTCCTTACTTACCTACAGAACAAGGTCATGAAGAAGACAGAAGCTTGCACACTGCAGATTCTCATTAGGGTATGGATAATGTGAACCTGAAAAGCTCCCAAAGTGGTTTTTATCCGGGGAAATGCTTTTACATCGCCGCTGTCAGAGACTAAGATCCGGCTTCTTCACGTCATGAAGAACGGAGGTATCTGTTATTTACTCACATTTACCTCTCTTTAAGCCCCTTCTGTCTCTCTTGGATGGATTTTGAGAGGATATACCGAACCATAGACAGATTTTTATGATGAATTAAGCTTCAATAAACGTATATATAACCTCAATGAATATTTATTGAAGCGTATATAATTCTTCTTCACACAAAAAGAAAGTCATTTGCGTTCAAAGCTGGCGGGTGTCTGCCATGTTTGGCAGGCACAGTGGTAAGTTGAAACAGACCCCAGATTGAAGTCTTCCTAAGCTTACCTACAACCATAGCCTAATAAGTCACCTTTTTGTGATTGCTGGCGAAATTTGGAAATACGGGCAGCGCATATGGCAAAAAACGCGAAAAAGAAAGACCAAGTTAGCAAGAGTGCGACAAGTTTACTCGTTTCTAATAAAATATGGAAAACGTCAGCTGCTAAATAACGTGTGATCGACCTTTAACCTATAAATTAGAATTTTCTCTGCTTTGTATGGTTGCATTATGGTGCGTAGATAGATCAAATTATGACACAAAACAGCAAAGATAGATAGACAATATCATCATACACGCTGAAAACATAGAAAAACACACAGTACATGTCAAAACTGTTATCAATAAACTTACTTCTGTCAACTTGGTCTTCAACCCTATAAAATGCTACTTTGCGCAAAGATCAGTTATTTAAAGTTATTTCAAAAAGTAAAGTTGTGGCTTCAGAATTCAATGTCGTGCAAAAAAAAATTCATGTCCAACAACGATGTCGACTGATCCAAAAAGGTCTTTTCTTTCTTTTGCTGTTTACAACGTTTAGTATAAGTATGCAAATTTCTTTACGACGATGGACAAGGACATGCTCTTGATGAGTACGGAGTTAAGCCAATGGATCTTATTTTTGACGAAGAGCTATTCGCTATCCAAACAATAAGTTCTCGTACTCAATTCCTGATGAATAAACCTCCAGAAAGAGATTCTAATCCTGTAATGCATCCAGTTCCGCATGAGAGGAAAAATGAAGTTGATATGGAGATTTTTTCAATTAATTTTTTTTGCAAATGCTTAAGTGCTTCTGCAGCCGCAAAATAATTAGTATTCATATTTCCGAAGCTCAGAGATGGGTCAAAGGCTATTATGAAGATCTTGAAAGCATTTTCGAAAAAAAAAATCCATGAGACGTCGTATTTTTGGAGATGAACATAAGCAATTTCTTTTAAATTACATTGACGACAATCCTTCTGCTGTTGTAGCTGAAGTGGTAGAAAGTCTAATACTAACTTCGTCGATCTGAAAGTTTCTCGTAGTATTGTTTACAATTTTAAGCCAACTCAGTGCTATCTATCCATTAAGCAAACATAATTCCACTCTGTGAAGAGAAACAGTGAGGAAAAAATGCAGCACAGGTACGATTGGGTTCAAAAGTGGCAGTAACCTGACCTAGATTTTACAACAAATTGTGTCTTTCTAGATGAATCAGCGTTTCACATCAATTTGAAACGAGGTATGGCTTGGTCAAAGAAGGGCACTCCTGCAATAGTTACAGTGCCTACAACCAAAGCGAATGCAACATCGATTTTAGGTGTAATTGTCGTATCTATAGCTATAATGGATACTCTCACTACGATTATGTCTAAAAAGGGAAGATGGACTTTAAACACGGACTTATATGATACGGGATTAAGCAATCTTAACTCAGTTCCTTAATACAATGAACAATGCCGAGCTTCTATGATCCGCTACGGAGAAGTCTCTCCATTATAGAAGGCAATTAAAAATCACTTAATACAGAGCACAGTCCATAATCACAGTCCTGTCCATCTAGACCCACAGACATTTTAGTATAAAAGAGTAATGTTTTTATTTGAATAAACATCATCCTACATTGAGTCTCGCGTATATTGCTTGTCTCTTTTTCTCATCAGATAAAACATTACAGTAATATCCGCAACTGGTTTAATTAATGTTTGCTTGAGAGTTCCAAAACGTATCAAAAAGAGAAAGCTTGGACGTACAATTGATAGTTATAGCATAGGAACAGTAACAGGGCATTATCTGAGCGTTTTGAAGGCGATGCTTGATGAAATGGATAAGTATCCCGAAATGAAGGGACATTACCTTGTCATGGATAATGCCCCTATCCATAGTTCAGCTAACGTAAGGAAGTATATCAATTCCTGGGGATTCCTCCATATTCTCCGGAACCAAGTCTTATCAAACAATTCTGGTCAGTTGTCAAAAGCAAAGATAAACCAAATAGATTTTCGGAAAAAGAATAGTTGATGACGAGAATTCGTGAGACATGCAACAGCTTATATTCAAGTGATTTCAAATGATTTGTTTCTCATTCCGCTAAATGTTTTGGGAGGTGCCTCAACAAAGAGAAGTTATAAATGGACAGTGCAATTTCTATATTGAAGGCCAGTGGTGACCAAGGATCCACAAACTCAGCGAGCGCACCAAAGCTGCTTGGCCACAGTGCATAACAAAGACAAGTTGCAATACCACAAAAAAAGTGCCGGCGCCATATTCAGCTTCAAACTAATCATCGATGGACTCATCGCAAAAAAAAAGTTTTCAACAGACTCACTTTCACAGATTGACTGGTCGGTATTCATGTGCGATGCGCGAAATGAATCTCATCCAACAAGTATATTCAACATTTTCAATAACAGCTCCAAAAAAGCTATACAAGTTTGTCTTTTTCACAGTTTAACTTCTAAACTTGTAATACTTGAAGTAAGGCAATGAAAGTGCCCTGGGTAAGGAAATGGTCCTGGTTAACGCACTCATTTATATTTAGAAATGATGATATCAATAATTCCGTAATATCAGACGTTTTCTAGTATCAGAGATGGTGAATGTGGCTCGATGTCCGGGGAGCTCCTTGGAAGCAGGTCACCGACTCCTGGTTGCCGGATCGGTTTCTGGATTTCATTGCTAAGCAGCTCTCGAAGGTCTCGGCGCACGTTATCCTCGCTGTTTCCTCCCAGCATCTGTTCAATAAAATATTCCGCATGGGAATTTTCCAACTCCCTGAGAACACTTAAGGAAGTGTCCATTAAATTCTGATAGAAATAATTGGTGAGTAGATGCATAACTCTAACTGCACATAGCATAAGTTATCCTACCTTCAATGCCCAGAAGGCATCAGCCAACTTTAGTAGTTTAAATGACTCCGTGGGTGATCTTGGTACTTCAATTTTTAACACTCTTTCCATCACTAAGACTTCCTGCACTGGCATCTCCATCTTCCATACATGTATGCATCCGCCTACCATATGGCATTAGAGACTGCAAATAAAAGACGAAGTCAAAAACTTAACTACCTCGGGCGTGAACAAAAAATACTTGTAGTTTCTTCAGGATATCGACGTCGCCGTAATGATACTTTGAAATGATCTTTCGAAGCATACACTGCAACCCGAACGCCCCTTTCACATGATCAAATGCTTGTCTAGGCTTGTCGCAATTATTAAAAGGACCCGATGTCTCCAAAAGAAGTATTTCGATATCATCGTTTAGCCGTACAATACCATCAGCATTGTAGGCATGTGTGTTTTCTTCATTCCTTGATGGCATTGAGTTCAATGCAACTTCGCCCGGCCAAAACTTGAGACATTTTTTTTCTTCACAATTGCTTCTAGACAAGGCCAAATCAGTCGGTGGTTGTACGTGGCCTCGGATCTGCAGATGGCAGACTCATCAGGGAAAATATGCTCAGCACTTTCCAAATGATTAGTTATTCTTTTTTTTTTTTCATTGCTAAATTGAAATCTTCACTTACAACTGTAAAAATATCGCCATTAAAAAAGGCCGTGTTTCCGGATTCTTCAATAATTCAATTTGTACACTTGCCGTAATCATCTTATCCAAATCCTGCATTTTCTGTGCGCTTAAAAAATTACAATATCATGAATTGCCTACGTACACCAGTTCTGCATGCTTCCAGGTAATTTCGGATGTATTCTGGCGACGAATAGCAGACATTGCTAATTTTTTCTTGCAGACACATATTTTTGTATAGTTCTTTTGGTATTCTTGGATCACATTTGATAGAAAATCCGCACTGGATAACGTGCATATTCTCCAGACTATGGGACACACGTATTTAATCAGCAGTTAAGTGGAATGAGTTTCTGCAACGTATTACCTTAGCTGGAGCGGTATGTTGGCCCTCAAAAGCTTTAGCCACGCTAGCCACAGATCGTCGTCGTTATTGATCGTCCAGACTGAAAGCGATGGCGACGAGATAACTGTAAAGTCTTTGCCGGTGTCTTCCTCTGTAAGATCCTAAATTTATATCTCGAGATTAGCGCATTGATTTAGAGACAGGACAGCTTTACTAATTTACCATATATGTTTCAATGGTATCGTCAGCTATTGTCTAGTCACGAGAACTTAAATGCATCAAGAGAACAGCAAACGAAAAATTCACTTACGTCAATAAGTCCAACTGACGGAATCTGCTTTGACACGTCTTTTGTCAAATCATGCTCTCCGGAGTAAGTCTTACCGTCCACTATCTCCTCCTGATATTATCGTAAATAGAACGAGCTGACAGTATGTACATTGAAACTGTACCAAAGATAAACGTCTTTTTTTACGATTTTCCTGCTGTAGATTCGAATTATTGACGATCTCAACAGTGTCCGCCTCGACATTTCCCATGATTCCAATATTGAACACGTTATATTCGCACTGTTCCTATGCAGTAGCCATGTAAGTAGTAGCACTAATGAAAACTAAATAGATAATCACAAATTCAATGGAACTCACTTCATCAGATTCGGGTTGTTGAAGACATCGGACATAATTCTTGACAGAAACAGGAGTAGCAGCGTTGTTAAAAATATTCGAAAGACAAGCGTTATAAGCAGCCTAGAGAGTTTTTTGGCGAGGTGGTAAAGGTTTGCCTTCCCTGAAGGCTGCTGCGAATGCTTAGAAATCCCAGTGTTTAAGAGGATTATTGCAAAAGAAACAGAGATAAGGATCTTGAGTATCAATTCCCAATCGATATTCTTGCAGATTCTCCATTGTGTCAGTCTTCAGTGCAAGCAACGTTAAGAGGATCCTACATCTGCATGAAACCATAATCCAGACGCGTCATCAAATTGTTTAAACACCGCCATTATCCAAGTTGATGGGAATGCAAGCAGGACTCCCGTTTTGCTGTTGTTCCATGAACCGACTTGGAGGTGGCGATGCCATCTTGACAAACCCCATTCTCTCTGCTGTGGGACTTTGGAAAGCGTAGAGATGGAGTCGGAGCAACCTTCTCAACTTGGTGGCTATCCCAATGCCTTGACAATAGCAACTCCCTTAGAGATGTGGTTGTAAGGTTGAGACTGTCATGGAATTGAATCTAAAGCAAGAACCGACTTGGAGGTGGCGATGCCATCTTGACAAACCCCATTCTCTCTGCTGTGGGACTTTGGAAAGCGTAAAGATGGAGTCGGAGCAACCTTCTCAACTTGGTGGCTATCCCAATGCCTTGACAATAGCAACTCTCTTAGAGATGTGGTTGTAAGGTTGAAATTGTCTTGCTGAAAGGCCGTCGTTTTTATCGAAAATAGCTCTGTGACTTTCTGTAAGTTCTTAAATCTCTTGGTTCGTATAGTGCATGAAACACTGACCATTCTTTAACTGCTATCTTAATCGGAATGGAAACACTTGATGTTATTTGCTACCTGCATTTTGGTTGGAATCGCTTTCAAGTTTCCTCAGTCTTATGTTGGACGTCTATGGCAATGTAAATCCCTTTGTGTATATTGTTCACCAACTGCATACTTATGAGCTAAATGTACTAGTTCGTCTGTCTCTTTTCTTTTTTCCTTTTTTTTTCAAAGGAAGTTGCTTCGGTACAAAAAAAATGGGGCTTGGTTTCATGTGGATCTGCCGCAATGGGTTTTCATCCTATTTGACTAAGCAATCTTGGTTAAATATATCTCAAAGGTTTTTTTCTTCATTTTGCAGTGAGGGAAAGAAAGACATTGCATGTTCGATCCAAGCTCGACAATCCGACCTTTTTACTTTATTTACTGAATAACATATTCGATCCGTGAGCCAATCGTCCGCTCTCAGTGAATTTCTTCTAATGCCTGCTTTTATCTTTGACCAGAAAGTTGGTGATGGACAATCCTGGATAAACATAATATGAAGGATATGTTTATTGTGATAGATAATTGCAGAATCCATCAATGTCGATTTGTCGTGGATGCTATCAACAAGCACAGCTATAAACCTTTGTTTATGCCACCGTATTTGCCTTTCTTGAACCCTATTGAAGAGTGCTGGTCCGAGGTCAAGGAGAACATTAGAGGAAACCCGCTCGACAAGTCTGACATGCTCACGCCACGCATTGCTGAGACATGCGAGGCATGTAGCTTGTTTCAAACAATGAGGACGCTGAAGGGGTTATAATTTCTCACCAGCAAAGCACATGAACGCAGTCGAAAGAGGCACATTCGCTTGCAAAGGTTCAATATGAATTGTATGGTTTACGTGATTTATCATAAACAAGCAGGCGTTAATGAATAACGCTTTATTGTCATTACCTTACACACAGGGCCTATAGCAAGGAAACAGATTTTCAAAATGTCGATGAGGATACATTCATTGATACGTCATTTAAGCCTTTCTTTGACGTAATTGTTCCAGAGGTCAACCATTCTCGCCGGGTTGGGTAAATAGTTTGCTTAATCTCTGCTGAGGTGAACAGTAAACAAGATTCTTTTCTCTAGGCAATTCGCTACTTTGATGGCAGGCAGCAGAAAGCGCAAACATTTGGGGCAGGGATGGATACTACGCGCAGATGCTACCATCGGTACAGTAATCGCTGGTAATCGCAAAGACTGCCTCGTAGTCGAAGTAAAGCCACCTCTGCGCCCACCAAGCACTGACCTTACTATGATGGCTTTTGAAATGAAAGCAATGCTCCTCCAGCTTATTGATGAGCATGTAGAGAACCCCATATCTCTCGGTATCCATATTGAAGGTAAACTGTTCCGCTTTCTACCGTGCTGTTTCAAGTGTTCAGTATGCAGGTTTTCAATACCGATCGTTCAAGATGGATCTTGAATATGACGGAATATAGAGGCTTGTACAATTAAGACAGTTTTCACTTGTAAGAAACATCAGTGACTTCGGCGTTGTCCGCGCGACTATATGTAGCCTAAGACAGGTTAAGGTAAAATGAACAATACATTTACTAACTGTACTTTAATGGTCACGTTATCTGTAGCATATTAGCCTCTATGAAAGGAAATCCTACCAGATGAATAAAAAGCTCCTCCTTTTATACCGTTTTCTCGTTTTATGTACCTTTACAAGTCTTTCTCCTTCAGCATCACTCGTAGTATTTCATTGTCAGCAAACGTTCTGGACTCCAGTATGCTCAAAACGTAGTTGTTCATGCACCTTTTCTTGTTTAAGAAGTAATTGCCATTTGATTTCTCTGAGCTTGCATTGTAACCTTTTTTATAGATCCCTGAAAAAAAGCGAGCAGCTCAAACACTTGCATCAACTGTGACCGCTCTTTAAAGATAATGGGTATCTCAGCCCACCGTAACTCTTCGTAATAGTACTTCAAGTCATCCGTAATTCTCAATGAGACCAAGGTGATGGTTCGTTTGATGACTTGTACGCCAAACATCCGTACTTTTAAAAACGTCTTGAATCTGCTTCCTAGATTATTCTTCATATCGATCTTGAGCATTGAGGTCAGCATGTACAAGATCTTCTGACTGTCCCCTATTCTGATATTCGCTGTATCTCCAAATTTCTGAACATAGTCATAAATGCCAATCGTATGCGGTACATCTTTCATTCCACCAGAAGAACATTCGACAACCATTCGCTCATGGTCGTAGCAACCAACAGATAAGGCATAACCAATACCATCTACTAACAGACGGCTTCCATTGGTCCAAAGGTTGCTATCAACCGCTATAACTGCAGGGCTATTAAATTTCTTTTCTGCCCTACTCACGTGGTCAAAGGCAAAGTGTAAGATAGTGATGTGTTCAAATCATCAAGCTGTGTTTTCGGTAGCACTTTCTAGCAAATTCCATCATAATTCGCTGTATCACCAAACAAAACTGCCTTTCTTCCTTTTTCAAGTGTGTTGGTGCTTTCGGCCGCACATGACTTATTATTTTGCTTACCTTTGTCTATCCCAGGATCTTCCTTATGAGCTCTGCTGCATGCGCATACTGAGAGAGAGAGAGAGAGACACCAAGTTTTCCTGGTCTAACTCATACTGCAGAGCGACTGTTCGCTGCTCCTCTAGCAGACTGTCTACATAACATTCTGCTGCGAGAATATATTAATTGCGCAGTGCATGAATACAGTATCTTTGAAACTTTGGGCGATTCTTTGAAAGCTCGTTCCCGTCATAGCTGTCTCTTGTTTTCTTTTCCCAGTGGCAGACTTGGGCTCTTCCGTCTATTATATATATTATCAGAAACTTTTCAACTTATGAAATAATTAACAGATTTCTTACGACTTAAGATGGGGAACAGAGAATATAACTCTGCAGATGGGTGTCCATCTCTTTGATTGTTGGAAAATACATCATACAACCTGGACAACCGTATTGCAACAAAACGTCTTCCTGTTATTCATTATGGTAAGTGCATGTCAATTTTATCAGAACTCTTACTCATCGTATGTTACGCAGAGTTAGGCGCCATAGGTTACCCAATCCATTTCCATTGTCTGACCCATACTTACTTTGTTCTTGTTCTACACTATCTCTTTTTTTCCCTTTGTTTACGTTTTCGGATCGCAAAATATTATAATTTGGCTTCGCATCAAAATGAACCCTACTGACAACTTCGTCTTCATCAACGGAAAGAGACTGTATAATGAAATAAGTGTGTTTGCCTTTGATGTATGTTTGCCAGGTGTTAGCGTCCAGGCCGGGAAGTTCGTTCCACTAACCGGAATTATTGCTATGATCCATAAGACTTCGGGTGGTCATATAAAAGGATCAGGTTACCTATGGTCTCTAACTGTGTGTAACCTATTGTCCCTAAGAAACTCGAACGTACGGTGAAAGCCTTTTGATTTTTTAATTTGTGACAGTGAACACACGCTTGTTTAAGCCTATTTGCTGTCGTCTGCAAAGGAACAGTCATAAAAAACCCTAAACAGTGGAAGAGGGAAAAGGGAAAGAGAAACAACACAACGAAAGATGAGAAGGTTAGAAAGATAGTTATATGGAAGAGAAGGATAGGGGAAGAAAACGAAAATGAAAACAAAGAGATGACTTTTAGAAGAAGAATTCTGAGGTCTTTTTTTAAGAGTTTTATATTTTTTTTCTTTTTTCTTTCCTGTTTTTTATAAATATAACAAAGACGGGTCAAGGGGAGTGCCTTCTAGGCAATTCAGAAGTGGGAGGCCGAGGGCAGGGTCAAAAACTCGAAGGTACAAATAGGTCTTTACGCCGAAAACCATAATTTGGGCTTGTAGCGGTATCGCGGAAAGGCGGTGCAGTTACAGTCTTGATGACAATGTAATACGAAAGCGTAATGAATCGCATGCAGACGACATGACATGGACGGGGTATTGTACGTGTTAGAGCAGCCTGTGTTGCTGCGATGCACTGAGATTAAGCCCTTGTCACTGAATTTGTTCCTCTTTGGGAACACATTCAAAGAAATAAAATGAAAAGGAAACAAAGGCAAAGGCTGTTATTTTTTTCTTTAGTTTTGAAAATAAATAACTTTTTGTCTTATTTCAATGTTTTTAGTTGCCTGTGGTGTTTGGAGTATCTCGAAAATTCTTTATAGATATCGTTGTTACAATTATGCTTGTTCAATCTACAACTGAAAAAACTGATTATGGAAAAATGTCACTTAAGTTAAGGTGGCTGTGAACTTTTTCTTTTTCTGTAACTTTTCTGATACCAGTTCGCTCTCTCTTGAGTTTTCCTTGGATCTTCTCTTGTCTTTGCAACAGTTGCTAATGGATATGTTGTTATGATGGTACCTAACTAACTAACCCTACTTACTTGAGAATAGGCAAGCAATTCTAATACCATAATCAAGTACTCGCGATCAGCAAATGTAACTGGGATCTCTGCCGTTCTTAACTCCTCATACTGCAATTTTCCAGTCTTGGTGATACTCAAGCATACCAAAGTTACCATGCGCTTTATAATTTGTACGCCAAACATCTGAACTTTTTGGAACGTTTTGAACTGACTTTGCTCATTCCGCTTAAGGTCTACTTTTAACATAGAAGTCAACATCGTTAGGATTTTCTTGCTGTTATCTATAGTTAAGTAGTATGGTATAAGACAGCTATTATAGTAACGTTTACAATACCTATTGTATGCTTTAAGTCTTCACGCTTTCCACCTGAAGAGCATTCTACAACTATCCGCTCTTGATCAAAGCATCCTGCTGAAAGAGCATACCCAACTCCATCTGCAAACAGCCTTGTTGTATGTTACCAAGTTTCTGTATCCAAGGACATCACCGCAGAACTGTATATGGTTTTTTCGCCCCTACATACAAATTATATAAGCAATTCTTTCCCGAAGCGACAACTACTTGCCATTCAAAAGCAACATAACCAGTGTGGTCAGCCAGAATTTGAAAAATTGGCACGATACGATCGATAAAAAAAGTGTGCTCATGATTCGAAATTAATGCATAGGAAGGGTGGCACTTTCCAGCGAAATCAACAGCACCTCTTTGAACGACGTAATAAAATGCGCGTTCTGCTTCCGTCAGCTCTCTCGGTGGCTCTACCAAGTGATGATGCATCCACTGTTGATAATTATCATATTTCATCACTTTTTTTAAAATCTCTGTAACGTATTTATACTGCTCTAATGCTGTTAAACTTTGCTGATGTGCTTTATATTGCTGTTCTACACCACTATTCTACTCTACTAAAGACAATTCGATAAGTCCCAAATAACTTGAGCAAGTTCATCAAACTTCAGTTGACTATTCCCGCCTCCATAGACTGTATTTTTTGTCTCTGAATGATGGTATTTCCTTTGCACTCTACACAGTGCAGTCCTGCCTCAGCGGAGTATAGTCCTACCTCTCTGAAATCATGATTCCTTTTTTTTTCCGATCAGGAACAGCCAGTATCCTTTGGGAGCACGTATAGGGCTCACCACTTTACTCAAGTGAAAGCGAGTCAACTCAATTTGACTCATGGTGAAAGCAAAACAGCCTGTTTACTGCAATGCACTGAGATTAAACCCTTCTCGCTGAATTCGTTCCTCTGGTAACACATTCAAAGAAACCACGAAGACAAAAAAGAAAATGCATTTACTCATGTACTTTCTATTTTTTTTTCTTTGGAAATGAGTAAAATAAATATAAAGAGTTTCACTTTCCGATCCTTTAGTTGCCAGTGTTCTATGAAACAGTAGAATAATTTTCCCCCGTTATTTTCATTGAGTATGTGTATTTTTTGTGTGTATTTTGTGCGTGTGTATATATGTGTTCACATCTTTTTCAAATTTGTCAAAATACGTCTAAAAAGGAGCGTATACGACTGTCTTCTCAGAAGTAATCTTAATCATAATTCTGGCGATGGTCTGTGTACAGCACAAGGAATAAGGTTTATGGTCAGACAAAAAAAAACGCGAGTCAAGAAGTTTGTTTTGTTATATAATGGGAATATATCCTATATCTGTCAAAATCTATCAAAATTGGAGGGCAAACTGTAATACTCTCATGTATGGATATGTGCCCACCCGCGTTGCTTCGTATCTACCCATCCAAAATGTCTGTTCTTTTTAATTGATGAGAATTGCGAAAAATGTGTTCCTGCTTAATAATTGGTAAGCATGCTGCACAACTCACTGCACTCCGGTAAGATCTTGTACCTCCGTTGCGTTTTGATCTTTCTATGCTCCTCGTTGGAAAGACGTGGGTGATCAGTACTCCGATGGTTCTCGGAAGATGCTATCAAGTCTTCTCGTACCATTTGGCTTATGTTTCCGTTATATAAACATGGATTTCAATTACTTTGCAACGGCAAGAGCGCTCAGGCATTTCTTAAACATAACTAGAAGGATCACACTCTCGTCCTGATATAGCATATATTTATGTTAGGTGAATACTGCTTTTATTTCAACATCTGTGTTAACTTCTACGTTATCATCTATCTACATGGCCTTAACTTCACTGTCTCTTTGTGGGTACGGTGTAAACAAATACAGCGTATACTCTCCTTAAAAATGAGAAGAGGTTTTTTCTTCCAATCCTCCTCATTTTTTGAAACCTTCTCAGAGAATTTTTATGTTACCATACCAACTTTCTCCAAGTTAGCACAACAATATAGCAAAGAAACACGACTCCATCCAGAATAAAATCATTGGCAGCTCCTTTAGAAACCTCTTCAAGAAACTCAAAAGAGAAATGTATCGTCAGTATTAAATAAAGACGCTATGAAAAAAGCGTGGATGCTGAAATATTTTAAAAGATGTATAACCAAGAAATCAGCGAGACTGAGACAAAGATCTTTATTTTCAAATAACTTCGTTATATAAGGATCCGGGAAATAGGCGGGATAATGATGGGATACTTTTTGTAGACCAATTACAGGAGAAGTTAAATCATTCTTCCCTATATCTGAGACGATCCCATGGTAAGACCAAGTAGTTGATTTGTCATTGGTGATAAGAGTGAAACTAGTGCCCTGAGTATGATCTAGGATCAGGGATGTCAAATATTCATTCTCAATCTCAGTTACGGAGAGGGTAAAGAAGACTCGTGTAACATGGTTTTAGAAGTGTATCTCTGGCTATAGCACAAAATACTATGAAACGGATGTCGGATACGACAGATGCCTTGCGTGTGGGTGAGTGTGAAGAAAATGATACATCTATCTATAAAAAAGAAGTGGTACCTTCACATCTGCTGTACTATTGGTTGACAAAGCTACTTATCACTACTATGACTAAAAACACTTACTGAGCATGCAATATCAGTGAAAGATCAGCTAAATACCTCACTACAGCTGTGCTACCTTCTATTTGTGCGCGCCCACTCAAGTCATCATTTTACACTGATAGTAAATTGAAGAGTAGCAATACCTTAGGACAATACCCTTTCTCCTTCGAATAAATCAGGTCTACTTCTTGTCTCACTTGACTCCCAAGTCCCACACATTACCAAACGCCACGGTACCAAATTTTGATGTTCTCTTTCTCATCAATACAAAATATATTTCATAGGTAAAAGCAGTTGCAAAAGAAAGTCATGCCCATCATAGATGAGCGATATCAATACTTGCAATATAATCTATAGTTGACTGTTACGACAAAGTTTGAGTATACATAATGATGAAATTGCAGGAAATTCGATGGGCTTGCCATCTTGCTTGTCATCTTTCGCCTCATGATCGTAGTACACGGCTAAATCACTTATTCCAGTGTTCTTGGGTACCGAGAATAGCCCGTTTTCAGGAGTGGGGTGAATGCTCTTGAACTGCTCGGGACTGGTGATATGAACCACTACCCCATTGTTATCAAGTTTCGAAAGAGATTGCCAGCGGGTGGAATTGAATGATAGCCATTGACCCGCAGACCCATCAGACCCTTTGAGCCAGTAATAGTCAATGAGACCTGATTCCAATTGTTCCATGTGAGCGGAAGCACCAGCAATGAGAGCAGCAGCCAGTAGCCAAAAGAGAGAACTTCATCCTTGCGATTTGAGACAAAGGCAAAAGAACAGAAATCTGCGTCTTATTTATATTGCCTTGCTAGCATGAGACACACGTCGATTTTTTTTCCTTTTTGAAAACTTTTTGCTATCATTGGCACGCTATGTAGTAGTGATACTGCTACAGATAGGTTGACCATAACCTTGTATATTTGTTCTCCGCGCACAGACGCTCATATTTAAAGAGGATCCTCACGTCTTTGATATACTTATAACAGTTCATATGTAATTTCTAATTAAAATCCATTCGTGCTTCCTCGACAACCACTCTACCAACCGATCTAGCTCTCAGTAAGTAATTAGCGGACGTCCGGATTAGTGAGATATGCGAACAAAGAATGTAGGACGTAGTAAATACGTGAAGCTGTACAACAATCGAGTAAAAAATTCTCAGATTAGAACTACGCAAGTTGGAGTGGGACAGTCTGTTAATTGATTGATGATCCAGTCTATGTGGATACCATACTTAGGCCATGCTGTTACAGGTTACGCAACTGGATTAAGAGATATATTTCTTCTAAGATCCTTATCATCCGTGTGAATCTCGTATACGCTAGAGGCGCCTTGTACGAGAGTTCTTCTTGTTCCCGTGTATACAATAGTTTCCCAGTTACAGGGTATTCGCTTTAAGCATAGTAGTTTGGAAACTATTTTGGTAGATTGGAAGTGATTCTAAAAATACTGATCTATCGTCAATTGTGTAGCCAATATTTGCTGTTATCGTGCAGAATCACTACTTCCTGCTGAAGATACAGATCAAGATCAACATCTACATCTACATCGCGTCTAATGTTGATAATGGACTTAACCTTATTGAACACGTCTATTTTATCCTCTAGTGATGGCTCGAAAGGGATGGAGTATTCACCAAGCTCAAGTCTTCATCTTCTTCTTCTTCAATACCTTCTCCTGGAACTTCTTGCATTATATCCAGCATGCTCATCATAGAATAAAACTCTGAATAGTTTTGTCAAACAAATGGCAAAGCCTTTGACATCAGTGTCTTCACTACACATTTCTTGTAGACTCGCGATTAGCTCTGCCATCTTTTTTCTTGTGACCTGCTATGATATAATGCTCATCTCTTTCGATCTTTGCGCTTCGACATCAATATATACTTTCACAGCCCGAGATAGGTGTGATGGAGAACTTTATAAATCACATTACTGCGCATGGCCAGTGTCGCTCCAGACTTGGGATTCATCCAACAACGTGAATGCTGATGATCAGAGACAAAAGCAGCTGCCGCATCCGCTGGCGCCTAGAATGTATCACCAGAGGGTAAGCCACGACCTTGTTCCTAATGGCAAACCAAAAACAACTGACATCGTTTCGTCCACTGCTTCCCATCTCAGCATACCACTTTCTGGAGAAAATTCTGTACCTCGTGTTCGTAATCAATTACCGAAGAGACTGCGTAGAATACCCCCCCCGACCAAGCATATTGGTTTTACATGTGGCCACTATTCCACCCATAAAAAGAGAGAGACAAGTTTTGAAGCGAAATAAACAAAAAAAATAACCCCCACGTTAAGTTTCAAGTCCGAGAAGATGAATTCATTGTATGTATGAATAATATTGGATTACTATGCTAAACGGTAACAATGAAGTGCAATAAGAAATCTTTTGCTCATAGTTTAGGTCTTCGTTGCTTCATTGAAACGAGTAGTCATATTGTTTGAACAGGAATTATGAAGATGGCTCCATTGTTATTGGGCTGAAACTTAAAGTCTTATTTTATGAAGGATGCCGTTGTTCCAAGAGCTAAACGCAAGAAACCATTTTAGTAAACTGTCACGTTGCATCCATTGGCATTCGAAACAACATTGATGCTTTACTTAAGGTATTGAGCTCCTCTCTCATTCTCCCTCCCATGTAGTGTATTATGCATTTATCATAACTCTAACTGCACTGTATTTATTTTCTCTATTACTGAGCATGCACAGTTCATCATGTTAGATAGGGTCTCCCTTAGATGAGTGGTTCAAAGCTCAGCATGCCTTTTTGATCAAGAAAACATATACACACACGATGGATCGGCGAGATGTGCGGTGAGATCTCACAAAAAGGGTGAGTTAAACATTTTTCGGATGGATTGACGGAACCCCCTGTGGTATTCTGATAAAGTGTATTAAGGTAGATTCATAAGCCATATCCTTTACATACATCAATTAAACTTGTTTCAGATGTATGATCTCCGTTACAAAAGATTTATTCTTTAATCGTTAGACATGGGTTCTCAGTTCATAATCCTTTTTTCAGGAATAAACACCAGTCTCAACGTATTCTCTTGTTTGAGTCTCTGTGTCTGATCCATTATCCAATCTTAATACAACCCCCCCCCGGAAAAAAAAAGAACGTTTTTGATTTCTTTTATTCACAGTTTTTTCGCTAATCTGAGGACTGATCTCGGTTTCTTGGCTGATCAAATTCAGGAGGATAATACAACCCAAAGAACTTTTTAATTCTCCAATAACAGGGCAAGAGCGGCCTGGGCATTGTCAGATGAATGATGTCTTTGGTAGTGCCATCGCCATAGTTTATGCGAAAGATAAATGGCATCGCTTTGGATACGTTGTTTCGGATGAAGAACGAGATAAGGTAGAAATGGTTCAGATAGAGTAATAAAGAAAACATAGGCTTTCTTTTATATATCTGTTTGTAGAACAGTATAGAAAAAATGCATTGTACTATAATATGGCCAGTCTGTAACACCTGTTTGTACCAATGATTGTCTCACCACTGTTATGTGCATAATTAGAGTCCGACCTTTCATACCTACCTAAAGGTGTAGCCTGAGCTGGTTGAGGTAGATACTGTTTTTTCCTGTTTCCTTGCAGTTTTTAATAATTATTTGTGGGATTGGCTAAAATATTTGAGTCTGAATGGTATTTTACGCGAATGCCATTGAGCCTTATACCTAGTATAAGTACACTTACCACCAGACTATAAAATGCAGATGACATTGACATGTCAGAAGATGAAGCAGACATGGATCTATGATATAGCCAATCCCGGAAAATAGTTTTTGAATCCTGCAAAAATAATTCAAATAAAAAGGAAAAACACAGTATTAAAGGCTTTGATAATAGTCCTACCACAAGTAGTAGTTCCATATTTGACGGAGACTGTAAGTACTACCACATGTAGTAGTACTACAGGAAGGTACTACGTGTTTTGATAACAGTTCCCCTCTCCATTGTCGACCTGTCCTTTTTTGTTTCTCCTCGAATATTTTTCTTCTCAAAATCGCTATCATATCGTACTTCTGTTAATTATATTATTCACCATAGGTATTTGTTAGGATGGAAACTATGGAACATCGTATTCATGTAGTATAGGGCATATCTAGCTGGAGAATGCTCTTGTCGTGGCTGTCCATAATAGGTTCGCCATCAATCGAACAGTGGATGTGCGTAATGGGTTTTGCATACTATAACAGACAACCGTCGGAACTTTTTTAATTAAAGATGTATACAGTATCACCAGAAGTTCGTGTCCTCGATCTGAACACTAGTTTCCTTTTATGGCGTGTTTACTAGATTTTCCCATTTGCTTGTCAAATACTCATGGTCTATTTCCATTAATAACGCGAGAAATTTGCAAGAACCGTATAACCAATAGATGCCACCAGGAACCCCCAGTCATCTAATAACCTTTTCGAACCTGTTGTAACCAATGCTAAGTGCTGAAGTAAACTACTGGATCCATTCACAATCATAATCTCTCACTTTACTTCACATGACGACCGTCAATCCTCTCCCCTTGTTAATGAGACCCAATATTCATATTGATTTTGATGCCTTTGTAGGTGGCACCATAATGACCATATGGCGACCCCATTGGCCTTTCGTTTTAGCGATGTTCCCTGTTTACCGCCATGTATCAATGGCCGCATGTCGTATTTTACTCCGATGTATCTGTCATGAAAATTGTTCTGTCCTCACCTAGCATCTCACAGTCTAGTTTTCATAGTTTCAGCAAAATATTAATAAGATTGCATTGTGACACAATAGAAATCTCAATCTGCACACAAAGAAAAAGTAGAATGGAATATATAGGTTTGGTTGGTTGAGGAAGTTTTCGCTTGTCAGAAACATCAGCGATATTGGCGTTGTATGAAGGACCATAATTAGTCCAAGATAGCTTCATTCAGATAATTGGTATTTGCGGTTGGTCGACAGGCCAATGCCGCGAAGCTACCATCTGCTGGATAATGGCTGAACGCCTCTAAGCCAGAATCCATGCTGGAA
>MZZL01000064.1:270176-314942 GCA_002749535.1 Apophysomyces variabilis | reverse complement strand
CGCATATCAACGAGCAAGATAAGGTTCACCCACTCAGTGAAGTTTCAGTTGGAAATCTAGTGAAGGAGACGATGGCGTCAGCAGGAATTGATGTCACAATTTACACAGCCCATTCAGTCCGTTCAGCGGTCAGCACGAAGGCAATTCAAATAGGTCTGGAAGTTTCTGAGGTGAAGAAACACGCTGGCTGGAGCATAGCAGCTTTGACTTTTGAAAAATTTTATTTTAAACCAATCCACCAAGTACATGCAAGCACACACATTGTCAACACGATTTTCTCTGGCGATACGGAAGAAATTACCACATCCGATGTCCGAGTGGAGTCAACGGGGATTGTGTTAGGTACGACATACAATACCGAAGTTGACGGAAGGAGGACGGAGGATGTGGTGGATCCCGGCCCAAGTTCGAACACAGTAAACTTTCCCTCCCAAGATAAAACCATAGAAATTCATTTAGAGTAGCGTAAAATAATAATTAAAGTTTTATTGTTTTAAGTTGATAACCGTGAATGCTGCGTTTTTAAACATGTCCACTCTGGTTCGGTCTCGTAGATAAAGCGGAAAAAAATCCCTTTGCGAGGAATAGGGAAAAAAAGGTAGAGGCATTGGGAATGGGGAACTAAAGTAGAAGGGAGTAGGGGGGAGACGGGAAGGAAAGTTATGGACAAATGTCAGGCTTGAGGATATGTATCATGTCTGTGGTTGTTAACCAGCCATGAGACACGAAGAGCTGGGCCACAACGCGTTTCACGTTGTCTTGTAGGGTGGCAATGGCGCGGAGGCAACGGTTTCTCTGGCAATGGATGGCGATCTTCTGTCGATCTTTGGGAGGGAGCGAGGAGTAGGCGGGATCTCTAAGGTGCGTAGGATCGGTAGGATCAAAGTTTGGTAGGCTAGAGATGTTGGCTTCTTGTAGTCTACTTGTGAGTTCAGGGAGATAGCGGTCGTGAATGAGAAGACCGATGACATGGCGGGCGGGGAAAGCAAGGTCAAGTACACGAGCACTGTGGATACCGATCGTGTGTAGGTATTGGCGGATTTGGGGGGGGGGAATCGCTTTTTGCACGGTATATACACGTACTGAAAGTGCGATGAAGTACTTTCCGGCGCTTGGAAAAACTGGCTGGCAAGAAGGGCAGGCTTAGTGGCAGACTTTAGTTCTGGCGGAGTTGGTGTCCGCTGAGAGGGAGCAGGTGGCGATGGCGAATATTCACTGGGTTGTGGGGCAGAAGCAGCACCTTCTTTGGGAGATGTGGGAGGTGTTTGAGCTGGTGGTGTGGGCTTTGGCTTGACTATTGTCTTTGGCCATGAGGAAACGGTCGGGATGGGACGTGGCTCGGGTTTCACTGCTGCTACTTGTGTAGGCATTGGGCGGGATTGACTAGGCTGTGTGGAGATGGGAGCGATCGACTCTGCAAATATCGAGTGAGTAGAGAGGCGTGGTTTGTGTGGACACGGGGAGAGACAGCTTTCGAGTTCCTTGACACGGGCTGTAAGGGCTTCGACTTGTTTTTGTTCATGGGCAAATGCTTTTTTGTAGAATTCGCGGTCTATTTGGGCCTTGCGTAGCTGTTCTCGAAGCTTTTCGGCCTCTGTGGGCGGTGGTGCTCTGAAGATCCAGGCTGGGTCCTTCGGGTCTGGCTCAGGCATGTGAGCATGCTGACGGTTGTTGTTCTTACGATTCATGGGTTGCTTCTTGTGTAAACGACACAAGACGCGGAAGAGGAGCCAGCGTAAAATAATATTCAATAAACAGTAAGATGGTGACTGTGCCAAAAATTACCGCAAGATACCACTCAATAGAGTATATGTCGCACAGACTCGGATGTTACCCAGCCCGAAGTCACGCAGTTAAGCATTGGGAGACTATGACATTTCGAGCTTCCGCGTTTCCGTTTTGACTGTTTACCTCACTCTCAATGTTGGAATCAGTTGTAGCGTCCATACTCAATAGAGTTTTGGGAAATTATGTCTCCAATCTAAACTACGACCAACTCAAAGTTGGCATTTGGAAAGGTACGCTAGGTCGATAAAAGAGCTAAACTGTCATGTTAACTTCGGTTCGAAAAATAGGCGAAGTCAACCTCAAAGATCTGAAGTTAAAACGGGAGGCTCTGGACAAACTTGACCTTCCTATTAATGTTTCTGAAGGTTTCTCGAACGATGCGCCCCAATACATGTGAATTTATTTTGCTGTATAGGATTTCTTGGGGAGCTTACGTTAAGTATCCCTTGGGCTAACCTCAAGACAAAACCAGTCAAGGTGTATGTGAACAACGTGTATCTTTTGGCAGTGCCAAAAGACGAGAACACGGTGAGAATAAGAATGATTGTGAAAATTTCTCATTGTTGACATATCATGTCAGGTTACATTGCAGGAAGAGGAAGAACGAGCCCAGCAATTAAAACAGCGACGTCTGGCCACAACTGAACTGCTCCAAAACACGCAGCAAGAGCAAAAGGAGGACGGTCAAAGCGATGGATTCATGAGTCAGCTAACTACAAAGATCATTGACAACCTTCAGTTTTCTATGAAAAATATCCATATTCGATACGAGGATCACCTCTCCGATCCCGGGCATCCTTTTGCAGCCGGCATCACTCTTAAAGAACTAAGTGCTGTATCAACGGACTCTAACTGGAGGACGACATTTATTAGTGAGTTGGCCAACACCATTCATAAGGTATTGTTCTGGTGACAGTATAAATCGATATGACATTTAATGGTCATTGCGAAGCTTGTTACCCTTGAATGCCTCTCTGTATATTGGAACACCGACTCGCGCTCATTGGCTGGGCTGAAGCATGAAGAGGCTGCCAAAGTGTATGCCGATTTGGTAAGTATGTCAGCGCCTATTTCTCGAGCAAGGAAAGACTAACTCTATGACAAGATACCAAACAGCTCAAATACTTTGAAAGGACATCAGCATATATTAAACCCTGTATCTGGCACAGGAAAGGTAAGCTATAGGAAATATGGATTCTCGAAGTACCTAATGTTTGTCTCAGGTGAAGCTTAATAAAAAATACGGAAGCGGTGTGGCAAAGACAGACGTTACTCTGTTATTTAACGAGCTTGCATTTGCTCTGGATGACGAACAATATAGAGACGCCATTTTGATGGTGGATCTTTTCCATGCAAACCTCAAAAAGCACAAGGTTTTGTAAGCAGCATCACTCATATCTCGCTGACAAGTTATTGGTAGTATCTTAAATATCGTCCTCGTCAAGGAACGACTCCAAAATCACACCCTATAGAATATTTTCGATATGCCGGAAATGCAATTTTGGCCGAGATTCATGAGCGTAACTATAGGTGGACCTGGGCTCATTTCAAGAAACGCCGGCAAGAGAGACTAAGCTATGTAGAATGCTACACGGCGCAGAAGATGCAAAAAGCCACACCCGAGCAACTTGAGATACTAAAGGCTCTGGAATGGAATTTGAGCTTTGAAGATATCCGGTTTTACCGTAGTATTGCAAAAAGCAAGATGAGACGAGAAAAGATAAAAATCGGTAAAAACGAAACTGCTGTTTCTTACTATCAATGTCTCAATGATATGAAAAATATAGAGGAAGAGAAAAGGTTGAGTGCACAAAGTAGCAAGGGTTGGTTTAGCTCTTGGTGGTCTGGAACTAGTAGTATCAAATCGGATGAGGTAAAAATAGTAGCTGAACTTACGATCTGTCTAAACGTGTTTTTTTATAGCAGAGCGATACCGATTCTTTCGTAATGACCGAGGAACAAAAAAAGGAGCTCTACGATGCTATCGAGTATGACGAGGAAAAGGCTTTGATTGCTGCTGCAGTCGATATGCCTAAAGATGCAAGTGTATACATTATGACGATTACTCTTTATTTATATATGTGATGATTTGTATAGACTATGAAGTTTAACCTGAGTGTGAAGTTGAACAAGGGATCATTCACTATCCGGCAGCAACCGCATTCTGTTCAACCACGTGAGCTGGCATCTATTGTATTCGACAACGTATCAATGGAAGTTACGCAGTACGTAGAGTCTATGAAAGTGTCAGCCAGTCTAGGAGACCTCAGATTGTTCGACGGATCAACGGAAAATACACTATACCCTCAGCTGATTGGTGTGAAACAAGAAACAAGCGCTAGTCTAATGAGATCAGATACTCAACGAACTGGTCTCGGTCAGTTTATCGCGCAATCGGAAACCCAACAACCATTCTTCGCTGTTAAGTTCGAGCGTAAACCGCTGAGCGGCGTCGCCGACAATGTTATATCACTTACTATGCGACATCTCGAGATTATCTACAATCCAACCGTGATTATGGGAATTATCGACTTCCTAAAACCTCCTCAGAACAAAATGGAGAGTGTTCAGGCTTTGATAGAGGTGGCTGGCGATACTATCGAAAATTTCAGAAGGCAGACAAGAGCTGGTTTAGAATACGCTTTGCAGACCCACATGACAATGTTACTGGACGTGGACATGGATGCACCAATCTTTGTCATTCCGGAAAGGTAATGTACATGATAAAGATTGTATTAAATTCTGAAAAAGATACGTAGCTGTGTCATCGAAGACTCCCCTGCAATGATTATCGACGCTGGACATATTACTATTGATAGCGATCTCGCCAATCAAGAACTTGCTAATGAGTTTAAAGGAAAAGCAGACCAAAAGTATACACAAGAAGATTATGACAAGTTGGAAGGTCTGATGTATGACAAGTTCAATCTCCGCCTATCCCAGATGAGGGTGTTGATTGCTCCCAGCGTGAAGGATTGTCTGGCACAATTGCACCAGAAAGTCGATAAAAATCAGGATGCTCATCTCATCGCCCGCACCGATATCAAATTTTTGGTAGAGCTATGCATTCTTCAAGGATCGAACCAATTCACAAAATTCAAAGTTTCCGGACATTTACCGTTGCTTTCCGTGAATTTCTCTAACAGTAAATACAAGACGTTGATGAAGATTGTGGATTTACTTGTACCATCTTCATCAGCCGACGGCAAAGCCATTCAGACGACCGATAAGGATCGAAACAAAGGGGTGCTTCGCCAGCGTTTATGGAATGAGCCTATAGAAGATCTCTTAATCTCAGATACAGACAGCGAAATGGTGGAAGATACGACCGTGGATAACCGACTACGAAACTATTCAAGTGACTCTGTAATATCAGTTGAAAGCACACAACAAGAACAGTTCAAATTTTCCTTCCAAGTTGACAAAGTGTCCGTATTACTTAACGAAACATCGTCAAATTCTCCCCGGCTTGATGTGCTGCTTTGTACAGTGGTCTTGGAAAACTTTGCGTTACTTTTCGTTTCCAGGCCATATGACATATCTGTGGACGTGTCGTTGCGTACGCTTAATATAGTTGATGAAATGGAACACGGAAAGGAATTTCTTTATCTAGTAACGTCAGACATTGTGAACAAAGAGCAAGGAAGGCCGGCCACTGAAAAGAACCTGGTCAATGTTAGATACTTGCAAGTCAATCGGAAGCATCCGCAGTTTCATAATAGTTATGGAGGATACGATCAAACCGTTGATGTGACGTTATCTACTTTGAACATCATTGTGACGCGAAGTTCGCTTCTTACGTTATACAACTTTGTTCTGGAAACATTTACTGGAGCTCCTGAAGGTGGTCAACACCAACAAGAGGATAGACCCGTCGCTCCATCTCAAACCGAATCAGCGTTGGAAATTGTAGTCGAAAATTCACAGAAGCAGAAAAAGCAGGAAAACTCTATGAAAGTTCAAATCCATTTAGACAGTCTGGACTTTATTCTCAACAACGATGGGAAGCGTCTGGGCACGGGTACATTGTCATTTGGTGCCTTGACCATACTATTACAGCCCAAGGCGCTCAAGGTGACGGGTAAATTTGGCAATTTTACTCTGAGCGACGATACAGCGGTGTCCACAGAAGCCCATGATTTGTCACGTAGCGTTTCTACGGTCCATATTCTCAGCATTGTTGGCGATGAGTTAATGAATTTCGATTACGAAACTTTCGATCCTCTGGCTTCAAATTATCCAGGTTATGATCAACAGTTCCAACTTCGTATGGGCGCATTTAAATTTCTATTCTTGGATTCGGTAAAACCTATTGTATCTTTCTTGTCCGAGTTTCTCGAGATGAAAACGGTATATGATGCCGCCAGACGAGCAGCTGCTGAGACTGCTCAGCAACTCCAAGAAACCAACGCCAGATTTCATTTTGACGTTGCTATCAAAAGTCCGGTTGTTATTTTTCCTGTTGGGGACGGCAAAGACAAAGAATCGATAGTTGCTCATCTCGGAGAAATTCGCGCCATTAACCAATTTATCGGTGTGGTACGAAGAAGTGCTGATCTTTCCCAGTCAGTTTCCGTACCTGTTAATGCCATTCAATGTGGACTGCACTCAATCCGTTTGCAATCCATATCTGTGAAAAAAGATGATGCTGACGTAGAAACGGAAACGTACTTATCGATCCTTAATGACTTGGACGTTACGTTTGAGCTTGAGACTGCGGAGCATCCAGAAAATGTTGCTGGCCCTGTCTCGCGAATCAAAGGAAACGTATCGGATGTCAGAATGTCCCTTACGGAGCGGCAATACAAATCTATCATGGAAGTTTCAAACTTGCTCAGTGCGTCCTTTGGAGCGGACACCGACGATGTCTCGCATAACCAGGATGACGAAGGTCAAAACTTGTCCGAGTCTAGCAGCGTCATATCGACAGAACCCACTTCAATGTCGGGATTGGACAAGGAAATATCGAAGTCAGATAAGGAAAAAGAAGGCGACAGTGCCAGGATCCAAATGGATTTAGTTGTTAACGTCAAGAACATCTGCTTGGAAATTTTGACTGGAAGCGAGGGTAATGAAACCCCCCTATCTAGCCTGTCTTTCTACAACACCTCCCTGAAAATGCAGACCATGATGGACTCATCTATGATCATGGAGATGCAGTTACAATCGATGAGTTTCGCCGATACCAGGTGGAATTCTACATCGCTTTTCAAGGAGATTATACCAGCAAGTCACCTAAATGGCCCACAGCTCCAAATTAGGGTGACAAAACATACACAAGATGGACAAAGTACAACCCATGTTGCGGTTACTATAGATAGTCCCAAGATTGTCTTGTCTCTTGACTATCTCCTTCTACTCAAAGAATTTTTTGCTAGCCCATTCGTACCGGAGCAAACAGAGACAGAAGCTCAAAGGTACGCCAGATCGCAGCGAGAAAAGCGCGACACAATCAATGTACCAGCAACCCAGGAATCAATGGCTCCTTCCACAGTTCAAGCTACTGCTTCCCAACTTCGTTATCATATTAATGTAGTCGACGTAGAAGTCATTTGCCTGGCAAGACCAGAACTTTCATCATCTGAAGCAACTATTTTCTTGCTAAAGAAGCTCTCTGTACAACAGGAAGAAGATTTGCAAATTGCCTTTGATGGTATTAGTATGGTACTTTGCCGTATGGACAATAGGAAGGAATCAGCTATGCGTGTCCTCGAAGAGTTTAGCATGAAGATGACAATGGAATCGTCATCCATTCCACCAGGACATAGTACAACTGTTATTAAGCTGCATGTGCAGCCTATTATACTTCGAGTCTCGTATCATGACGCCATGCTTATCATGGAGATTGTCAACAAGACGACACAGCTACTTGGAAGCGTGAAAAATGGCAACGAACCGAAATTGCCCCCAATTCCAGAAGGTAGTGAGGTTACAAGTACGATTCAAGCTTCATCAGGTCCTTTGGAAGGTTCCTCTACTTCCCGCAGTACTCCGCAAAAGATTGAACCTTACATTGTCATGACAAAGGAATCGGTACGTTGATTGAACTCTTTGGGATTGTACTGAATGTTTTGTACGTTTTGTGGTGCTCTGCTATACAGATGATAGCAAATTTTGAAGGCTTCCAGCTGATTTTGATAGAAGATCTGCACGACTTGCCTTACATAGATAGTATGATCCAGCCGTTTACTGTACACTTATCTGATTGGTCTAAAGCGGTAATGTGTCTATCATGAAAGTGCGGCAAGCTGCTTCTGGATTAAATCTCACAAATTGTATAGCTTACTGCTGATGTCCAGTTTCTGTTGTCGGTTAACAACTACAACTTT
Organism: Apophysomyces variabilis; assembly: GCA_002749535.1. NCBI lineage: Eukaryota > Fungi > Mucoromycota > Mucoromycetes > Mucorales > Mucoraceae > Apophysomyces > Apophysomyces variabilis. The sequence goes on along the minus strand of MZZL01000064.1, from coordinate 306,825 downwards.
TTGAACTCCCACTGGGAGCCGATTATCGAGCCCTGGCGTTTTAGTGTCAATGTCTCTCAAAATCCGGCAGACAAATCTATGAATATTACAGTGGAATCCGGAGAGCAGCTCTATGTTAATGTTACTCACACATTTTTGGAGAGCTTACTCTCGATTTCTGAAACGTTGAAAGAAGTCCAGGCAAGTGGAATGACTGTCACTGTGATTTGTATTAAACGTGGTTATTGAATGGCAGCCTCTGCCCGAGAGCGCACAAAACAGGAAAAAGCCGTACTTAATTCGTAACTGCACAGGCTATAACCTTCGGTTCTGGAACATGTCTGATGACGTGGAAAGTGGGGATACGAGCATATACCATTTGCGAGATGGGGAGGAACAGGAATGGACTTTCCGAGATTGGAAGAAGCGCAGAGAGGTACTAAGTGTGGTTGGTCCTTCAGTAGCGATCCATCTTAATCGGATTATTCAATAGCTGACAAGCGCTGGTAAGAACCTAATCGGAGTCCAGGTGGAACAGTTTGGCTGGGAAAGTTTATTACATATACCGCTGGATCAAGAAGGCCAACAAGCTTACAGAATGCAGCCTGAAGTGAATGCTGTCTCACATCGATTGGTGGTTGATATCAGATTGAAAAATCACATCAAAACTGTTACGTTTAGAAGCGGTTTTGTCGTAAAGAACCAATGCAAGAGGTCGATCCAAATGACTTTAGTCGATACAACAAGGAAGATTATGTCTGATATTTGGACTTTTGGTATCGTAAAATCCTTTGCTATGTAGTTGAAATTTATTTTTTTTTGTTCTGTCAGAACCCGAACAAGAACACGCTCTACCAATCGACAAAGCTTTTCACTACTGGGTCACTGTTCGTCCATCAGGTAAAGGAAACACAGATGGGCAAGGCATGACTTATACAAGTTACAGATGAGTACAGATGGAGCAACCAGCTTCTTCATTGGTCTGATATCATCCATCCCAAAGGACCAAAAGCGGTTGTTTGCCAGAGACAACAAGACGGAGAGTGTTTTATCTTTCAGTTAGATGGCATCTTTGACAGGACGAATCCATTAGTGCGGTACAGTACTAATAACAAAGACGACAATTATCTCATAATAAGTTGCAGACAATATCCTTGCTTAACTCTCCAACTGGGTGCACCAATGCAAGTGGAGAATCTGTTGCCAGTAGATTTCACTGCGATGCTGATGGACAAATCAACCGGGCAAGGCATTTCTGCGTTTATTAAGAAAGGAGAAATCATGGATATACATACAATCCCGAGCCACTCAGCCGTCGAACTCGCTGTCGAACTACGTGAAGAGAGTATGTTGCAATAGAAGTTTGCGGATAGACAGACTGACACAACCCTAAAATAGAGTACGAAAAGAGTCCCAACGCAACCATTTCCACAACTGCCAATTACTCGTCCATAGCTCAACCACTTGTACTTCCAGGCAAGAATGGAGGTGCTCTCACACTTAGGATGAACGTCGCGTATGTTACTATCTCTACAGTGTCATAACCTGAAAAGGATAAATATGCCTGACCTTATTTTCAATTAGCCGATTATCAAGAACTAGCGATGCTCTCTGGATCAGTATATTTGTACCATATCTGATAGTTAATAAAACCGGAATACCGGTTTCTCTCAAGGCATATACTTCACGCTGGCAGTCCAAGGCGCCTGTGGAGACGCTAAATCCATGTACAGAAGGCAATCAAGTAAGGCGGTTCGATTGGCGCGTGTTATCGAAGGTTGATAACATCCTCTAGGTAAAGCCGGTTATGTTTTCGTACCCTGATGTTGATCATCGCAATCGCGCTCAGATTGCCCTGCCCGATTCAAAGTGGAGTGAGGTATATGAGTGACACTTGTGATATTCCGAGCTAATTATACTTGTGTCCAAAGGCATTAAGCTTTGAAGCTGTAGGAAGCAGCCGAGATGTCACTTTAATGGCGTCAAATAATTCTAATACTGTACACCTCGGCGTGCAAGTTGAAGAAGGCATAGGACAGGTAGTTTGGTCAAAGTTGATATGGTGGACGCCGCGAGACTGAAAGGAACCTTGATAGTATCGTCTAACAAAGCTGGTCACAATCGCGCCCCGCTTCATCATGAAAAACAACACCAAATACGATTTAACTCTTAGAGAACTCGCGTCGTCTAACGAATTTCATCTTGGCGTAAACCAAAAGTATCCTGTTTATGAGTTTAGTAAATCACCAATCAAATGGCTATGCTTAAGGCTACGACAAGTGAATGACGTTTGGTAAGTAACGACTTCTTTTTAGCGTATTTGAACCTAACACCCTTTAAGGTCGGCGCCTTTCGATATTCAGGAAATTGGAGCAACCCATGTCAAGCTAGATAGAGGTGACAATAGTAGGCCACTTCTGGTGAAAGTCACTGTATTGCTGCAGAATTCCAGCGTTTTTATTTTTATGGATGAAGCAGAAGTTTGGCCTTACAAGATTGTTAATAATTCAACGGTTGAGATGAAATTATTCCAAGAAGTAAGTCGCCACTATCACATTCGAACTGTGATATAATGCATATCGAATAATAGGATAATGTCCGTGAAGAATATAGTTTGGAAGATAAACAAAAAGCTGCGCTCTCCAAACCTAAGATCTTTTCGATTAATCCCGGGACATCTCTGGACTATTCATGGGATATGCCTGTAACTAAAGAAAAACGCTTGATTATAGAAGTTTTTGGTAGAAAACGCACGATCAACATGCAAGCGATTGGTACTCAGTTACCTTTCCGTTACCGGGTAATATGGATCACCACAGATAGAAGTTCGCTAACCGTGATACAATATGGATAGAAACTTCAGCCACATCAAGATGGAAGTGAAGCAATGTCGATCGATGTTGTTGCTCACAACTCTTCATTGGTACTGGTACTCAGCGACTTCGATCCTTTGAGAAGTGTATATCGACCTACTTCCTCTGGGGCATCGACCTTGACGTCAAAAGACGGCAGCGTACGAGATCATTTCGAAGCAGTGGATGTGAAAGAGATCATTACCTTTACGTTGGACTTGAGAATGTCAGGGATTGGCGTATCTGTTATCAACAAACATATTCAGGTAATCCGTCGAAAAGTTATTTTTCTTTCTTTAACAAAAAGATATACCTAGGAAATGGCATTGGCAACAATCAAGGGGTTGGATTTGAAGTACAAGGACTCTAATTTATATCAGTCTATACGATTAAACATTCAATGGTTGCAGGTATGTTATTCTGAGAACCGTTTCGCGGCTAAGGAGCATCGCTATAGATTGATAATCAACTCCATGGATCGACATATCCAATTTTATTCTTTCCAACAACTTTACCAAAACAAGCCAAAGAGTTGGAAACACATCCTACATTGCATATATCTTTGGACAAAGTTAAAGACGATTGTAAGTCAGGCTTTACCACTGGCATATGAGATTGTTTATCGCTTGTTATTGCTTAGTCCACGGTGTCAATTATTTCAAGTTCTTCTCAATCTTGTTGCAAGAAATGACGTTTGAAATGGATGAGGATTTCTTATACGAAATTATGGAGTTTTCACGGTTTTCTGTGTATAAAGAGCAACAGGCAGAGTAAGTGTCCGCGCAACGATAGTAGAGTGCCTATTCTGAGTTTTTCTGCCTTTTATTCATTAGTGACACTGTTTATTTTGCCAAGAATGTGGACGAACCTACATCACAAGAGGCTCCAGCTATGTACTTCTTTGAAGCTTTCTGTATTCAGCCAATGCGTTTAAACATCTCGTTCGTGCGTACAGAGAGACTTAATGCCGAGGATTCTACGTGAGTACTTCCCATACTATGTGTTTATTATATAAACCTCCTTTTGTTTTTCCTTCAGCGCGGATTCCCGTGGATCTCCCTTTAGCTATGTGTTCAACGTATTCACTATGACTCTTGGAAACATAAATGTAAGAAATATGGAGGAAGTAAGGCTTGACTTAACCATTGTTCTTGTAATGGTAGGATGCGCCTATCAAATTGAACTCTCTAATAGTCGATAATCTATATGCAAGTTATGATGATCTCTTGTCACGCATGATATTACACTATAAGGACCAAGTTGTATATCAATTGCACAAAGTGCTCGGCAGTGCAGATGTTATCGGCAATCCTGTTGGACTATTTAATAATCTGAGTTCGGGCGTTGGAGAACTGTTCTACGAGCCATACCAGGGCTTTATCATGAGTGACCGTCCACAAGACCTTGGTATTGGCATTGCTAGGGTAACAAGACAGATATTATGAGCTAAAATATTAAAAGCAAACAGGGAGTAGGCGGTTTCATGAAGAAAAGCGTTTTCGGTGTCACAGACAGTGTAAGCCGTATCACGGGAAGTCTGGGTAAAGGCCTATCAGCGGCCACTATGGACAAAAAGTTCCAGGAACGGCGCCGCCTCAACCTCACTCGTAACAAACCAAGACATGCCATGTATGGTGTAACTCAGGGTGTAGCCTACTTTGGCACTAGTGTGGCTAGTGGGGTAGCAGGTCTAGTGGTAAAGTATTAGAGAGAGACCAGGTTGCAGACGTCTAATACAGCGCAACAGAAACGACCTATGGAAGGAGCTAAATCAGGTGGAGCATTAGGATTCGTTGATGGCGTAGGTCGAGGTCTTGTAGGGTAAGTCGATGTTCAAGTGACTGACTTTGTCGCTTAACTTTGTATAGTGTTCTTACAAAGCCTGTGGTGGGAGTTTTTGATCTAGCAAGCAACGTTTCCGCTGGTATTCGCGAGACAACAACAATCTTCGATAGCGGTGATATCGGACGCGAGCGATTGCCGCGCTATATCGGTGCCGATGGCATTCTCACAGTAAGGGGGAATCATGCTTTGGAGAAAGGGAAGAGAAAAACTTATCTTCATCTCTTGATAGCCCTTTTCCCAGCGAGAAGCGCTTGGACAGATGTGGCTCAAACAAGTGGAAGGCGGGAAATATTTCAACGAGTCATACATTGCTCATTGCGTTACTGTCAGTGATGAAACTGTAGCCTTGCTTACCTATCAAAGCATCTTATCGATCCAGACACGGAAGCTCACTCTCGAATGGGAGCAACCTTTAGACGATGTTGTGTCTTGTGAAGCGGATAGGAAGGAGATCATTATCCAATGCAGAACGTCACGACCCAAAGCACTGCTTATCCTTGAATCAACTAGTCGTCAATGGTTCCTCGACCAGATCCGAAATACAATAGCTCAAAGACAAGAAGATCTAGAACGCCAGTGATCTCCTGGATTATATTTCAGTCCCCTAATTTAGGCATAAGAAGAATTTCAGACAATAAACTGAGATGATCATGGAGTGTTTTTGATACTAGAAAATTGCCTACAAAAGTTGCCGGACTTATAGGACTAATACTTTATTCGCTTATGATTTGCGTTTAAATCAAACTATATAAAGGAATCAAAAGGAGATTATTAGTAATTTTTTCGGTTAATCGTACAGTAGGATGATTCATTGGGTATCGTGTGCATTTTCTTAGCACTGACGCCTCACGCCAAAAACATAAGAAGCTCACATGACTTATGAAAGACCATTCTTCATACCCTCACTTATTAACTACTGTTTATTGAATTTTTAATTTGCGGTCCTTACACGTTTCACTTTCGCTTGCCTTCTCTCTTTTTTCTCCCCTCTTACAACTTATAGTTTCGTCTTCATTTGCTTTTTCTTTTTTTCCCTGTGCTTGCCAGGGCTTTATTCTTTTCTCTTTTCTGAGACCGAGCTAGAGTGGACGTGTTAGATAAACGTAGTACTCACGGCTATGTTGTCAATGAGTGATAATAGTAAAATATCTATTTTGACATATATTTTGCGCTACTGTATAACGAATTTCGAGGTCCAAATTTGCGCTAAGGGATAAGATAGTCATTACTGATTCAGTTATGCAGACAGTATGTGTTACCTACAGAACTTGGTCCTCCAGTGGACACAAAATCCATTCGAGCATCGTGAGATACAATTCATGGGTAAGTAAATGTTGGATGTCTTCTACTTACTCCGAAGAGTATCGCAGCAGCTGGCTGGGCCTCCATACCGCACCATATCATAATGGGCGCAAGCACGAACAAAACCATCCGAGGATATGTCGTCCGGTACAAGAAGCTCACACACTCACCCGATAGAGAATGTTTTACTTTCATATGCGATCAGACTGTAAAAGTAACAAAGTTAAATATCATCACAGCATTTTGTCTGCTTTGATATATTTACTGCTTTGTTGGATTTCGCCTGTTTTCGAAATCATCCGACGTTTTTAATTGCCTTGAATATCCAGAAGCATATGTTGTTTTTCCTTTCAGAAATCGATATTTGCTGTAATTCCTTGATGCTTTTGCTCCATTGACCACAACAGTGTGTGGAGGAGAGATAATTTCAGTATAAGATGAGATCTGTTGCATCCTGAAGGTAAATTGCTATATAATAATAACGTTTGTTGTTGTCGCACGTTGTTCCACTCAATGCTTCTCTCGAAAAATGCCTTGTGCGTATCTTTTGTTTAAAGATGTGAGCATTTTCTGGAAGAGATCGTGTTAATGAATGACTTATTGTTGAGAGTCCAGTACGTCATTCGGTGTCCTTCTGTTTTCATACTTGGAATTTGGTTTAGCTCACTGGAATCATGCGGTTAGATAAACTTTTCATGTCTGTGCGCTTTGACTTCTCAGATGCTCTTGTCATAGTTGGGTTAATGAACGTATCGATAGATCATGTAAGTGAAAATGTAGTCAGAGATAGAGCCAAAACAAAGGACAAAAGGGGTAGCGCGTAGTCTTTTGAATGGAGGGACGCGTCATAGTATGCCGTGTTAATGTTGTGTTAGTCGCTGGAATAGGCGAATTGTTATCAAGCGATGTCATGAAACATGCTGGCCTAAAACAATCCAAGGATATGGAAGCAGAATATGAAGAAGCAGAGCTATGATTCCAATTGTGATGCCACACATTAATGGAATAATTATCAATCCGAATTCACAAGTTTTACACGCATGAACTGGTCAACGTTTTTTGGTCAGTCGATCAATAATAGAAAGCCTATGTCCTTTTCACTATTTATCTATCCGTACTACCTTAGTAGATCATCATCCACCTACTTATGTATCCTCCTTAACTGACGAGAAACTCTTCCTCACGCAATGTAAATTGCGAGAGTACAGTGACAATGCATAAATCCATCCACTCTTTCGTTCTATGGCAACTAATTGTCTTTCTTGAATGAATGTTGTCATGAAGTACTAAAAGCATGCTAATTCAGTTATTTTCATCTTGGATCTAGCAAGATTTGGATTATGTACAGTAAAGCACGGTTCTTTTTTCTTTCTTAACCTTTAACATTCTGTTACGGGGTTGTGCTTGGCAGAAGAAAAATCATGTAAAAATAATGCAAATACTACGGTGCGAAAGTTTTACTGTTCCGAGAATAACGCTGTCTTCAAAAAGCTTCGCATATTTTCCTCATCTTGCTCTTCGTCTTGTGTTTGCTCCTCAGCAGTGCCAGATATACTATGGTCTAGTCGTATTTTGATCTGTGCCATTTTATACATGTGTTCCTCAATGGTGCGATCGGAAATCAATCGATAAACTGTGACATCGCGAGTTTGGCCGACGCCTATACCATAATTGAATTATATCAGCCTAAGAACCATTTCCTATTTTGACTTACGATGTGCACGATCTTCGGCCTGCTTATCATTTTGTGGATTGAAATCGATATCATACAGAATCACCACACTAGAATAAAGCAAATGTGTTTAATTTTCTTCGTCAACCAATGGAAACTTACTTGGCCGACGTAAGGTTAATACCAAACCCACCTGCCTTGGTGCTGAGAAGGAAAACACTGATCTCACTATTCTTGTTGTACTCGTCAATAATTGATTGCCGTTCAGATACTTTGGTTTCGCCATCCAGTCGCAGAAACTTGATCTCGAGCGTATTCATTACAGCTTCTAAAATGTCCAGTACCTTGGTGAACTGAGAGAATAACAAAATTTTATTTCCCTATTAACAAGAAATAAGCATCTAGTTTGCGAACAGAAAACAGATACGACCTTCTTTATCATGCCCGGTAAAAGTGTTTTCAGTTTTTGAACCTTGCCAGCGTCCATCCATTCTTCATTCTTCAAACGCCAGTCGAAAATTGACTTATCTAATGGTCAGTACTTCCTTAAATTCAGTGTTGACATGTTTCCACACCTTATGTTCATGACACAATCGGTTAAGCTCAAAATCACTCATGAAAGTCATATCCTAATATGCGGTTCGTTAGTCCCTCAAGCCACTAGAATAAATATACGTACTTCATATATATAATCCACATTAGCATCCCAATATTGTTCCTCCTACAATCAATCCTGTAAATAAAGGTGAAAAAATCAAACAGGAAAGTACCTTCATAATTGCTTTCGACATCTTTTTTAACTTGCTATCTGTGTACAGGTTACGGAATAATAATGGATGATCTGCAGCTTTTCTAAGATGTATAACAATATTTTGTATATTCTGAAACTGAGACGATGTGTCGATCTTCTTGCGTTTCTTCTTGTTGTTGCTATCAAGGGATTGTTCATATGTCTTCTTGGATTCCTGGTGTATGCGCATGTAAACTTCCCGCTGATTGTCAGTCATCGAGCACTGCTCAACCACTTGGATCTTCTGCGGTAAGCAACTAAGTACATCTGCCTTTCGTCTTCGTAGGACAAAAGGAGTCATCATTTTCTTTGCCCGCGCGATGCGTTCTCGAGAAAGCAGTTGTGCAACACTTTGCCTTCCAACAGCCGAATCCTTGGATTGATTAGTATTTGCGGACTTGAACTTAAAGATCTTTTGTAGATCTTCTTCGTAATCCTGGAACATCTGGGGCATAATGAAAGTCAGCAGCGACACCAGTTCCTGAAGGTTATTTTGAAGAGGAGTGCCCGTAACGAGCAAGCGGAACGGAGTTCTCAAACCCATGAGGTTGGTATATCGAACACTGGTGCAATTTTTCACCATATGTCCTTCGTCAAGTATCATAGCCTTACATCGGAGTTTCCTCAAAAAATGCCGATCATCCTTGTGTCCCGCGGCAATGTTGTACGTTGTAACAACAACATTGAAATCTCTCGATTCTAGCATGTCTATCCGCATTTCAAATCTTTCCAATTGGGATCCGTGGTATGCACGCACTTTTAGGCTCGGGCAAAATCTTTGAAATTCACGCAACCAGTTACTGATGGTCGAGGATGGAACGACAATTAAATGTGGGCCTGGCTCGCCAAGCTCAAGTAATCGACCCAAAAAACTGATAATTTGCGCAGTTTTCCCTAATCCCATCTCATCAGCAAGAATTCCTGATATGCCTTTACGGTAAAGCAGCAATAGCCAATTGACGCCAACCAGCTGGTAATTATTTAGCGTGAGCTCCTTGTTAACGCAATCAGGTTGCGTAGTCAAGAATCCGAACATCGCATCACGGTATAGTCTGCTATTTTTATCGATAGTATCACTCTCCGTTTTAACCAGATGTATACCAACGTTTTCATCCGGTGCATCGCTGTCCATTTCGCTAGCAGGTGTTCCCTGACGACTACTCTGAGCAGATTCATTTTCTCTTTGAACACCCTGCCATACATCAAGTATTTGGGTAAGATTGCCGCCTAAGCGCTCTATTTCTTCGATAATCATATCGACCGCTTGGTATCCATTTTGCATGTCCATGTAATAGTTGATAAATTTCTCGCTCAAACCTCTTGTTTGTTTTAACTTTGCCCTTAAATCTTCCTCTCCGGCGAATGGTCGTAAATTATTAATGAGATTCTCGGCTTGATCTGGTGTGCATCCTGTCACATCTTGTATATCTTGAGATGATGCATTGTTGTAGAAACGGACAGTTTTTGCCATATTTCTTCTCGCTTCCAAAGTTGCATCAAGCATGTCTTTGCCGCTCATCTTTCCACTTTCGGATGCGCTGTCCTCATTTGATTCATCGTCCGTCTCAGTTGTACTATGATGTAGCCGTCGCGTTAAACGTCTCTTAGTGCTGGCTAGATTCAATTGTGGTATCTTGACCGGATCCACTTGTTTGTAATTCTTTCTCTCCAGATGCCGTCTTGCCAATGCGATACTATTGTTCCAGGCTTCCAAAGTCTGCTGAATCACTGTTCGGCTAGCTGTAGGAAAGTAGTCTTGCAAAAGTGATACATTATCTTTGGCTGGCATAATATTTTTCCATGCTTGATCCTTTTCTTCTTGATCAATGTAAGACTTATCTCCATCGTCGTCCATATCGTCATCGCTATCGCTGTCCATTATTTTCCTTCTTTTCTTTTTATTACGGAAATGCGGAATGTTAATGCCCGCACCACTCTCATCCTCGCTATCCATGTCACTTGCATTTCCATTCTCATTCTCTTGTTCGTCTTCGCTATCAATCTCCATATTTGTGTAAGCAGCATAACTGAAGTCGGTATTTGGTGTTCTTGGTCGCAATTGGCGCGTTGAAGGCAAGGTACTACTCAGGGATTCATTATCATCGTTTGCTGACGAAGGTGATTCACGGTATCGAAAGCGATCCAAGTTCATCGACAGCGATGTGTTAGTCTTTTTGCTGCTGAGATCAAATGGTAAAGGGCCAGAGTAGCGATTCCTGTCAAAAGGTCTGTATCTGACATTTTTTAACACAGGATTCACTATTATCTTTTGACTTTGTGTATTCGTCGACCCGGATCCGTTCTGCGCAAAACTTTTTGCTGCTGAAGGCATGAATTCTGTAGGTGTCATGGTGCAAACAAAAAGCTTTTGAACGAATAAGTTGCGAAAATGCAGAATGCGCCAGGAAAAAGCCACGATCGGGGTTGGAAACATTGATAGGTGGTCGCACAGTGAAAGACAGAGGGGCACCATTCAAAGAAAAGTCACTACATCTGTTCCCATCATGAGTACGTCCAACACTACTCAGAGTCAGGAAGAAGAGATCACCAGGCTCAAACGCGAGCTTGAGGAGGTGGTATCTTCCCGAAAAAACGAGGTAGCGAAAGAAAAAGATGTGATGCGCGGCTTAGTAGACAGGATCAAAGCTCTCACCGATGAACGAGACGAATTTGCTCGACAACTGAAAAGTACTTCGTCTGGATCAGGAAAGACTAGTGGCGACGAGGAGAAATTGCGTAAAGATATCTCAACGTTTAAAAACCAAGTTGAGGAGCTTCTCTTAGAAAAAGAGGAATCGAAGAAGAGTTTACTACATTTTATGAAGAAGGCGGACGAGGCAGAGGCTAAAGTGGCAGACTTACAAAAGAAAAACAATAAATTAGAAGCATCTAAAAAGAAGCAGACGACTAAGCATTCCGACGACAAAACTCACGATGAGGAATTACAGCGCCTGAGGCAAGAACTGGCACTGGTCAAAGAAGACAGGGCCAGAGTCTTGAGAGAGAAGGAGAACGAATATAAAATACAAACGGAGCGCACTGAGAAAGCGCAGATGTACCGGAAGCAGATAGAAGACAAACTAGCCAAGACTGAAGCAGATAATAAAGAGCTTAGTTCACAATTAAGTGGACTGAAAAAACAGTTGGAACAGATGGACAATGAGAAGCAACAAGCAGAACAGCAAAGAAATGACAGTCTTCAACGTATAAAAACCGAGAATGAGCAAGAAATTGCACGACTACAAAACGAGACGAAAAAGAAATCTGAGCGTTTGGAGATTCTGGAAAATCAATTAAAGAAGGCTGAACAACTTGCTGCCGAAAAAGATACAATGGAGAAAAGATGGAACGCAGAAAAGGCCAAACTGGAAGCCAAGCTGGCAGAACAAGCAGCAAAACAGGAAGATATGTTAAGAGCGCTCCAAGAACAGCTCAAAGAAAGTGAATTGGAATTGGAAAACAAAAAGGCAGAATTGAAGAAAGCAGAACAGGAAGCTGACAAGGATCGATCAAATTTGAAATTGTCTAATGAGAACGCTGAAAGTCTGAATATTAAATACAAGGAGGTTGAAAAGGAAAGGGACGAAGCTCTTAATCAGCTGGCAGAAGTGCAGTCTCAGGTGGACCTGATGAAAGAGGAGTTGTTAAAGGCGACGGAATCTGCGAAAGCGGCCAATGATCTGCTAAGTAGGCGTGATGCTGACATGGATAGTCTTAGAAAGGAAGTAGAGGGTTTGGTCTCCTCACAAACTGAGCTCGAGGAGAAATCCAAGAAATATGTCAATATGCTGAACAAAACGAAAAAGCAGATGATAAAGATGGAAAAAGAGAAAAATAGTGCATTGGAAGAAGCGAATTCATTGAAAGACCAACTAGATGAGTTGCGTAACAAACAAGCTGAAACCCATTCACAAACCGAATCCGAAGTCAACCAATTGAACGCCAAACTACAATCTACTGAAGGAGAGATCAAAATCCTGCAAAGAGAAAGAAAAGCGGCTGTGGACGAAAAAGACCGCTTCTTTGACGAACTTCAGATAAAAAAAGCTGAATTTGAGAGCTCCCAAAGCCTAGTTGATGATTTACAGCGTCAACTTGAGAATAATGCAAAACGGTTCAAAGAGGATCAAGAACGGATTTCTGCTTTGCAAGAGAGTCAAAGATCGACATACAGTGCTAAAATGGAGCTCGAAAAGCGTGAAAAGAGCTTAATGGAAAGGATTGCCGCAATTGAAGAGAGATTGAAAGACAAGGAAAAGGCTATTACAACTGTTAAAGCAGAAGCTGATGAAAGGCAAAAACACAGTGCTTCACGCCAGGAAAGCCTTTCTGAACGAATATTGCAACTAGAAGCAAACGTAAAGGAGCTGGAAACAGAATGTCATATGAAAGCGAAGGATGTTGAAGTATTAGAGAGTGATAAAGAGGGTCTACTGCAACGAATCGATGAATTGGAGAGCGACCTTGCAGAAGTTGTAAAAAATGCAGAAGCAAGGATGACTGCGTTGGTAAATATCCAATAGTTAAGATCAGGGTCGATTATTCAAACATTTCGGTAGGATCAGTTCTCTAAAGACAATGAGCAGCTAAAGAGCATAAAAGAACAGCAAGCTAAAGAGCTTGAAGATATCCGTATACGAGAGAACCACTTGAAGACTTTAAACAAGGTATATATCTTGTATCTTATATAGATGCCCTAGTTGACTCATCATTTTTCCCTTAGACTCTGAAAGAGGAAGTTAGGAAGTTATCACGGATGTCTCAGGGATCAGAATTTTCTGTACCTTCGAACATACCCAGAACGCAACCATCGCCTGCTCATTTTACACCAGCTACTACACGAAATGATCGAAGCCCTTCGCATCCAACCGCATCGACCTCTTTGAATGAACCATCCTCATCCCATAGTCCACCAAGTCCTGCAATAAGGTCGAAAGAGGAAGAGATCAACCTAGAATATCTGAAGAATGTTATTCTCAAATTCTTGGAGAATAAGTCCACAAGGGTAAGCGAACTTGGTGCCATTTTCTGCTGATCAGAATAATAACGATTTTGTTCAGTCGCAGCTTATACCGGTTTTAACAATGCTGCTTAATTTCTCTCCGGAAGAAACTAAGAGACTCTATGCAAAAGCTTAATGACCTATATTTTACGTACTCTTCCCGGTTTATATCATAGAAAAGACATTATAACTGTCGCGATAGCTTAGATTATATATCTTCTGTACAGCGCCGTTTGATTTATGATATCGTTACTTTTGATTTCTCTAAGGCTGTGCTCGTCGATAAACGGACATTGTCTTGCTAGTGGTGTATCAAGATAAGCACGGAAAAATGGGGTTATCATATCATTCCAGAGCACTTTTTCCATAAGACCCCTTGCTGGTAATCTGTATAAGAAACAAAGCCTGACTACGAACGAGTCAAAGAAAGTGGGAAAAAGAAGTCAACTAAAAGGGAGAAGTCTCAGAGAGGGGACTTTCACTCGACCAACGGGTTTGGTAACTGTTAAAGTCAATTTACAATGAAACCTCTTGTATCTTTTTTAACGAAAGGAAAGATGGTAGATTGGGTGCAGAATGACTAAAATATATGGCAAGAACGCTATGCCTTCTATGAAAAGCAATCCATTGGAAAACTTACGTCAGCCAAAAACAATGAAACTGTCCTTTTCTCTAACTGGCCGTATACGCTTATTATAGAGTCACGGTTTATGATTACCAGTTTTTGAATCCGGTTTGTTACCAATCTTCATTTCTGCGCGCACAGACTAAAGTTTGGTGAATAATATCAATAATTTATTAACTTCAAACGATCCGTTCGACTAAAGCTCGTCATGGAAAATGTCACTATCCTCTTCGTCTTTTAACAGACTATCAGCTGATTTTTGTATTTCTTCATCAGCTTGTATTTCCTCTTCAGTTTTTTCTGCAGCAACTTCAACCTTGACATCGGCTTCTTCTTCTAGAGAAACGCCTACGCTTCTGCGGATAATCGCTTCAACGCGTTTGCTGAAACCATTGATGTTCTGTAAAGGATAACCGCTACGAATGGCAGTTGTCTCGTATAACACAGCTACCATCTCTTCCGTGTCGCTATCGACCTCCTTCGATTCCACACGTTCAAGGAGTCCTTTGATGATTGGGTGAGAAGGATTAATTTCCAGCGTCTTCTTTTGCAACTTCATCATCTGTAGCATAGCATCCTGTTCCTTGTTTGCACCTTGTGCTGCCATCAAACGCTCCATGTGACCTGTCAAACCGAAATCTGCTGCGACAATCGCCATTGGTGACTTAGTTAGGCGTTTAGATATCACGACCTTGTCAATGTGTTCGCTGAGAACGTCTTTCAACCATGACTTGAGCGGTTCAAATTTCGTATCAGTCTCCTTATTGATGGAGTTCTCCTCATTCTCGTCGCCAAATCGAAGGTCGCCTTTAGCAATGTTCACGAACATCTTACCGTTGTAGCCAGGCATGCGCTGAATCAGGATTTCATCGATTGGATCCACCATATATAACACTTCATAGCCGCGTGCAAGAAGTCGTTCGAGGAACGGTGACTGCTCAATCTCTTGTATGGAAGTACCAGTCATATAAAATATGGATCTCTGGTTGTTTTTTACGCGACTGATGTAACTCTCGAGGCTGACACCAGGTGTGGACGGGTCATAGGATGAAGAGAAGCGCAATAATTTCGCGATTCTCTTACGATGAAGATCAGATTCAATAGCGCCATATTTGAGAGCGTTTCCGTATTCTTTAAGGAATTGTCCGAACTTTTCCTCATCATTTTTTGATAGCTGAGCAAACATGTCCAGGGCTTTCTTCACGAGATTCTTGGAAATGGTATTAATACCGCGGTGTTTTTGCAGGGTTTCGCGTGCCACATTGAGGGGCAGATCATCAGCATCAACGATACCAGTAAGAAACGAGAGCCACTTGGGGAATAATTCCACCTCGTCTGTGATAAACACACGTTTGACGAACAATTTCACGTTACGTACTTTTTCAGCAAGGTTCTGGAAAAAGTTGGGATCAGCAGTAGGTGGGATATAGATAATCGATCTAAAGTCGATGTCGCCTTCGCCTTTGTAATGCGTCCAGCCCAAAGGAGTTGCTGATATATGCTTTGTAAAAGATCGATAGAACTCGATATATTCTTCTTCGGAAACGTCCTTGGATGGTCGCATCCAGATTGGTTTCTGGGTATTAACAAGATCCCATTCATGTACAATCTCAGTCTCCTCCTGTTTTTCCTTGGTATCGTCTTCAAGACTTTGTTCCTCGATTTCATCGTCGGATTCTTCTTGTTTTGTCACAGTTCTGTTGTGTGGAGACCAGACGTAGATGGGGAAGTTGATATATTCCGAATACTTGGATACAAGTGACTTGAGTGTTGCATCATCAAGATACTTAGCGGCGTCTTCCTTCAGATGAAGAGTAATTTGAGTACCCCGGCCTAGTGTATTCCCGCGAGGATCCTTGGCAATCACAAAATCATCCACAGCTTCGCTCATCCACACATATTGATCATCGTCATTAGACTTGGAAGCAACGACCACTTTGTCTGCAACCAGAAACACAGAGTAAAAACCGACGCCGAACTGACCAATTTGGGTCACTTCGTCTTTGTTATTTTCAAGTTTTCGTAAGAACTCTGAAGTGCCTGATTTGGCGACGGTTCCCAGGTTCAGTTTCAGTTGGTCACGGGTCATGCCGATGCCAGTATCCGTAATGATCAACGATCTCGATTCCGGATCAGCAGCAATAGAAATTCTGAGATCTTGTTCGCTATCCAACGCAGATGGATCTGTCAGCGAAAGGAACCGAATCTTGTCTAGCGCATCCGATGCATTGGATATCAACTCTCGCAAAAAGATCTCCCGTGATTTATAGAGTGAATTGACGATCAAGCTCATTAATCGCGATATTTCCGTCTAGATATCGTGATGTGAGACCTTTTAACGTATCAAAACAATCGTCTTAGTTACCTGGAAGGTAAACTTTTCCGTTTCCAGCTTTTCTACTTGTTCAGGCAAAAGACCGTGAATGCGATTATCATCAGCAGCCATCTCAGCACTTGCCGATGTGGCAAGCACGCCCGATATGGCCAGCAACAATGTTGCAGCGATAAAAGAACATCTAAGCACTTTCATGCCGAAGACAAGGTGCGTTTGGTCTGATTCCCAAAAAGAAGGCCACTTTGTAGTAACTGACAACTGGCACACGCTTATTGGTCGTCGCGGGGGAACCGTGACAGTGGACCGAGCGTGAATGTGCACCCAATTGCATTCAGCCAATCTGATTGGCAGAATATTAACTAGTTTTATATCCCCAAAGATTCGGAACCCATTCTTTGGATACGAATCTCTATCCACCTACACTTAACATGGCAAACATTGAGCAGATTGTTGAAGAAATCATTAAGCAAAACAAGATTGCTGTGTTTTCCAAG
This sequence comes from Apophysomyces variabilis, assembly GCA_002749535.1. Lineage (NCBI taxonomy): Eukaryota > Fungi > Mucoromycota > Mucoromycetes > Mucorales > Mucoraceae > Apophysomyces > Apophysomyces variabilis. The sequence continues at coordinate 289,929 of MZZL01000064.1, read as the reverse complement.
GGTTATTGCCGTAAGTTAATTGTATCATATACATGCACGATTAATGACGTTTCTTTTTTCATGAAGCATACTGCACTAGAGCAAAACAACTATTAAAGGAGCTAGGTGAAAAATTCTTTGTTATCGAACTGGATGAAGAAGGTTAAAATGCTGCGATCTGGCATTAGATAAAACTAAGATACTAACGCCTTATTATAGACAACGGTGCTGACATCCAGCAATATCTTTTGAAGCGTACCGGACAGCGTACCGTGCCCAATATCTTTATTAATCAAGAACATATTGGAGGCTGTGATGACTTGTTCAAGGCTAAGAGCACTGGCCAGCTTAATAAGCTCTTGACTGCCTAAGCAGTTGAATAAAGGCTACTCTATCATTGTAAACAACATTGACTCCAAAAAAGAGATATGGACGATAATCTTAACGGAGAGTTGTCTTGGCATGGCCAAATTCATAAATTGGCCCATTTACTGACAACAATCCTAATCCTGAAGTTTATGTACTAAATAACTGACCTGACCGGAAGGTTAATGACTCCCGGCAGATTGAAACGAAGTCAGTCAACAGAAAACATCCGAATGTTTGTTTCGCGGGGAAATACAGTGTTTTTAAAAAGTAATGTCGCATTCAATGAAAATTAATGTCCACATACCAAGATCTAGCATTGATGTACCTGCTTTACCGTCCAAGGCAGAATGCCCAATCACCTTGGAACATATTCAGGAAGCCATCCGAACGTTGCCAACAAAGAAACCCCTAGGGATAGATCATATTCGAAACGAGATGCTACAGCCTATCGGAAAACTCTTAGCCCCACTGCTACTCTCGCTCTTCTTGATCCCGGTAACTATAGGCCTATTAGTCTCACATCCATATTCCGAAAAATTTTAGAACGATGTATCCAACAGCCACTACAAAGATGTTGGACCTCCCCTTGATGTGGCGCAAGGTGATTTCCGTATGTCCCGTGGCGCACTGGATCAAGCCTTCTGTCTATCCGAAATCTGTCATATCCTACGCACCACATATAAGACCACACCAGTTTTAGCTTTCTTAGACATCAAATCAGCCTACGACACCGTCGATCGTGCCCGCATCTGGAGTATTTTACAGCAACATCTCCCAACTCCCCTCCTGAGTCTGCTGCGTAACCTTTTTGATGACGTTTTAATTGAAGTACTACTCTCAAACGCGACATTTCGCCGTTTCTGTCCTCGTACAAGTGTTCTATAAGGATCCATTCTCTCACCATACCTTTATTCGGTGTACATCAATGAACTTCCTCAACTATTCTGTACCCAGGAGATAACGCACGAGATGAACTCGTTGCCCTTGCGGCCCAGATCAATTGCCTACCCTATGCCGATGACATGGTCTTAATTGCAGAACAACACAAGATTGAAGAATTATTGCGAAAATGCGAAATGCACGGCCTACAAATAGGATACCGATGGAATCCATCCAAATGTGTAGTGCTCGACAATTACCCTCAAGCCTTAGAATACAAGCTATACGATCAAACACAACCTCATCAACTATTTTTTGCATACCTCGGTGTACCATTCCGACCAGGAGGATATCTCAGCCCACAGGATCTTGTCAACAGCAGCATACCGCGAGCCCTCGCTACGATGAACACTCTTAATGCAACTGGAGTTAATCCATCCGGTTTCTCCAGACTGTTATCGAAACGATTTTACGCGCTGTTAGTCCGCCCTCAATTAGAATATGGTCTCGCCATCAATAAACTCAATGTTTCACAGCTCAGAGCGCTTGAAGGAGTACAGAATGCTTGTATTCGCAAAATCTATGGCGCCCATAGCAAAACATCCACCAAAGTAATGCTTCACCTTTCCAACCTACCCACAATAGCAGAACGAATAAGAATCCTCCAAGCCCAGTTTCTTTTTCGATCCTTGTCGTTGCCTCTGGACACGTTATTATCCCGTTTGCTACCTCACATAAGACAAACACATGGCCATCAATGTTACATGCTATCAAAACAGCTCTATGGCGAATGCTACCGTCGGATACGACAAATGTCCGATACCGTGACTTCAAGACCATCATGAGGCGATTCCTGCAGGAAAATTTGAACAAAAGCCTGAAAAGTACGAATTCCAAGCTTTTGTCCAGTTGCCGTCCAAAAATATTTGTTGATCCTATCCTCTGGATACCGATGACCCACCAAGGAAAAAATCGCTATATAAGATGGCGCCTTGAATGGCTACCAGGTGGTACTCCCAAACCATTGCCGAAGGCACCCGACGCAGACCCTATCCCGGCGACACGCTACAGTGCATCCCCGCTAATGTCATTGACTTGGTTAGAGCCTATCGATTGAGAATAGGCGGGGGGTCACAATAACGGGGAGATGCAATGGCTTGAATTAGCATAGAAACCTCTTTTTCGGGAATCTCAAAATGATTGAAAATAGGCGAGGATTGACATTAACGAAGATTGACATTAGCAGGGAAGCACTGTATTACCTGTCTAGATATGCACCGAGGGCTTTATATGCCAAGGTCTATTGCAGATCCCCTATCATATCTTCTAAACATGCTGCCAATACGCCCCTCCCTTTCTAAAAGTACCGCTCTCTCCTGGACCCATCGTTGCCCAGTAATATGCTCGCTTCTACACGAACTGGATCAATTACACCATTATACTTTGACTCCAACTGACAGAACTCTTGGCCAAAGTCTTGTCATTTGGGTTAAGCATTTCTTCTAATTTCATAGCTTTTTGGCTTTCATAAGTTTCTTCTTTTTCACTATTTTACAATCTAACTATGAGTACACAATTTTTATACGAAGATGGACAAGGAAATGTTGCCGATGAGAGTGGTAAACCTGAGTCGATAGACTACATCGTCGACCAGGAGCAATTTGCTACCGAAACGATCAGTTCTCACACTCAGTATTTGCACAGAATGCCTTCTGAGAGATCTTTTCGAACTAATGCGATGCAAATAGACAAGCCTAGATATGAAAATTCTTGTATGAGAGAGATGACCGAAAAACGTGCCTATACATCCTACACCCCTCAGGACAAGGCTAGGTTCTTCAAACTAAAGATTGAAAAATGTACGAGTGCCTCGGCTGCAGCGAAACAGCTGGGTATTCACGCTCGTACAGCACAAGGTGGGTTAAACAATATGAGGAGCGTCCTGATAGCATCTTTGAGAGTAGTAAGAAGGTCGTAGACGTATTCTGACTGAGGAACACATAAAGTCTGTTATTGATATTATTATACTAATCCCTCTGCTGTTGTCGCTGAAGTGACTGAGCATATAATGCATCAGTTTGATGGTCTTAAAGTCACCCAACACACTGTTTATAACTTCATGAGAAGTCAATGTAACCTTTCCCTTAAACAAGCAGAGTTTCAGTCTGTAGAGAGAAACAGTCCAGCAAAGATCAAAGGAACGACATGATTGGGTTCGCAAGTGGGAAAAAACTGACATGGACTTCTTGGCTAACTGTGTGTTCCTTGATGAGTCTGCTTTTCATATAAATATGAAACGTACGAGGGCTTGGTCTAAAAAAGCTACTCCTGCTATTGTTACAGTGCCAACTGCAAGAGCGAAGACTACAACTATATTGGGTGCTATCTCTACTTCATGTTTAATTAAAGTAAACTTGAGAATACCAAAACCAAATAAGAAGAGAAGAGCTGGACAGGAATCCGGATATGTGAGCACTGATACTGTCACAGGTCAATATATTAGTTTTCCGAAAGACGCTTTGGATGAAATGGACAAATATCCACAAATGAAAGGTTACTACTTGGTCATGGATAATGCTCCTATACATAACTTTGAAGATATTGCAAAATATATCAGGTATCAAGGATATCGTTGTGCTTAACTTCTCTCATATTCTCCTGAGCTGAACCCAATTGAGCAGTTCTGGTCTGTCGCTAAAAGCAAGGTAAAACATCATAGGTTTCTGGGAAAGGAAATTCTTTTGACTAGGATTAGTGATGCTTGTAACAGCGTAAAATTGAGCGACTTCTACGGTTTCGTCTCTCATTCACATAGCTGTTGGGATAAATGCCGCAACAGAAAAAATCTGTAATGTTGGCCACTTCAGAGACCAACAACATTGAAGCAGGTAAGTATATTATATATGAACAAGCGAAGCGCCGAGAGACATGATATTTAGTGTCATCATGGTTGGACGGGTTCAAACATGTGTATTAAAAGAGAAAACAAGAGCGAATGAGAATAGAGACAAGAAAAACCCATCGTATTGGTTCTTCCTTGTTTTGCCAATAAGATTATTGTTTCAGGCCGTTGACCATCTTGAAAAAAACAATATACCCTTGGCAAAAGAGATATATCCTAATTTATTCGCAAAACTAAATGAAGCAAACAGGAGAGAAAAGTCGATCCAATGCAAGACAGATGATGATAGGAGGCAAATGAAGCTGACAGGAAAACAAATGGTAAGGCGATTCTCGATGGATAGATTGGAGATTTCAGAGAAAAAATAAAAGCAATATTTTGAGAACTAAACGGGCTTGTAATAACTTTAGGGTGTTGACATCCTACTGCATTAATGAATGAAGAAAAAAATCAGAAATGAAATTGTCTCCACTGTTGTGCCTGAATAAAAAGAGAGATGGGTTACCAGTTCAGAAGAATGGGATTTCAAGTAAAGAGGCGCAATGGCTCAATACCCGGAACATGGTAACATACAAGATCTCACTTTCCGTCCAATCCTTATGGCCATCCCATTCTAGGCAAGAATCAGAGATAATCATGAGACCCCCATCATGAAAGTAAAAAGCAAAGAAGTATAAAAAGAATGGGTTACCAGTTCAGAAGAATGGGATTTCAAGTAAAGAGGCGCAATGGCTCAATACCCGGAACATGGCAACGTACAAGATCTCACTTTCCGTCCAATCCTTATGGCCATCCCATTCTAGGCAAGAATCAGAGATAATCATGAGACCCCCATCATGAAGTTTAACAAAAAGAAAGAAACTCGGAAAAATAAACTTCTTTTTTCTTGACGGCGCGCTTTGGAGGGAATTTTAGCCAATGGAAAGACTCAATTTCCCATTGACCAAGCAACTTTTATTCCCCGCTCGTTAGTTCCTATGATCATGGCGACCCGACCTATTCCTCACGGTATTCGAAAGTCGTTTAACTTTTCGAAAAAAGAATGTGAAAGTCTCAAATTCATGAAGCGTTTACTGGTCTTACTGTATCAAATTGGAACAATTACGAAAGGTTGGTCAATCAATTAATTCGTGGTAGACAAATCTATGTGAGCAATAACCGCGGATGAAGCATATAGCATTTTTGATCGAAGTCGTTCAGATCAACTAAGGAAAAACGTCAGGCTTACTATTCTCTTCGTAGCTTTTGCAAAGAATTAGTGGGCTATTACAAGACGCCCGCTTGCAAACTGGCCTTCGAACGGTTTTACAAGCAACAAGTCAATTTATGCAAGGAACAGGACGAGGCTGACCATATTAGTGACTTGGCAGGTGCAAAGCTCGCAACAATTAGTGCAATGAAAGCCAAGTTGGAAATTGACAAAAAAGTCAGGGATCTTGCAAAGGTGGTCTCAAGTTCTGCTATTGATGATATAGACCGTAAGACGGCACATTCAACTCTCCGGTAAAATGCCGCAGCCAACACTTATCCAATTATTCTTTGAGTCGTTTCAGCCATATGCTCACCCATTTCACCTAACCTGCTCTATTATTGCATTCTTTTTTACCCTTGAGAATCTCTAAAATTCTTTGCAAAGTAAAGTAATTATCTGATGTACTTAAACAACGACTAGCTTTAATAGTTGCTCTATCCACAAGTTTGCAACCAAAGAACCCTTGATCTTCAACAGATGTAACGGAGTTTAAACATCCATGAAACAGCCAATGAAATTAGCCAGTGTGAAACCTACAAAACCCATCTGAGGAACTGATACTAAGAATCCCCCTTTTTTCGAGCCCTTCGACTGATACAAAATGACCGTAAGTATCTGTTTACTGAATGAACTTGACGTATGGTTTCGGGAGGATGCGATTCGGGAATGGATGGATGGCTGGATGGACCGGCGGATAGAACATAAAAGGAAAGGCGAAACGAAAAAAAAAAGGACATCCATGATAGCCACTGAACAGCGAAATTCGTACCAATTTATACGCGCTATATGTAATTCATGGCAAACGCATACTCGAAAATCGAAGAATAGCGCAAATGAAAGATTCGCAATAGCAAAAAAAATAGGCAAATTCCGTATTTACGCGAGCTTCGCATTGTTTCCGGTTACAGATGTTTGACCACCATTTTTTGAACAGTTGGCCGTCGATCTTTTGAATCCCTCCATCGAAACTGAGAAGCGTTCCCACAAGCTTAAGAGACTTGTGCAATCCCCCAACTCCTACTTCATGGATGTCAAGTGCCCTGGTAAGCTTTTTATTACTTACCGTGAAAATGTGCTTCGGATCTGATCGTCCTATCACAGGCTGTGTGAACATCAGCACCGTTTTCAGCCACGCCCAAACTGTTGTTCTGTGCTCGTCTTGTGGTACTGTGCTGTGTCAACCCACTGGTGGCCGTGCTCGTTTGACTGAAGGTAATTTGATTGTATCAGCAAGCAGGTTTGAGGTGCTAATGGTATGCTGTTTTTGACAGGATCGTCTTTCCGCAGAAAGCAGAACTAAAACCCAAAAAACAAACACAAAAACAAAAAGACATGTTTAGTTTTTCCTATTTGTAACGTTATTTTTCCTGTCGCAAAAGAGTGCTGGTGAAATTAGTAGGCTGGATGCGTCGCATGTCGAATGAAGCCCAATATGTATAGTTATTATCAACGAAGCGTGATGGCTTTTTAAACCTTTCACTGAACAAAGCGTCGTTTATATTCGCACAAGTTGGGCATCTTACCTTTCTGATCAAGAGAACTCTAATACACTCAACCTACAACAACAAAACGGACAGACCAAAAAGCACTATAATATGAGTGAATTTGTTATGTATAGCTAGGGGAACAGGTATGATATTGCATCGAGCAAGTCAACGGTTTTGGAAAAGGGACCATAGAATCGCCTTTAATTTAGCAAGCGTGGATACCCTGTGCTGGCCCATTCTATATCAAAAGGGAATTATACCAGGATATTTAATGGTTGTTTGGGGGAGGACTTTTTGACGGATGACGGTTTTACTCATATCACATTATGAGTGCATAGCTATTGCGTAATATCAGCCAACATAGAGTTAAACATAACAAAATTGCCAAGTTTGCCTCGCTCGTGTTTTAATATACGATATTGACGAAAACGATATCGCTTCTTTGGCTAATATAATATCGCATTTCCAGAAAGAATTGTACTTTATTTCCAAAAATTAAAGTCGCATCTAGCAAATTCACTTGGCGCATTTTGGAAACTGGGCTTGACGCTAACAAATTACATTAATTGTCGTGTTATACAAGTTCGAATTGACCAGTTTTACATACCTGTCATAAAACTGACGACGCCATACCCATCTCCCCACCAAGTGGATGCAAGATGCATATATAAATTTCAGTTGGTGAGTAATAGAAGAAAAATAACAATAGTATTCGATGACACTTACTGAATACCGGGCGTAAAAGCCCTATCCACTTGACTCGTGGATCCTTTTCTGCCTTTTGCTTGCTGCCTCTCAGATCGCCTTAAAGGAGGTCGGGACGATTCTGATCTTTCCTCTTCTCGTCGGCTGATTCGTCTGCGAGACCTGGGTGGTTCAACCATAGTCTCGGTTTGGCTGGTTCTTGTTCGACGTCTTGCAGTTGGGGTTATCATGTTCTCTTAATTTTATAGAATACCTATTGTCTGCTAAAGTCTTCTATAGTCTTCTACAGTCTTCTTCTTTCATATGATTTGAAAGTTCGTCTGCATCACACCCGGTAAAAAACTATCTTGGTATGTCTTCGAATAGAGTACGTAAAAGTTGCAGCATCTTCGGGTGCATCCGAACAAAGTTTACATAGTTTATGTCATTTCCTTTTCATTGTACAACGGATTTGCATGGAATGTTACATAAATATTACGCGTGTAGATACAGTTTATAACTCGGTCTACTGTTCCCATCAATAATACCTCAATGTCTATCTTGATTCAAAATTATGTCATGCTTACAGAAAATGACGGGAAAAGAACGAAAATGACATGTGAAGGAAAATAAACAAGTGGGTGACATGCTTTCCATTAGCGGTTTTTCTGCTAGATAACCGGAATAATAGTTCAAATTCCTAACTGGATCGTATTCATAGCAGTAAAAATTCAAGAATACACAAAGTACCCTTTATTGATCTTTTTGCAAGTAGGACATCCTGACAACTCGCAGTGCATCTCAAATTCTGATATTAAGAAGTCGATTTCCTTAGGGGATAGGTTGTTAAGAGCATTAGATATGACATTATTCTAGCTTACAGACTCTGGATGCGTCTTATAGAGGTTTGTGGATTACTTTCTTTTTCGAGCTAAGTGATTGACATCGAGTTTCAACCTAGCATTATCTGGTTTCTTGGGTTTATTCAGTGGTTCAAATGAGCGCAAAAGTAATAATTGTGTCCGCCCGGTCTAGATCAATCTGATAAAAATTGACGGGGGGTGGAAAAATATCGGGGAAGGGTGTAAGTATCAAAAAAGCCTTTTTGCAAGGAAGAAGCGGGCGATAGCAGGACGGACAGGGGCCCTGATGCGACGGATAGCTTTTGAGGAGATATCGATATGGATTAGGCATGTGGATTGAATGGACAGGTTGTATTATAGGAAATAGATTCAACAGACTTGGCGTCTAGGGAAAACTAGAGCCTACCATCTGGAGAAGGGAAGCGTTGTGTTGTTTGAGCCTACTAATTTCAACCTTGGCAGCAGCGGTTTCTGCTTTTGACTGTTTAATAGTGGGCATGGGGAGAGCTCAAGGATGTGGATGCATTTTTAAAATGAGTTAAAGCGAAAGCTAAGCAGAAAAAGGACGCCATTGAATTTTTTTTTTCATTTGTTGCGACGTTTAATTCCACTGGACTGCGACTTCGATTTTCGTAGTTTGCGATATGATTTTTGGGAGATACTGTACAAGGTTTGTTATCTCCATGCAAATACCAAGTTTTTTTTTGTATTACACGTTTTATTAGGGTGTATGAATCCCTTTAAGAAACTAGAAGTGAAATGACAGATAAAGCATTATACCAGATAGAGGTAGATATAGTTAAGTAAGAAAGATCAAGTAGATGTAGGATGGAGGGAAAAGATTGTAGCAGGTAGAGTAAATAGAGGAAATGTGCCAGGAGCATACCGAGCAAGGTAAGAGCGTAAAGCAGCCATTACAGCCTCATTGGACCATGGGATCTCATCAAAAACACATCATGCAAATACCAAGTGCATCAGGCTTTTTGTCCCCTTGATTCCTTGTCTTTATTCTAAGCTGTACTGAAAAATTTATATTTGTGCGATGAGCATTCAGTTTTCTCTAAAGACGGAAATGTGCTGTTGTGTCGCGCCATTTTGACACATCAAAGTATAGAGGATCAAAGCCCGAAATGTCCAGTGAATAGGACTCTCATGCCCAATACTTGGCAAAGTATCACTGAACGTCGTGATACCTTCACTTCGTACTCATCCAATGTAATTATTGACACGCTTTTTATGTAGCTAGCTAGGATTTATATATGGTGCTGTCAAGTTTCTAGGCAAAAAAAGATGGTTTCGTTAGTTGAGCGATTGCTTATTGGGTTTTGCAATATAACTTGTGCCACTTATAAAATGGATTTACGCTGATAGGAAACAAATTGGCGCTGACATAGTTCCGTGGCAGAGTGCCCCAAAGGTTCAAGAAAAAACCAGCCACGCTTCCACTACACATAGCGGAAATGTTGCAAAGATCCAAGATAAGGATAACTATAACGTAGCATGCCTTTCCTACTTTACGACAATGTTCATTAAAAAAATGGAATAAAACGAGAAGAACAGATAGATTCGTCGATGTTACTGTATTTTCGCAGTTTACACTGAAGGAAGGTCAGTTAAGGACGATACATAAGCTGGTGGATAATGTCTTACTACGGTAATATGAATAGATAACGAGAGGAAAAGACATAAGTTTTCGTTTATTGATCGACTGACCAAAAATAGTGGCCAGTCCATGCTTGTAACACTTCTCAATTCAGACATATAATCATCCCATCGCTAGCTGGCATCGTCGTTAGACATGTTTTCCCATACTCTGCTTTCAGCCCTTCTTAGATTCTTTTGGTCAGCTTGTTTCATAACACTCATCGACAATAATTTCCCTATCTGCGTGCCTACCGGGCCATTAACTTGGCATATCGTGACGCGTCCCTACATTGATAAGACGACATGTTATCCTCATTCATCCTTTATTTTGGCCTTATCTCAGACTGCACTTTCAATTACATAATCTATTGGTACATTCATCAATCTAACGTGTGACAAAAGGAGCTTGTCAGTCAAAGCGCACAAATGTGAGAAGGTTTATCTAACTGCATGATTCCAGCGTAGTAAATCAATGTTTAAAGTATGACACCAGATAATCACGGAATGACGTGCTGGACTCTCTAAGTAATGGTAATTTTCCTATTACTATGAATAATCTCGTTCGTTAGCATTATCTCTCCAAGAAATGCACATAAACTGGAATAAAAAGTATGCACAAGCTAAATTTAGAGAGAAGCATTGGATGGAAAAAGGTACGACAAGATTGGATGTAGTTATTATTGTGCAACCATTTAATCTCATAAGACCATAGAGCTTGAACAACATACTTGAGACATCTCTCATTGCATTCTCTCTTCTGGTCAACTGCAGCAACTCCATCTCTGAAAGCAAAGGCAACATATGCTTCCGGATCTTCTCGATAACCTGAAACATGGGTGATTTTGGATAGAGGAAAAATCTAACAAAGCGACAAGATAACAAACTAGAGAAAATGCTATCATAATTCATAACTCAGCTACTTCTACATCCTAACAAAGCAGGTAAGCAAAAGTCTCTCTATAAGATGGGCAGGTGGGCATCAAGAACAATCCCAAATTTCCCCGGTTGTCCTCCTTGTTGCCGACGCCCAGACTAGCGCTAGGATACCATCGGGGTAAGTTAAAAGGCAGTACACTGAACGATCGAAAATCCTTTTTGTTGATTTTTAATATTACTGTTATATAGTTCTAAAAGTCAATGAATGTATTTTCAGCATACGTGCTATCTGTGTTGAAGTCTAGATATCGTATGTATTGTGTGTTAAGGTTAGATTGGCTACGTGATTCAGCGAATCTTTGTATCTCAGGTTACTGTTTATTGAACAACTTTTTACGCTACTCTAAATAAATTTAGCGTCCATGCAAGGATCAAGTTTGCGCTCAAAGGGATATAAATAAGCGTCACTAATAAATGGATTACGCGGGAAATATATTTTGCTTACATCAACTTGGTCCTCCAGTGGACACAAAATTCATTCAAGCAGCATAAAAAGTACGTTCACGGTTAGTGAATGGAAAAATAGCATATCTTTTACTTATCTCCGAAGGGTAATCCCAACGCATGGGTTGGGGACCGCGTCGCACTCATTCCAGGGTGGCCAACGGTATCCGGAACTTTTAACAAACAAGTACAATGCTTCCCCGCTAATGTCAATGACTTGGTTAGAGCATATCGATTGAAAATAGGCGGGGAGTCACAATAACGGGGAGATGCAATGGCTTGAATTAGCATAGAAACCTCTTTTTCGGGAATCTCAAAATGATTGAAAATAGGCGAGGATTGACATTAACGAAGACTGACATTAGCGGGGAGGCACTGTAAAAACGGTAAAAAAAAATGAAAAAGCCGCCAGGAGCTACAGATAGAAAAAGGTGTTGTTGGTATGCAATTGTTCATTCAATAAAATATAAAAGTACTTACAGACACCTTATCCCAATCCAGGGCATACGCACTCCGCGAGGAGGCGCTGGTGCTCATCCTGGGGCGAGGGAAGAAGAAAGAAAGTAAAAAAAAGGTGGGAGCGGGAGGGCCATAGAGGCGAAGGCACCTCGACCGCATCGACCACGAGAACACCGTCCAACATAAAGTCAGTCTAGGTCAAAGAGTACAATTCTAAAGCATGTATACGTACCGACAGGGGAACGAGTCCTGGCAAAAGAGTAAAGAAATCCAAAGAAGAAAAGTAAGCGACAACAATTTCACACACGTTTATAAAGAAACGTGTCTGAGACATCGTCATGATGTCTTACCCAACACCATCCTGGACTTTTTTCGCTTAAATGAAACTAGAAAAAAGAGAATGAAAAAATGATCCATATTGAATAAAGGTTTATACTGTCGCTTATATAGAAGACATTATGGCGAAAATACATTAGAAAGGTTTGATTGAGATCTCAACTTGCCAAATCATGCATTCGGCCGTGTCAAGCAAGAAGTGTAGCGAACAATGTCTTGCATGGTGATCCATAGATTGATCTTAGAAACTACAACATATAAGCTGTAAAGCACAACTATGATATAAACAAACATTAAGCTACAGATAACATGAGGAAAAAAAGGCCGCAATTTTTTCTCCATGCAAAGCAAGAGCAGCCTCCGAGATACTAATATTTCGTGCCGCATTAGTGTCTCTACCTCTTGTCCCATAATTGTCCCTTACGGAGGGGCAAGCATGGTTTCGGCACACGATCGCGCCACGATTGACGCATAGTTTACCGTTCTTTCGCTTCCTCGGGTTTTGGACTCTCTGATAACAGTATCCGCAACTTTTCGACGTGGCGAATTCGTCGGTCATTAAGACCAGCGTGTTTCGGCTGTGGACGTGCCTTAAAGTATTACCACACATTCGTAAGTGTCCGCGAACTCTTGAGCCCACTCCTGTACCACTTGTTCCAATGCACAATATAGGCAATGCATATAGAGAAGAACCGAAGGAGCTGATGTAGCGCCGCTCTCTGGACGCCAGCATTGTGTACGCTTTTTGCTTTCGGATCGTTCCGAGTCGTCTTTCCTTTCTGCTGTTCCGGTTGTATACATAAAATTGTCGGAGAGCTGCTTTATGGTCGGGGTGCACACGTTTGATAGTGTTCAATCACGTATGAGGAAGTGTCTGCTTGCTGAAGGTTCGTCTCGGAAAGGGCCTTTTCGGCCTCAGTAGCAGCTTTTCCGGCCACTGTCATTCTTTTTCTGTTCTCACGAGCACGGCGAATACTCGAGCCAGATGACAAGCTTTGAAGATGGCCAGCTGTTATTTTGAACGGCTTACTAATTCGGGTGTACGTATACGGACTGGCTTCAGATGGAAAGGGATGTTCGCGGTTCTTCCATTGATCGATGTGGAAGTTCACGCCATTTAAAGTAATAGGGACAGTGTCTGACAGTGTAACCACACCGTAATCCGTCCCAGCGAAAACGATTTCTCCTTCCTTATCAGCGAGCAAATCTGATGTCTGGACAAATTCTGGTTCCTCCATGCAGCGGACATCAGCCCAATCCAAAGAGGTTATCGCGTTTTTTTCCCTTTCTGTTATTCTGTTGTTGATGGTTTGTTTGTCGTAAACGGTAATTCACTTTTTTAATTTTGCTATCTTTGTTTCGTGTTCTTGCAGCTCTGTTCGAAGATACCAGCGATGAGCTTTCTGCTGCTGCCGTTCCGCAACCGCTTCCGTCTTTTCGACCATATTGCTACTGCTGTCGATTGCCGTCGAGAATCTGGAAATCTCATTGTCGACTTGCCGTATCTCCAATGCAAGCTTTTTTATTGCTTCGCGAAGCTCGCTAACTTGTACGGTATTTTCATGAATTTTCTGATTTGTTTCAGTTTCTCTTTGTCGATCTGAATCAACTAGCCCGATATTCTCCAGCCTCTTTTCTCTCTCAACTTGTTTTCCTTTTCGACCTGTTGTCATTTGTCAATACTTTTGCATTACTATTACATTCTGTCGTTCACCAACCTTTTTCTTTTTGCTTGCCTGCTTGTTGCATTTTTTTTTCTCTTCTGTCATCGTACTTTGACGTTATAACATTTCTCCCTACTCTGATAGGGCCGGTAATATGTACCATCCGTTGCAGTGATGCATACGTTATTTGCAAATTGAACGCCGCGGCGATTGCATATCTCGTCAATGTTTTGCAGGTCAAAGAAGGAACCAAATGTGCATGATGCTTCTGCCATGGCTTCCCCGACATTTCTCATGGGGTAACCCTTGCGTTCGGAATGCATATCGAAAGTGGAGCCAAAAACTTCAAATATCCCGCTTGGAGACAATTGGAGTGCGTACACTCTCGAAGGTTTAACATAAGGGCAGTATTCTCTGCTGAAGGCAGAGTATCCTGCTACCCTTAAAAAGTAATTAGAGGCGAACACCAAGGGCAATCATAGGCATATATAATCGTCAATCATATTGTCGCCACTATCCTTTGGTACCAAGAGCCGTAAATGGCTGAATACTCGTGTTAGTACCTTGCATTCACGGATAGTTAAATTTGTGTCCGGGAATATTTCTTTCGTCCGTTCTTCAGAAATATCTTTCTTCTCATTTGGTTCTCGCAGGAGTTTTTTTTCAATTTCGCTTTCAGGAAGTTTATGCGTTTAGGCGATACATCTTCGTCCTCATCGCCTTGCTTTTCCTGTTGTTCTAAGGTTTCCTTACTTATACATTTGACATCTGATTGCTCATCTTCAGAATCCTCCAAGATGTCGTTGATTTCCTCCTCACTGAACCCCAAAGTAGAGAGATTCTGTATTTCACTTTTTACTTCATTGGAGCCGGTTTGGGCTTCGTTCTCGCAAACTTGCTTTGATGGTTTAAGCACTGGTTCACCATCTTGCAATCGCTGAAGGCAGATTTCGGTTTTCTTGAATTCTCCGTGATAGCTGCCAACTTCTGCAAACGTTCCATCTCGCCTCCTGCTGTAAATGTCCTAAGTCTTCTAACGCCGATCGAGAAAGTTGTAACTTTTTGTGTCGGGCCGTTCGTTTTCTCATGCGCATCTTCCATAACTTTCTCATTTTCTGATAGCTACGCGGCGCTTTGGGTTTTTATTTGTCTTCGGCGATTTTCATTCGGATCATAATATCTGGCTTCTCTGCCAGGCGCTGACTGTAACCGAAGTACGATACGGAGTAGATACCCCAAGGATTTGTATCTTAAATCTCCATTCTACATGTTTTGAACATTCGTTGCCAACTGTCGTGACGTAAGTGTTCATTAACAGGCTTTTGCCCGGAGGTACTTGACTTAGACTAGCGCTAGCGGTCTCCGGACAGAATCTTCCCCATATCTCACCACCCTTCACTTTAGACTTCCCAAATCAACCGAGAAATCTGGAGGTCAGGTATTGTAGGTGGTTCTGAGTAAACATCAACTTCCACCCTACTTCATCCAAATCCAATGCCCGCACTATCTTGCTGTTAGGTGCACTTATAACGGGCTTGTTTACTGCTTCGCATCTGAAACGAAATTTCCATTATTCTTGTGCATGACCAATGGGCCTCTGAAACTAGTGAGAACTTACCGCTTTTTAAAATCCTTTGGGAACAATTCTTCAATATCAACAATCGTAGAGCTGCCATGAGCCACGTATTCAATCATGCTTGCCCGCAACAATAAAACCAGATCCGCCACTAAGTCAGTCATACTATCTCGTGTTTCCTGCACCAGTTGATGGAATTTCTGCCGCTCGTCTTCTCCCAGATCCCTGCGCAGTATTCTGCTCAACGGAATGCAAGAAGTTTTCATTATTTGCTTCTCTTTTTCCTTCTTGTCTTCTTCGTCGTCATTGTCCTTTTCCTCTTCATTTTCTTCTCTTCCTTCCACTTCTCCTTCTCCTTCTGCGTAACCCACTTTTTCTACTTCCATCGAAAAGTCTTCTCCCAGGATAGCTTGTGCGTACACGTTCTCAAACACTGTGGGAAATTTTTCGTCGGGTTCGTCGCGTCTCCTTTGGCTAATGACAAACACAACGAATCCGACGAAATATTTCCCACAGTGAAACTCCTCTTCAACCACTTGCGTCCACAGGCACCAGTTATCAAAATTTCGCCCGAGTGCTTTAGTTGGTGTTCTTTCTAGTTATTCCACAATGTGGCGGCACCAGAAAAGATGCCTCGCAGCTTTTTGCGGCTGCTAATGATATTATCTTTAACGTCATATGCTTCAAGGTCAGCACTTTCAGCGGTTCTTTTTACTGTTTCATGAAGCCGCTGACACATAAAGCGACGCAAGACGCTCATCGACTCGTCATAATCAAGTTTCCTAGCAGAGCCAGCTTTTTCTTTAGTTCCAGTTTTTATAGTTGCGGGAAAATCCACGAGTCGACAGGAAAAAGCTTGCCAGAGCCGTACCTTTGTTGTCTTTTTTTCTCAGCTATAATTCGCGTTGACTGCTTTCACTGGTATAAAAAAGGGAGTCCAATCCTATTTATTAAGCGCGCAATATGTGCCAGCCGTAATGAACTTGTTATTACCGATATGAAGAGCAGCTGTTTAGATGGTTCAACAGCTGTTACCCTAACGTGAACCAGTGTTTCCAACATGTCTCAGTAAAAGCGGACGGAAAACAAGTTACCAATCGATGCTTTATTTCTGCTGCAAGCTAAGACTGTCCAACGATTCTTAAAGGACATCCCGTGGTAGGGAACCAACGATCAATTCATAGTCTGGAAAGCCACTCTTTTGATCGAGAGATGTATTCCGTCCCCTTTAGGAGTTTGACAGGACTTGCTCAATTCATGGGTTAGAATATTCCAAATCCATCTCGTTTTCTCGCATGCCTATTACCGAGCAGATGAATAATCGATATGAGTGTCCATCGATATATTGGATAGATATAATTGTTTGAGACATGCCGTTTTCGCTTATATTTCATAATCGCGGAGAGAAATTAATGGAATAAGTAGGTTATGAATTTTCTACCATTGACGTCGTTCAGAAAAAAGTGATATGATTATGTTCCGTTTTCTTTCTTGTGAGCAAAGACAGGATTTTCCATTGTTCATTTTTTACCTTTACAGAATATGCTTGTGAATATCAAAATCTTTTTCGATATTGTTCGTACCAAAAAACATTAGTCAAAGGTCGAAAATCAACGTCAGGTTTAAGAGGAACACATTGTAGTCTTCAGCAAGGTGTAACGGAGGGAATAATCATTCATAGAAAGTGATAAGTACCGTCATAGGAGCTCGTCCTATTCTTGGAATAAACCAGAACTTCAGAAGAGGTCTTCCGTTATTGTGTTCATTTAGTGGAGGCCGTAGGCCGAACACTTAGCTCCATTATCCGAGGATGTTGGATACAGAGATTGTCCTTCCTCCTCTCCTTTGTTTTCTTTTTCTTTCGTTCGCTCTCTCTCTGTCAGAGATATAGTTAGTTAATTACCACCTCTTCATTTTTATTTTTGCTCTCGAATAAATATGGAAACATGGTAACACGATCTCTGAATTCACAGAATGACGATAATGACAACAAAAAGAAGATTAGCTTGGTCAATATGAATTGGAAGTGCGATTGTCCGTACAGTGGAGAGAGTACATAAAGAAAAGAGGTACAACTTGCTATCCGAATATATGGGAACATCACCCGAAGAAAATGGTCTATTACCAACATAATGCTGGCTACATATAACTTTTTTTCAATCACTGCAAGGTACTCATGTCATAAAGATGCGACTACTGTCTTTGTTTGCCTGAATTGATGGTTATAGTGCAAGATCAAAGAGATGAAACAAAGATATTGAATAAAGCCAGGATGTGGTGCATTCACCATGTTGTTACTCACACGTCGATCAGCCAATGTATACACGACCATTCAGTTGACACAAAAAATGGTCCTCAGCCAACGTGTATTTGTCCTATGCATAGACGCCAAATCATTCGAAACTGGCGCAAAATAATGTTTAATATACTGTAAATTGCCCCGAATTAAATACAATATTCCGGTAGACAAGATTTCGGCCTCCGGAAACTAGTGAGTATGAATCAGATCTTGCAGTTTTTGCAAGAAGCCCACCATTGGTGTTTAGCAGAACTAATTATTCCAGTGCGATTATTGCGCAAGATATTATTCGTTCTCTTCCAAAACTTAAACTCGGCCCGTTGATTTGAATAAAATACTCTGTAGCAATCGCCCATAAATTGTACTAGAATCCGTTCCTGAATTTCTTTTCTTTCTTATTGTCAAATGGCTGCATCGGGATATACCGACTGAAATTAGTTCTTCCCCGTTCAATCCGTCTCGAAAATGCTGCCAGAGAAGCCAATTTTGTTACACAGACTTTGTTTTCTACAGAAGAAGAAAGGCCTCTCAACATCAGAAAAGCATATGCAAGCAAGCAAGAAATGCTTAAGGTGATTGATAGCAAATCTTTTCAATGCTCTTTCTAACCAAGCCTTGTTATAATGGAAACAGAAATTTTGTCTGACAATAACTGCGGAAACGGTTGCCTGGTCACGAAGCCAAGCTACTTAGATTTTTAAACGAAGTTGTTGTTCCTCGGGGAGATTACAAGAAATATCATAAGCCGTATGCAAGTGTTCTATGAGGTTAAAATGGAGACGATATTGTAATATATCAAGACGGTGGTGGTTCTTCACGCGTCTCAAGCTTCTAGAAAACTAATGATTGAAACGTCCTCTTGTTCCAATACTCTGTAATTAGTCATTTCTCTTTATTTCCTTTAGAATAGACAAAAAAGGCTATATTTCTATTTTCATTGGAATGCCATTGGCCAATTCAAATAAGTTACTCCCATGACAGCCGATAGTCTAAGAATACGATAGCGGTCTTACCTCTTGCTTACTATAGTTTTATTATTTCACTCATAGACTGGTGCCGATACGAATGACAAATAGATAGAAACGAAAAAAAAAACCAAATGGACGAATAATATATATTAATTTATGACTATTAAGGCAGATGATGCAAACGCATAAATTATATTACAAATCAGCAACTTTAACTACTTGTTTTCCGAAGTTTCTCCCCTCCAAGACATCAATAAGCGCAGAAGGAGCATTTTCAATTCCTTCGGCGATTGTCTCGCGATACTTCACTTTGCCGTCCAACAGCCAATTAGTTACACGTTCAGTAAATTCAGGCTCCAGGTCATTATGGTCGGTTACGATAAATCCTTCAATTCTTAATCGCTTTGCTATCACTTGCAGCAGGTTGTGGATACCATCCGGCTTCGGCTTGTTATATTGAGAAATCATACCAGACACAACAATTCTATATATTAACATCTGATGAGCTTGCATGCCACACAACTTCAGGATAATATGTTTACCTGGCAAAGTTGTTGGTGTGTTCAATAACAGCTTCCAACATGGCACCACCGACGTTTTCAAAGTAAATATCGATACCCTTGGGGCAATGTTGGGCAAGAAGAGCGTCCAAAGATCCGGATTTGTAGTTAAAAGCTGCATCGAAACCAATCTCTTTGAGATAAGCTACCTTGTCGTCCGAACCTGCAGAGCCCACGACGTAGAGACCCAAAACCTTGCCGATCTGTCCAACAAGTTGACCAACCGCACCAGAGGCAGCAGAGATATAAAGCGTTTCACCAGCCTTGGGTTGCCCAATCCGCAAAAGACTGGATGTTGTATAAAATAAGTAGAACTTGTTAGGGTAACAGTTGTTTTGGACAATGTGTTTCTTACCCAACATAGGCTGTCAGACCAGGCATACCAAGAACACCAACGTAATGACTCAAAGGAAGTTTGTTTTTCTTGATATCATCTCGCACTCTATAGCTAG